>CAKKXW010000003.1:541810-622567 GCA_920937365.1 Sphaerophoria rueppellii | reverse complement strand
CCGTCTGCCTAAAACAATAACAGTTAATTTTAAATAATTTCCAGACCAAGGGCTCTCCAAGAGAAAAATTTTTAGCAACAAACTAACCTCTCGGGAACCAGACCTTTAATAAATTTTAATTGACAATAACAAAATCCGTCTGCCTTTTTATTGAATTGCGTTCTGTTCTTCATTTTTCCCGCAGCTCCTCAGTAGATTTTCGTTACAATACATTCAAAGTCTAGTGCTTCCATAATTAAAAACTATTTTTTAAAGGAAAGGAGAGAGAAGTGAGGGGCAATAAAAACTAAAAAGTAAGATCTTTGATTTTGATTTTAAATTAATATCATTCAAATTTTTTTGATATTTTATATTATATTACTTTCTATATTTAATATATTCTATAACTCAAAAAGGTGTAATTGTGTTATTTACCTTTGTTTCTATTTAATATAAACATTTAAAATGGTACGTTGCATTTACCGAAAATGCGAGGAAAGAAGGATAGCTGGTGGTGTATCCGTTTTCAAATTGCCAAATGGAAATGCTTCTTACGTAAAGGAAATTTCATATGGGACTTCCTTTATATGTGAGAATCATTTCCATGAAAGGGATTTAATAATTAGAGCTTTCCGGAAAGTTCTAAGAAAGTTTGCCCTTCGGAATTATATACCGATAATTCTTGCCATTACATTATGAATAACCATAGGCGCCGCAAACTTCCAGTAGCACCTATGGTTTCATCGAAGCGTGATATTATGCCTCATTAACCACTGCCACCACCCTGTAGTCCAGCCATATCTTTGGAAAATCTGGCTGCAAGTTGCTCCAAGACATATGAAAGAGATTATTCTCTCCCACATGTTGATCCTTCCGTACCGATATCTCAAACACAATTTCCTTCTCCCGGGTTTCATTCCTATAAAATAAATCCAAGAATAGAACAGGCCTCAAGAATACCAAGGGCGATATTCAATACACCTCGAAAACTTCAGAACTGTCCAAAATATAATTTACAGAAGCTATGGGATACGTATGTGGATGATTTGAATCCAGAAGTGAGAAAATTTATGTTCAACTTTTTCATTAAAGAAAAGCTTCTTGGGCAAACGAAGGAAGAGACTTGTTCAAGAAAATCTACCATAAATCGCCAGCGTGCTACAGGCATCTTTTAGATGTAGGGTTTAAGCTCCTATCTAAGGCAACCATACAAAAGTGGAATTCTGAAATTCGATTGCCAACTGGTCTTGGAGCCGACGTCCTGAACATGCTTGATGAGAAAGCCAGAGTGATGCCAGTTCTCGACAGAAAATGCATATTACTTTTCGACGAAATGGCGGTAAAAAGGGAGCTCGAATATAATGCGAAAGACGATCTCATAATTTGGATCTCAGATTTCGGCCTATTCGGAAGAAGCAGCACGATTTCCTCATGGGGAATGAGGGGAATTAAAAATAAAAATATTAGGTTTGTTCGATGGGCGCTCTGGGTCGCTCTGTGGCGCTCTGATTTCGCACTGAGCTATTCGATGTCGCTCTATTTTCGCCCCGGTGCATTTTCACATTGTTCGATGTGTATTCAGTGCTTGCACCGGGAGCGCTCTGAATCGCCCAAAACTTTTTTCGGGGTTAGAATCTCGGAGCTGTTCGAATCAGTTGTTGCTATACAACAAAGAGAGAGAAGAAAACAGAGCACTACTAACGCGTTCGGTGTGAAACCAAACCCAGAGAAATTTTTCAGTTTTTTGACAGCGTTCGGAGTATGACAAGCACTGCAGCGCCCCGGGGCTGGTTACATCGAACAAACCTAATGGGATCAAAAAATTTAAACAAAACTGAACCACGTCTAGAGTGTTACTACTCATTATTAAATATACATACCTACTGTCCCACTCTGGTGTAACGTACGTAGGTGAAAAGTGGGAAAAAATTTCACACAAATTTCATGTCACCCAAAAAAAAAATTAAATTTATTCCCACTTGAAGTGAAATTATTTTCCATGTGAAGTTATGCACCCGCCCCGCACTGTTTGTAGTTTGTTCGGTCGGGTGGGCGTGTCTTTATGTGCAAGTTAAAAAGTTGACAGTATTCGATCTATCTGAAGTTTAAACCCACGTGGGCGATACCAAAATGATTAGGTAATGTTCTCTTGCCAGAGGGTGGATGTAAAAACAATATTTCCACACAATGCGTCCTTAGTTCATGGGAAAGTATGCACTGGATCTCAATGTATGCATTCTCACATGAATATCTAAACACCAACATTCTTTAGAATATGTTAAGTGCTTGAGAATTAAACTCTTAAAAGAATCCTTACATCTGTTGGGGGAGGTTATCACGAATAAACAAAAAATAAATTGGATCGAAAGATAAAAGGCTACTCCTTTATGGCAACAGCTTGAAACTAAAATTGAACGTCTTGGCTTACAGTATCGTTTCAATGGAAGATCTTGTAAGAGATTTAGACTGGAATGAAAATACAACATACGCGATCGGATATTATAAGAAATTATGTACTTATTTTGGACTTTGGCCATCAGCTAATAGAGTAACATGCGGTCTGAGGGTGTTATTCTATTGTGTTCTTCAGGTATTTTCGGCACAATTAAGGCCGTGTGCGAATCGGGTTAAAAAGTGGTTAAAACTTGACGTTTGGTTAAATTTTGACTTTTCGCATTGAATAAATTGTGTTAAAAATTAGACTAGCTGCGGAGCAGGTTAAAATATGACAGTAGTGGTTAAAAATTCATCCATTTTTAACCACAATTCATCGAATTCGGCCACGGCCTAATGGTTAAAAATTCATCCATTTTCAACCACAATTCATCCAATTCGCACACGGCTTAACAAACGAAATCATGTATTGAAGAATTTTGTTTTCAATTTTAGTCAATAACGGTAGGAATTTTCGCACAAAGACTCATTGTGTATGGTAATTGTGGAACGACTCAAGAAATGGTAGACACACTGACCGTCAGTATGTCATCCACCCAAATCGGTCTTAAATGCATATTCATCTATATGCAACAAAAAAAATTCAAGGATATCGAAGATGCAACCGTAGAAGATTGGGCCCTCATAACTGATAAGAGATCAAGATCCTTAATGCTGAACTATGCCCGAATTGGACGAAATATATTTTATTGTCAAGTGTTTTTAGGTTTGTTTACAGCTGTGCCACTGATTTTAGGGGAAATACCACAACCAGTGGTTTTATTTGACGAAAACCAAAATACCACGTTTCTTGTAAGAAATTTGATTTTGGCTCCAAATTGTTGGATCCATGAGTCGTCATCGAACCAAGTGTATTATATGTTTTGGTGCCTCTTGGCTACCTATGTTTTTTGTGTAGCAATGGCAACAGTTGCTTGTAATTTAATTGTCTACGGATTTGGTTTGCATGTTTATGTACAATTTGAGCTGTTGTGTCGTAGTGTGGAGGTACTTACTGTTGATTCAACTTTTAAAGAACAACAGGAATTTGTTAAAATGTTTATCAAACGTCATAATCGAATGTTGGATATGGCTAACACACTTGAAGATGCTTCGACGGCTGTTATATTTTCTGAGCTATCAGCTATTGCCATTGTGGGATGTGTTGCCGGTAAGTATTTTCATGTTTGTATTTGCTGCACAAATGTTATTTTTTTTCAGGAAAGGATTCAAAATCGTGTCGAAGTAGTGTCCGTAGCTTAATGGTTAGGTGTGTTGGCTGTTAAGTAGAACGTCATGGGTTCAAGTCCTGCTCGTGTCCATAGTTTTTATTTCATCTTTCACGGGCACTGCCTCCTCTTGCGAAGGAACTGATAAAACCTCCAAGAGTTTCAATCTGTCATGAAAAAGTGCTTCACACACATCCAGAGAATTGTTGATGAGAGTAAGCCTTAAATTCAAAACCCATAACAACTAACAAAGACAAAAAAACTACAAAAATTTGACAGTTGCCATGATTCTGTTCAAGGTTACTCTTCCTCAAAAGCAAGTACAGAAAATCCTGTTTATTTTTACGCTACTCTGTACGAAACTGTTCCGTGGCGTGGTTAATCTCAGGTTGTTCAGTCTTGGTTGTTCTACTGTTGGTTGGTTTGGATTGGGATTGGGTTGCGGCGTTGATATGCTGACTCCAGGCCAGCATCAAAGGAAACTGCATGGCACACAGATACCTTGGTTTGGGATGTCGTTCCTCGTTGGTCATCCTTCTCATCAGCGGATTGGGGTGGTTGGTAATATTTGAAGTCATCTTTCTAGCTGCGTCAACAAGAAATATGTCCAGTGGCTTGATCCGTGCTTCCTCGTAGAGCCGCTTGTTGCTGCGTTACTTGCGCCTTTGTCTATCGAAGTGTAGTCCAGTGGAAATCCATAGCAGCTACCTTTCAAATAATAAAAGTTTCTGCATCATTGTTTTGGAAATTGTAAACCATGTTGATTACTGACCTGAGTAGTTGTTTGTAGATTAGCAATTTAGCTGGCTTACTTATTCCTGTCTTCTTCTTCAATAGGAGATTGATGCGATAGAAGACTAGGTTAACTTTGGAAAGCACTGCTCTTGAGTGTGTGTTGAAGCGAAACAGCTCGTTGAAGTTTACTCCCAGACATTTGCCGTTCTTTTTAGCTTTTATATAGTTGATCCATTTGGAAACTTCAGTATTAGATTCCTGCATGCTGCCGCCGATCTACAGCGGCTGTTGTTGAAAACCGGTCTCCTGAAGCGTACCAACTCCGATTTGGCGGTGTTTATCCTCATTCTCCATTTGGTGTAGTACTCGTAGAGTCTTGATATGTGTGTTTCAACCTTCCGGATTGCTAGGACAAGTAAAATAGATGAGGCGTACGTGAGAGAGTCATCTGCAAAAAGCAGATTCTCACAGTCTGATAGCACAGGTTGATCCGATGTCATTAGGCTGTAGAGCTACCACGAAGAACTTCCTGGAAGAAAAAAAGGAAAAGAAAATTTTAATTGTTGCCTGAGGGATATCTAATATACGGATCTTGTGGATGAGAGCCTCGATCCAAACGCTGTCGAATACTTTCTCAACATTCAGAAAGCGTCCTTCCATAACATGGTGACTGTTGAGAGCTGAGGAGACGTCGCGTCGTTCTGGAATTTCACCAAGGAATGTAGAGTGGAGTGGCCTTTGCGGAATCCAAACTGCATGTCGGGGATGATGCTGCGCTCGTTGCAAAATTTTGTAAGCCTCCTGAGTATGATTTACTTCAGAATCTTGCTCATTGCTGTTTTCCACTTCTGTGGAAAGCAGTAATTGTTAATGCAGTTGCTTATGATAATCGCTAGAATTATCATTACAGCTTGCGGAAGTTTCTTCAATATGTAGTTGGAAACACCATCCATTCCAGTTGACTTAAAAGTCTCATTGAACAGGAAAACCTTGTACTTGTACCGATTCTTGGAAGTTTTGTCAGTACTGCGCAAGAGGCAGTACTTCTGAAAGATGAATGAAAACCCTTTTAGGCACAAGACGGATTCGAAACCACGCCTTCTAAATTGCTTGTGAAACGCAAATAACCATTACGTCACGGGTATGTTACCTTAATGCACAATTTATTACATGTCCTTTCTTTCAGGAACCCTGTTTTTATTGGCATTGCAAAGTGGTGATCGAGCTATTTTAGCCGCAATGGCAGGACGTATATTTCTTGTTTTTATTCAACTATTTATTTTCTGTTTTATGGGCGAAAAACTTTCGAATCAAGCAGATAAAGTCCAGGTCGCTGTATATAATAACATTCCATGGTATGAGTTTCCACCACAAATTGGCAAGGATCTACAACTTATAATGGTTCGCAGTAATTACCCGTTTTTCATAACAGCTGGAAAATTTTACATAATGAATTTGTTAAATTTTAAAGAAGTTATAAAATCTATGTTCTCTTTTTTCTCAGTTTTGAGGCTAATGTTACAAAATTGATTTAATAATTTTTTCCGCAATAAAATGTATTCTCAATATAAAAAAATTGGTCGTTTCTTAAACGGTCTGCACAATTTTTGTGATTTACCGGATGCATTCACCCTTCGAATGATGCTTAATTGTTGACACAACGGGCTAGGCATTACCTTGCCAAGTCTCCAGTGTGTTGCTGGTATAAGTTGGACAAACCCTAAAATTCGCTGTCATATCTTCTTCTGATCTCGGCACTGGTGTTATTGCCACTGTTTATAGCGAAGCCTACTCCTCTACTACCTCGAAATTTTATGCGTCTATTGTGACGTTCTGTCCGAGCCGTCGGTGTTGGGTGTTCTTCCTCGAACACAGCGTACACTTCGTTTTTCCCTCATTTACCACTAAACCCAAGTGGCAACACTTCTGTTTCAATTCTCACAAAGGCGCCATTGACATCATGCTGTGTTCTTGCCATTATATCAATATAATCAGCGTACGCGAGAAGTTGAACCGTTTTTTTTTGGAAGATAGCGCCTCTGGTGTTGACGGTGGAGTTCTGAACTATCTTCTCAAGAACGATGTTAAGGAAATCGCACGACAGTGCATCGCCTTGTTTGAATCCTTTTTTGACGTCGAAAGATTCCGTAAGCTTGTTGCCAACCTTGATGGAGCAGCTTGAGCTCTCCATCGTCATTTTGAACAAGCGAACCAGCTTGGCAGGGATGCTAAACTAGATGGGTCGTCTCTGTAGATGCTGTCATACGAGGCCTTAAAAACGATGAAGAAGGTGGTGGTTGTATCGATTTGGAGTTCATAGGTCTTTTCCAGGATCTGCCGCAACGTGAACATTTGGTCGATGTTTGACTTTCCTGGCCTGAAGCCACATTGATAAGGACCAATCAGATTGTTGACGAAAGGCTTCAGACGTTTACATATTACGGCAGAGAGGATCTTGTAATGTAACATGAAATAATCCTTATTTAAAGAATTCGAGATATGTTAAGAGTTGATATGTTATAGTTACTGCTGTTAAATATTGAGTAGTAAAATTTGAAGGATATGCTGATGTTGTGTTGTCTTGTTCCATTATGGAATTACTGGACGGATTGTTTGTAGATTTCTTTTTTGCAGGTATATCCTCTGTTAAGTCAAGATCATTGCTTTTACCATTATGGGATGCGACTACCAAGGAATCACTTATATTAGTCACAGAGTAGTTTTTTCATGATGATTAACTCTTACATTTATTCAGCGGTCATCTATGTTATTCTAATTTTTCAATCATTTTGGAATCATGAAGAAACGTCACGAACAATATGATGTTGAGCAATAGAGTCACAGTTTTCACAAAGGAAGTAAAAATGTTTTGATATTGTCAAGAGCTTAATGGTACCGAAAGGAGCCTAGTGCCCCTAAGGGGCCAGTTATAGCGATCATTGAATTGAATTCCATCAGGAAAAATGTTTGAATGGATATTTAACTAAGTCGTCTTTTGATTACTAACGCAATTTATATACCAATCGACCGGAAAATACTTTAAGAATTTTTTTTGAGAAAAAAATATAAGTTCGCAAGCTTATTTTTCGTTAAAAATGTATTTTTTCTATTTTCCGTACGGGAATTCGTTTTCCTGAACAGCTGATGGATTTTTGTCAAAAAAATGAAACGAATCGTTCCAATAATTTGCGTTTCAATTTTGAATAATTCCAATGATCTGTGTTCCAATTTCTCACAATTCCAATGATAGAATTACGGCAGGAAAAAAATTCCTGACAGAAATTTTCAATGTTTGCTATAACCGACCTATCAGAAAAATTCCAATGATGTGTTTCAATGATGAAAACCAATGATAGCTATAACTGGCCTCTAATGTTAATATTTTATAAAAATGAGATGAGAATGAGAGATGAAATGCAATGAAAAAACTGAAAAAGAAAAACAAAGACTTCACAAAAACTTCACAAAATATTATACTTTTAAATTGCACAGTATTTCTTTAAAATGAGTGACAACCACAGAATTTTTGTATTTAAATGTGAGATTTGAGGTCAAGAATTGATTGAAACACAGTTTATTATATTATGATTTATGAAACTTTTACAAATCGTGAGCAATAGGAATATCAACTTAAACATAAACCAGCGTTACCACGTTTTTTAAACCGACTCCGAGAATGCACTCATCGCATACATCTGTTAACAGGAACAGGTGAGAGAATTCCAACTCTGCTATCCGGATGATAGAACCTACCTTACCATTGACTCTTGCAGCTTCTCCAGTTGCAGGATAGCTATTGGTGTTGTGGAGCCATGTCTTCTTAACGAGAGGTCCTGCCGTACAATGGACGCCGCCGTGGCACCGGTGTAGCCACGTTATACTTGCCGTTTATACTTGCTTAAACGGTCAGGCTCTTGTTGTTGCGTTTGGTTTGAAGAGCCTGGATGTCGTTTCTGGGGCCACCGATACCTTCTTACGATAGCTTCTACCCCTCAAAGTTGGTTTTTATTCGTATCCCGGATGGGAAACAGCTTCGGAAGCAATGTTGTTGGTGTTTCTGACCAGGGGCGGCAGAAGGTATGGGGTGGGTGGGGTTTGGACCCCACCTAAAATTTCTGAGCATGAGGTGCACCCCACCTTCTGGCTTTGGAAACATACCAATTTTTTTTAAATTAATTGAGGAAAAAAAATGTTATGAAATTATGAATATTGTTGCAATAATTCTCGATTGATTGACTGAGGCTGATCAAGTGATTTGATTTATTAATCCATCGGTCAAATTCTTAACATCATGAATTATTTTTTATCTTTTTTTTCTGCTTGATTTAAGTTAGTTTCCGTCCGACCAAACCTTCGGCTTCGGTTGAATTCCGCTAAAAAAACAACATTCGGCCAAATCTTCGGCTTCGGTATATCCTAGGCCATGCGACCATGCACCCCACCCAAACAAAAAGTGTTCTGCCGCTCCTGTTTCTGACGAGTTGAATTACTTCTGTTTCCACAGTGTTGGCATGCGGTTCGTCTTCGCGGTAATATGCACTTTCGCTGTAGATGCCCAGTCTTATTGCAGTTCCAGCGTCGTGCTGGTGCGTCTCGCTGACTCCTTTCCGCAGATGCCTTTTGACAAGAGCATTATTGGACCTCTAATTCTCTTACGCGATGCACGTTTTAGGAAGCTTGTTCTGCGGCTTCCATTATATCAGAGCGAAAGCCAAAGTTTCTGGTAGTGTTCGCTTTCCGGCAGTGTGAATAACGCTTTTGAGATAAATATCGGCCACAGCTCTCAGAAAGGCTTCAACAGCAAGTTGATATATTATCTCGTTGCCACCTGTTGGATATGCCAAGTGAACCAACCGCTCTATATCTGCCTGAAGCTGCTACACAGTTTCACTTCTTTTCTGTGCCCTATTGTTTGTCTGAACTCGGAAGACTTCTGTCATGTGACTATCTTCGAACCGATGTTCAAGATACATTTACAAGAACTTTGAAGCATCACTTTTCTCGGCTTAAAACTTTGCTAGAAGAAGAGACATCACCTTAGATAAGGCGTCACTTGCATTTACCTCTTCCATTAGGTTTTTGTAAGCACAGTTCCCTCCTAACTAGTAGATGTTGCCCCTATTCTATTCTCTTATACACAAGCCTTTACAACTGCAAATAAAACTTTTGCTGCATACTTATTCGGGTATAACAAGATGTTCTCCTCTTATTGGTATTTTTATTAATACGGCTGAATGCATGTAATGATACATTAGGCAGGAGACTCAGGAGAAAAAAATCAAAAAAAAAAAATATGTATGTACGTACTCATAAAATCAAAACTTGAATTTGAAATCAATAAAACGAATTTCCTCAAACATCTAAATATTCGCTTTATTTCGCAGGGCACTCACAGCTTAAATAATTAATGGTATGATCTTTTGATTTCTTAACTGCATCTTAACTGCATTTAACTTTCTTTTTCAAGAACGAATATTTGATTTTGAGAATATCGAATGAAATTAAGAAGGCCTTAGTTATATTTCGCAGTTGATTGAAAAGGTTGCTGTTTTTTGTATGTGTTTGCCAATAACACATTTTCATTTAAACGTTTTGAAATAGAAGCAAAACATAATTAAGAAGAATATTGAAGTTGAGTAAGTATATAATATACATACATATATGAATATCTATGTGTTCATACAAATATACATAGGTATTCGACGTGGTGACCCATTTGTTTTCCTATTTAACTTGCAATGATAATTAAATTAGGACTAACCTCCTGTTCCATTGTAGAAAGTATTTTGACTTTTGAGTAAGGTCTCCGCTCGTTCTTGAGATTGTAAATTATTTCATATTCGCATTCGTTAAGTAGCAAAAATGTCCTTGTAGATCTTGACATACACAAATCCGCTAGCCGAGGTATTCACAAAATTCTGGAAAGAAAAACAACTTTTCTATCTATTCTACTACCTTGGTAATGTTCCGAGAAGATGCAAAACAGCATTTTTCGGCCCAATACTGTAGGTAGAGTGGAATATCATTGTAGCCTTCTAATCTCTAGTTTGGTAAAAAAGTAATAATAACAATAAAACAATAAAAAAAAGTTCACACTTCAGATACAATTTCGTTTTTAGATGTTCTCACTTATAGTAGGAGAGCTGCTCGATCCTCTACATGTCTTCCCGGACCGAAATGTTGAAGAAACCATTTATTGGTGTCTGGGATAACTTGCCGACTTGTCTTATTTTAAATGGTGCTATATTATAGTATTAAACTAATGAAAATGCACAAATCGACAAAAATTTGCATATCGTCCCGGAATAAAATTCACTGTTTTAAAAAGATTTTTAACTGCCCATTCCAAAAACATGGACTTGCCGACCCTTACTCAGTCCCAAGACTGTGGCAAGTCGCTTTGAATAGCGCGAAATTCGTGGAAAATATATCACATCCCGCCTTGAAATTTTGCTTGATTGTTTATCTCAATGTTTGTATACAAATCGCCAGCGATTAGCTTCGGCAAATCTTAACTTCCTTCGAAGGGACCAAGCAGATTTTCCGCCACCTTTTCAACTAGTTCGCCAATATGACTTAAAAATTTAACATTCAAATTAGATTGAAGCTGACGATTGTTGCTTGCGACATATAGAGTATATGTCAAGTATTGAACTCGTAAAAAAAAGTTGAGATGTTGATCAAATATGATATTACGATGATAGAGAAGTCGAAAAAAGTGGGTCCGGCGATTCCGTCCGTCTGTCTGTTTGTTTGTAGGCGCACCTACAGCCTTATCCACTGGTCCGGTCTGGTGACTTCAATCTTGAAAACTATAGGTTTAAGCGTGGGTATTTTTTTTAATGATCAAGATTTAGGGAAAATTTGGCCGAAAACCAAAAGTAACAATTTTCTCAAAAACAGCTCCTACGATATTTTTTAAACATCCCTGCACATTTTTTTTCAGAACGTTGATTTAGATTTTATATTACTACGAAACGGTATTACTCAAAGAACCTTTTTTTAGAGATAAGATTTTCTCGAAAAAGAAAAGTCCAATCTGCGTTCCTTTTTTTTAGAAGTACGTTTTTATTGCCCAAATAATATTTTGTGTTCAAAACAAATTTTCAATTTTTTTTTTGCATTTAAAAAAAAATATTTTTACACTTTTTTTTCAAAATTCTGTATCTCAAAACAGAAGAATATTTAAAATCGAAATCCATTATAAATTTATATTAACATATTCTTGAATACTGAATACCCAAATTAGTTTTAAGACATTTTTTTTTCAAATTGTATGTGTACAAAATTAATAAAAACAAAAACGCTCCAAGGATTTTTAGCAAAAGCTAAAGATTATCCAAAAGCAGTAATGTAGGTTCCTACACTCCAAATAAACCAAACTACATATGTATATAAATCCTCGTTAGCAATGTTTTTTGTAGCCTTCTTTATTTTCCATCTCCTTTTCTTAGCAAACCTTTCATGTACAAATCAACAATAAATGTCAAGCATACGTATTTTGTTTATTTATTTTCGATAAAAAAATAAAGGGTTTTCCAATAAGAGGTGTTATTTTGATATTTTAAGAAAAATGGCATTTTTTGAGATAAATGATCGGATGTTTATTTCATTATAAAGAAGAGGTATGCCGTTAATAATGAAACACAACATCAGCCAAATTTCCACCACGACCACGCTTACAGGACAATATCCTTTTCATGAAATTTTCCATAGCCAATCGCAAAGTGGCTGGTCTATCGACGCTGTTGGTGTAGACCTTATCTTTCACGTGACCCCGAAGAAAGAAGTCGCAAGGTGTTAAATCACAAGATCTCGGTGGCCAATTGTGATCACCTCTTCGAGTGATAACACGGTACGGAAACTTTTCCCGTAAAAGATCGATGGTTTCATTGCTTGTGTGACACGTAGCGCCGTCTTGTTGAAAGTGAACGTTGTCCAGATCAATACCATCCAATTCCGGCCATAAAAAATCATTAATCATGTCTCGATAGCGCAATCCATTGGCCGTAACTGTTGATCCAGCCTCTTTTCGAAAAAGTAAGTTCCAATGACCCCGCCGGACCATAAACCGCACCAAACAGTCACGCGTTGAGGATGGAGAGGATTTTCAACAATAACTCTTGGGTTTTCCGAGCCCCAGATGCGACAGTTTTGCTTGTTGACGTAGCCTCCGAGGTCCACCTCAGGCCTCATCAGTCAAGATGATTTTTCGATGAAATTCCGGATAATTTTCATGCATTTCAAGGACCCAATCAGCAAAGACGTGAAGTTGTTGATGATCAGCCGGCTTGAGTTCTTGTGTTTACTGAACTTTATTAGCCTTAAGACCCAAGTCTTTATGCAGAATATGGTGTAATGAATATGGCCTAATTCCAAAGAACGACGAAGAATGGACAAACCTGGGTTTTCTTCAACACTTTGGGATAAAACAGCAATATTCTCAGTTGTTGAAGCGTGTATCGTTCCATTTTTATTAATAGTGTAATTTCTACTTGTCAAATGTCAAAAAGTGACAGCTTCAAAAGTGACAGCTACCTAAATAGCGGGCTATTCAAAATACCACGCCTTATTGGAAAACCCTTTATTTGACGAAAATATTTGAAACAATTTTTATACAGAATTGAGTATTCGTTTATTGATATATTTAGCTGAAGTGGAAAAAGTGTCAGTATAAGCAGTTAGAATAACAAGCTAAGCTTATGCACTATATTCTAACACATGTTCGTTATGAAATAAAAACTTAAGCGATTATAAGAAATGTTAGCTTAATTTTATTTAAATTTATTAACCATTTATGCCACGACTAAGGTTCTGAAAATAAGCACTCGAAAAGATCATCCAATAAAAAATGATTTAATCTAATAAAAGCACCGAATAGCTAATATATCTATGGAATTCAAATCAAGGCTCAATCAACACAGACTTATTCTAAGGCATCTTTAGTATGCCTAATCAACATCACAGTTTAGTACACTAGTAGCGAAAAAAATAATAATAAATAAATAAAATAAACGGAATCATATAGAATTAACTTAAATTGGTTCAATGAGTTCAAATTTGTTGTCGTTTTTACTGTTTCTTTACCCTATATATAGATAAATGTATGCATGTATTTAAAACTCCATGGCCGTAGTTGTAAAAATTAAATCGTATTCAAAGCCATTATTCCTATAAATCCACTTGGATTCTTAGGAATGTTATTATTTACAAGATCTGTATTGAACAAGTTTATTCTGAGATTGATTTAAAGACCACTTTAATAGAAACACTCTCAAGAACAAGGGTCTTTACTAATTTTGCTGTAGTTATTTCGACGATATACATAAAAAGGAAAAAGAAAGATTTGTTAAATCTTTACAGTGCTGTTAATTCGATTACCTAAGGAAATAAAAATGCAATGCAATACTTATTCGCCCTATAGTATTACGTTAAAAATTTAAATACTGTGACCAAAAATCTGCTGACCCCTTAGTATTTATTTCCTTAACTACGGCCTTTTTTTCAATCTCCGTAGGAAAGTCGAAGAGAGATCCACATTCATGAATCAAAAACGTGCACTAAAGAGTCACACGAATGTGCTTATAAACTTAAAAACCTTCTTACTCAAGTAAATAAATTCAAAAATACAAACAATAATATGTTTTAAAAGAAACTTATTAATGTATGTATTCCATTTTTCTTGAAAAGTATTGGTTATGTTTTATATAAAAAATGTTATTTTATTTTTCTCTGGTATACAAATGTAAACTGCTTTTACGACTGAATCTTGTCAGTGAATATTGATGGCTTTGAAGGATAATAATTTACAAAATTTGTTCAATTTTTTTTACATAATTATTTTCGTAGTTAAAAAAAATAATTGTACCTACTTAGGGGCTAAACTTATCAATATCACGAAACAAATTTTTTTACGACTGCGAAAGTAACCTTTACGTCCCAAGTTAAAATACAAAACAGAAAAAGTCCAAAGAATGGATATCCCGCACATGTTTGGAATAGATAGAGGGCATCAACTGGTGCTTCAAGTGAACTTAATTCGCGCACTGATTTCTTATTTAGTATGAGTTATTAGCGCGACTAACACAGATTTCGTTACAATCAACTTAAAATTTTAATTTTAAACAGTGGGATAGACAGATTATTTTTTTTCTTTACTCTGTTAAAATAAATAAAACAATTATTTAATGATAGAAACACTTAAGAGCTATGAAAATTGTAACGGGAAAACAATGGAATAACAACAGAATTGATGAAAGCGATCAGTGTATTTGTAAACTTGGCGTGAACCAAAAAACTGGTCGCGTCCAATGGTGTCCTGGTTTTACATGTTGTAAATTTTTAATCCTTCTTCCAGTGGTCATGCTGCCAATTACCCTGATTCTAGTCCTGTTGATTCGGATAGATGGTATGATGTATGCTTTCAATTTGCAACAGGCTATCGATGACAACAATGGATACTTTGACCTTCAATCGGAAATGGATGAAGTAGAAAGAATTTCACGTTGCATGTCCTTAAAATTTGGGCTTAGCGAAGCGCAGGAGATTGAGGAATTGGATCTCATGCGGGATGCTCGAACATCATTTATTCCGCGAGATACTGCTGCAATACCGTGGGAGTGCTTAGACTTAAAACTTGATCCAGCCTCTACCAGTCGTTTGAAAAGAGCTTCAAATCATAGTTTGTCCAATCTTCGAAAAATGTCCGAAATAGCTTTGGGAAGTAACAGAAGAGAAATGAATTCAATGGACTTGCACTTTATTTGGAAAGCTGATGATTCCAAGGAGGATATACGAAGGGCTCAAGCTGAAACAATGATAAGGTATATGGATCCAACTATAGATCCCTGTAATGACTTTTACAAATATGCATGTGGTAATTGGGAAAGAATAAATCCTATTCCAAAGGATAAAGCTGGTTTCGATACATTTGAAATGTTGAGAGAAAATCTTGATGTGGTCCTGCAACAACTTTTACTAGAAAAAAATCCAAAATCAGGAGTTGTACAAGTTAGTAATAACTACTACCAAGATCCGGATGTTAAATCGGACATTGTGTCGCCTGGTCAAGTTCTCAAACCCACTCATCTTCGACAGCACATCATCCACAGAAGAAAAATATTGGACACTCTTCTACAGAGATACAAAAGGGGCGTTTATGATTTCCCTAATAGTCAAAGTGAAAATTTAGCAGATGACGACGTTTGTGCCGAGACAAAGGCCAAAATGCTTTACCAGTCTTGTATCAATAATGTTCTGCTTGAAAAACGAGGTATCAGTCCTTTGCTTGATTTAATTAGGTCTCTCGGAGGATGGCCGGTACTGGATAAGCATTGGTCTGAAGAAGGTTTTGATTGGTTAAATTTGACAGCGCAGCTACGATTATTTAATAATGACATTCTAATTGTCGAATGGGTGGGACCTGACCTGAAGAATTCAAATGAGAATATAATTCACTTCGATCAAACTAGTCTTGGCTTACCGACAAGAGAATATTTTCTAGAGGACGCTCAAGGCAAATATTTAAAGGCTTACCAAGATTTTATGCGCACAGTTATGCACCTTTTAGGAGCTGGAGAAGATGAAGCTACCACAACATCTGAAGAACTTATTGCTTTCGAGTCACTGTTGGCTGCTATAACATCCCCGGCTGAGGAAAGAGTTAATGTTACGAAATTATATAAGAAAATGTCCGTTTCTGAGTTAAGCAATGAAGTGCCTAAAATAGATTGGCTGCGGTATTTATCAATTGTGCAGGAACGGCAAGTGGAAGACTCCGAGAATATCGTAATTTTTGCTTTGGATTACATGAACGACCTGGCAAACCTTGTTACCGACACCCAGCCTCGCATAGTGGCGAACTATCTTATGTGGCGTTTCATTCGTCATCGGATAAACAACGTCGATGATCGTTTTGAGGAAACAAAACAAAAGTTCTTCCATGCTTTGTATGGACGCGAAGAAAGCCCCTCTAGATGGAAAGTATGCATTGCTCAGGTTAATTCTAACATGGGCATGGCACTAGGTGCCATGTTTGTTCGAAAATATTTCGATGAAAACAGCAAAGCAGATACTCTTAAAATGACACACAAATTGCAACAAGCCTTTAGAGATATTCTACAAAAAACCGATTGGATAGACGACACCACAAAGCAACTTGCTGAAGAAAAGGTTAATTCGATGTCCTTGAAAATTGGATACCCAGATGATATTTTGGTGCCCAGTGAATTGAAACAGAAATATAAAGGCATTGATATTCATCCAGACAAGTATTTCGAAAATACTTTAAACGTTTTACGTCATACGGCACGAACCGAACAACAAAAAATGCTTGAACCTGTCAATAAAACAATTTGGCAGACTCCGCCGGCTGTTGTTAATGCTTACTACAGCCGTAACAAAAATCAAATTATGTTTCCGGCAGGCATTTTGCAGCCACCGTTCTACCATCGACATTTTCCACGATCACTAAATTTTGGAGGAATCGGCGTTGTAATAGGCCATGAACTTACTCATGGCTTTGATGATAAAGGGCGTTTGTTTGACAGTAATGGAAGCATCCACAAGTGGTGGAGTGATTCAGCTGTACAGGGCTTCGACGAGCGCGCCCGATGTCTGATTGCCCAATATGGAAACTACACAGTAAGCGAAGTCGGCATCACGTTGAATGGTGAAAGCACACAGGGAGAGAATATCGCTGACAATGGTGGCATACGACAAGCTTTTCATGCATATCAAAGTTGGCTGAAAAAGCGCACACCGGCGGAAATTAAAGACGAAACACTACCCGGCCTGAATATGACAGGTACACAATTGTTCTTCTTGAATTTTGCTCAAGTCTGGTGTGGAGCTATGCGGCCTGAGGCAACACGTAATAAACTTAATACTGCCATTCATAGTCCAGGGCGGTTTCGAGTTATTGGAACATTGTCAAACTCAGATGATTTTGCCAGAGAATTTCAATGTGAAAAGGGCTCACCTATGAATCCAATACAGAAGTGCGGAGTGTGGTAAATAGAAGTCGTTGCAAGGAGACACCCTTATTATTTAACTGCAATGAAGAATGTACCCTAAGAGTTGAATGTTCATTTTTATCAATACCATCATCATTGAAGTAGTTTCTTATGCCGCAGCCGTTGCCTCGTTAAATTGAAGCTAATTGAATCAATGCGTGGTGACGTACGAGTAGCTTGGTAAGCGCTTATTTTCACTGTTTTGTTTTTATTTTTAGCATGAATATGCTCCGTTATTCTTATACCTACATTGTGTACTCCTATAACATAGTATAGTATGTAGTTGATTGCTTTACATATAAGTAAATCTGATACTGATCTAATGAACTTAATATCTATGTATATTTTTTACCCATACATTGTTTTTGATGTTCTTTATTTGTTAACAAATAAATGCAAGTGTATAGTTTAGTTATATAGGTACAATAATAACATGTGTTGGAAGCGAGCTGGAAAAAGTTTGCAGTGAATCAATTAATACGTACTCGTAGTAATTGCATTATGTGCACACCTCAAATTCTCTATTCGAAAACGTTTGCACCTATAGCAGGGTTTTTTGTTTTCCTCAAAAGTTAATTTTTATTAATTTAAACTAAATACATTCTACTTATTGCTAGAAAAATGAATTTAAAAAAAACAGCTTACGAGCTAGATCATACGTTTGACTTCCTGGCCCCCACTGGGCGCTCGCTCTAAGCAAATCATGATTTACTTAGAACTAATGCCTTTCGGCCAATGAGCTATTAAGAGGAATATTCAGCTGCCATACGACGAATAAGTGAGCTATTGATATTAATTCAAAGCTCTTACAATTTCGGGTCAACCTTCGGGAAATTATAATCCCTCCAAACACATTCCGTAAAAAACCAGCAAAGTCTAGATGGAGCTGCTTGTTTAACTCTAAAAAGTAATGGAATCTGGACAAAGTCATGCCAAGTCTAAAGGTTCTTTACTGCGAAGGGTCCTGTTGGTTCCACCAACATCACCACTACCAGCTACCCTTTATCAAACTTCTCCTACCCCACTTCTCTTTATCCGCTTCCCAGCTATCCGCTATTCCTACCCACTACCCCATTACTCGTTTGCCCGTAACCTGCTACATCATTACCACTCTATCTGCTACTCACTGACGGCTACCCACTACCCGCAATCCGCTACCCACTACAGGCTACACTGCTCCATGCTATCCTGTTTATGAGCTGCCACGCTACCCGCTTCCCTGGCCATATTTCATGAACAGCTTCGTCGATTTTGTAAAGAATACTTATAAACCATCTATACCACTACCCGGTAGGATGGTCGGTGGTAGGATGGTAAAAATTTAGGACTAAATGTATTTTCAATTCAACATTATAACAAAATAAAAAAAAAACAAAATTAAAAAAAAATAAAAATAAATTTTATGGGGTGAACCACCTATTCTCATACCTACTGTATATATATTTGAAATTTCATCAAAATCCAGCCAGCCGTTTCGGAGGAGTATAAGCAGTAAATCTGCTACATAAGAATTTTATATGTAAGATGGGTGAAATTTTCCCAAAAATTGTGTAAGAAATAAGATACAATTTATTGCAAGAAAGGAAGGGGAAAAAAGTAACACCGGCAGACCCCTAGGATAGCTGATCAAGTGTCAATGGGATCCCGTTTTGTCAAATTCCTATCGTATCTCTACAGATACTCGCAACACTGACCGTTACCCCGCTTCCCACTACCCATTGCCCGCAACCCGTCACCCAGCTTACCATTACTCGCTACCTACTATCCCACACCCCACTACCTCTACGCTGCATTGGCATTGTTTGCTGTTTTAATGATGACAAACAGTATAGTATGAACATGTTTATTTATCTTTAATTATTTAACCTACCTTTCACAATAATAAGCCTTACAGCCCGATTCTCCCCATCATCACCGATATCTCACAAGTCGTAAGGAGAGGTGAAATTGATTTTATGACTCTTTTGTATTTATTTATTTATTTGTTTAATATGCTACATATGGTAGGACATTGTCCCATGTTTATATGCTTAGTATAAAAATAATAGATATTAAGTAAAACAGATAAAGAAAAAAAAAAAAAAAAACAGCTCATAAAAACAAAACATTAATTTTAAAGTATACATAAAAGAAATTTGAATAATTGAATGTTGTGAAGTAGAAATACAATTTCAAAGTAAATTGTAAATTGTAAGACTAATTTTCATAACTATGGATTTTAAAACTAAGACGTACATACTCCAGAATCAGAAGTTAGTTCAGCAAAATTAGCAGGAATAAGTTGTATCTAAGTGAATCGGACTTCTCTAGGAAGATTATTCCAAAAAGCTTGATTCCACGAATAACAAACGAAGAAGAAGCTCGACTACTTCTATGTCTGGGTATACAAATCTTATTAGAAGATGTATTACTAAGAAAAACAATTTTATTAAAAAGGTAAGCAGGGGTTAACTTAAATATTATCTTATGGATGACTTCTATGTTGACTACGAGTAAGGTCATTTTTTTAAAAATAAAGCTTTCACCTTGGCTGTGGTGAGTTTCGTTGTGACTTTTCTCGTGACGATTATGGGAGAATCCGACAAATGTTATCGGATCACAACAATCCTCACAAGAAATAGTCACTAGGGCTTATGACTTTTGATTCCTCACAAGGGGGAGAATCAGGCTGTTCATGTCACTATCACTACTGCGATCAATGTACAAACAATAATAATAATCGACGAAATTTTCATGAAAACTGAGTAAAAAGTAGCTTTTAAAACGTAGGGGTAAGTGGTAGGAAGTTGAAAATTAAGGACTGAATGTATTTCTTAATGCCACACCATAAAGAATTACTAAAAAAAAACGTCCCAAGAAAACGTGCGGGTGAGCCATCCTTAACAATTAGCGGTATAAAAATTAGTTAAAAAATGTATTCTCATATACCTCATATGTGCATTCATACACATATACAAATTTCATCAACATCGGTCAAGTCGTTTCCGAGGAGTATGACCTTTAAAAGTATGAAAGAAGATTTTTATATATATGTGAAAGGGCCAAGACTAAAGATGTCTAGTTAGGATTTATTTAACTACCTTCCTCTAGAAAAGCTACGATGATAATGCCCCAATTCTCACCGTTTCACTTTTCACTAGACGAAAAATATTTGTTTTTGTTCCGTTTTCAAACAATCTCAAAACATGATTTTCAAAGTTTTAGTTTCAGAAAATAAAATTCATATTGATCAAGTATTTTTATCTGACATATGTATGATATGTTCTTAAACCTACATTTGTTTCGATGTTATATTCTTTTTGTGAAATTGGTCATACAACGATATGAATATCGGGTGAATTAGAATATTCAATACAATATTGGAAAAAATGACTTATAAATTGCTATGAAAAATGTACCAATTTGACCGGCAAATCCGACATTTTGGTTTCTGCTCATTTAATCGCCCCTTGCCATCAATCATGCCAAATACTTTTCTGCAGTGATGCCAGATGTCTACATTCATTATTCTCAACAGTGCAAACTTCTTCAGAAACAGGTACAACATGACACCATTGCACCAATCTGTCGCCAGAACCACTACCCATTTGATGATGAAAAATTGGAAACAGGGGGTTGCCCTATTCATGACTGCATGGAAAAAAATATAAAAAAATCAAACGCCATTTTGTTTCAAATTACAACAAAGAATATAAATTCTCCAGTGCAGTCCACTTTCAGTCATCGTGGTTTTAAAAAAAATATATGGACACTACCATGGCATCTTTTTTAAAAAATTGGCGCAGCTTTTCAAGATTCTAGAATGATATAACACTTTGGCCAAACTTGCAAAAAAAACATACTTTTTCATAACAACAATCGATTTTCAAAAAAAAAAATTATTCAGCGCTTTCTTCAAAACTTAGTACGCTCTGTTCCCATTGTTTTTTTAATTCCATTAATGTGTTAATTTTAAGTGTGTTTTTGAATTTGTGCACTAATTTTTGAAAAAATCCTTGAACTTTCATCATTTTTACCATGCCATTGCCGTATGCCTCTTTAGAATACGTAAACATGCACATAGTGTACGGAGAATGCCAGTGCAATGCTTATACTGCTAGTCGAATGTACCGAGGGAGGTACCCAAATGCTGGAAGGTACCCTGATTATCGGGCTTTTATAAATGTGCATCAAGCGATTTCGGAAGTGCGTTTGCCCTTAGAAAGAACTGCTTGAAGGCCAAGTGCAGATGGTATTGAAGAAGTAATCAGAGAAGTTGAAAACGATTCAACAACCTCGTATATTGATGCAGTTCGAACATTAACTGTTAAGAAATTAAATAAAATATGTTTGTACTTCTAAATGGCGTTTATGCATTCTTTCTTATTTAAAATGTTTGGTTTTTATTTGTATGAACATTTTGACGATTTAAAATAAGGAAATACAAAATATTTGGGCCGAAATAAATCGTGCTTCATTCTGAAGTCTCATAGGGAATTGATTTATCTGAATAGAAAATAAATTTTGAAAATCGGTTGTTGCTATGAAAAAGTATGCATTACTTTTTTTTCTGGCAAGTTTTGCCAAAGTGTTTTATCATTCTAGAATCTTGATAAGCTGCGCCAATTTTTTAAAAAAGATGCCATGGTAGTGTCCATATATTTTTTTAAAACCACGATGACTGAAAGTGGACTGCACCTAAAAAAAATTAAAATTGTATGGAAAAAAACTTTTTTGGATATTGGGAAGGGTTGCTATACATCTTAGGATTCTGACGAAAATATAAAATCAAAAATTTATGAAAAATTGTGGTCACAGAAGTAAAAAATGTCAAGAGAGATTATTTTTTTGGAGAATTTACATTCTTTGTTGTAATTTGAAACAAAATGGCGTTTAATTTTTTTTATATTTTTTTTCCATGCAGTCATGAATAGGGCAACCCTCTGGTTCCGGCTTATCGTTGAATTTTGGGACACCCTGTATATTTAATACAACAATAACAACTATAATAATAAAGGAATCGCAGAAAGGAACCTTAGACTTGGCACGACTTTGTCTAGATCTTATTAGAGGTAAACAAGCAGCTCTCTAGAGATTTGGCAAGTTTTCTTACAGAATGTTTTTGGTGGGATGTCAACATTTCTGACGAAAGAGAAAATTGTACGTACCTATACATCCGAGTGAACCGTTATTTGCAAATCCCTCCTAATGTAGTAAAATTGTTAATGTAAGTCTGTTTGTTACACCATCACGGAAAAACTACTAAGCAGATTATCAGGGAACTTTGTTAATGTATTCTTCTTTGTTGTCTATTTTTTACTAACTTTGAGCGTTAATTTATCATTTGATGATGCTAACTAACTTCAACTTTTGATTTAGTTTAGCAGTCAACTTAAAACTCTAAGAACCCATTTAGATAATAACCGTGAAAGATTGCTTAAATTTAGGATTTCGATATGGGAAGCTTTGTAACAGAGCCAAGAGAAAAATTGCGGTACTTTTTAATTTGTTCATTTTGTTTTTTTTTTCTCAACATCATAAGGAAATAGTAGGAATATTCAAATGATACATTAACGCTCTAAGCTAGGAGAAAATGGACAGCAAATCTCAGAAAAATACAGTTCTGTTGCAGTAAATAAACACGACTCTTCCCATCCGTTGTATGGACATGAATCATAGAATGTGCTCAATATACATATTTTGGTACAATTGTAATAAATTTTAGTATTTTATACATTTAAATAAGTATCAGACATCATAACATGTAGTTATCCGGATGGAATCAAAAATTTTGCCTCAAAAGAATTGCGAAGCGTCCATTTGAATGATATTGTTTTTCACTCTTAATTGCAAAGTCCAAACTATAATATGATGAAATAAAATTTTCATTGAAAATATATCGTTGTTTGTTTTATTAGCTTTTTTTTCGAAATTGAAAATTGAATGACCCTATATATAATCGGATTGCAACAATTACGAGCAAACTTCAACGATACTCGCTTAATAGATGCCCTTGATATTCATTTTAAGGAGCAATTTAAACACCAGAGTTTATGAGAAATTAATGTGCATGAATTGCATGGTAACCAAGAAACAATTCTGAATATCATTAAAAAAAATCCATAGTTTCCAATATTTTTCAAAAAATAAAAGCTTTCCAATTTGCGTATAGGTTTAGTTCACCGTTAAGGTTGCTTTCACGGAGCACTAATCATCACTAATCACGGAGCACTAATCATTAAAATTCTTGAAAACTTAAGTACTTTATAAATAAGTTTATTTATGTATGTATCATGGAAATAATATTCTCTTTCTATTTTACAGGTTGTTGTGCTACTCTTTCCGTTTACGAAAATTAATCATCGTTCGACATGAGCTCTCTTAGCATAGTATTAAATACAATTTGTTGTTGTGATATATAACTTCCATTTAAAATTAATAAAATACAAGAATTGTTGTTGCATACATAAGCATTTAGTTCGGTAAACAAATATATAGGTATTATTTATGTTACATTTTTCTTTTTGATAAATATTTCTAGTGAAAATTCTCAGCTTGTGAAAAAACTACGCATTTCAAAGCTGCTATACATATGTATAAATATAAAATAAAGAAAACTCAGTAAAAAAACAAATGTTGTTTGATAATACTGCCAATTCCTTCTAACAGCAACGAGTAGTAAATTGTTATATGCACGAAATCGTTATTTTTTTTATTTTATCCTTAAAAATGATAAGGGTCAAAATATCAGCAGAATGTCTGAAAAAAGACAAAATCACCATGGGACAAAAACTCAAAAAGAGAAGATATAATCCAACTTGCCGATATCTCCAAGAGGAGATCCTCATGGAAAGACAAAAACATTTGTTTGCCAAAATCAACATTAAATCACCAAATCTCCAATGTTCAGGTATGTCTTCTTACACCGTTTCTCTCACGGCATGTGCAGAAAACCGTAATGACTAATGACGACATCATATTAAAAATGCACTTTCAATCTGTCAAGTGAATTCCTAGCCTGAGGAGTGTAGTGTTTCATACAAAAAGTTAACGACCTTGGATGAAGTTAATGTTTTAAAATCAAATAAAGGAGGAAAGTGGTATTTTTCATTGGATATGGTTATCATTTCGATGGTTTTGTGACAAAAAAAAAAAAACAACTTAAAATTCTAACATAAAATTTCGCGCAACTTTAACTAAATAAAATAATATTTCCAAGCAATTCAAGTAGTGAATCATGGCGTAATATAATTGAACAGGCGCAATGAGTAGCGGCGTTAGGGTGGGGCGTGGTTGGGCGACTACCCAGGGCGCTGGATATAAAGTAGCACATTAACATTATCTATCTCTTTTTTACGTTTAAATTAGAGAGTTGATGTTATTTTTGACGAAGCGGAACACACTCAGCTCATTCTCATTCATAAGTCTGTGCACGCACTTAAAACAGTTATTCTAATTATTTTAAAAGTTAAGGGGCGCCGTATAAATCTCGCCCAGGGTGCTGTTAGTGCTAAAACCGGTACTGTACATTTGTTGTTTGTACAAAATTTTAAGAATCTTTTGGTTTTAAGGTTTCAAAAATTTTAAAATTTAACAAAATTGTATTGACTTAAGCACTTGTTACAATGATCTAAATTGAATAAGCTGAAAAGTGTTTTTTGTTCCAGTTCCAACGATTATAAAATTGAACGCTTGTTTGCGTTTCTTTGCCAACCCCCGTTTGGTATCATCTCTTACATACCAAACGGGGGTTGGGAAAGACTTTAATGTTGGTTTATCTCTTACCCTTAGTGAAGTTTTGGAAGATCAACTATGTCAACAATGGATAGAATTATGTCAAATAGCCGCAGACAAAAGAAAGTTTGCACTAGTGTTTTACATAAAATACAAGTTTCTGGAACTGGAACTGGAATTCGCAGGCGACCGACATGCATCTGCGACCCATTAGATGCTTTGGACCTATCACATTTTTTGTTTACAATTCTCCAACAAATTTATGGGGAACAATTTATTTTCCCTGTTTTTGACATTTAGAATGTCTACTTTTTTCCCACAGATTTTTTTCCCTTTTTCGAAGATTGTTTATAATAAGGAAAAGGGAAAAAGGAAAAACAATTTCGGGGATTTTTTTTTGTAATAAGAAAATAGGAAAAAGGGAACAAACTCCCAGGGAATTGTTGCTAATCGGGCTGAATACCTTTACTTGAATCGGGATGAGTTCTTAGTAACATTTTTTGTTTCGATTATAGCAGAACAAGTGTCAACTTGAAGTCTGTTTCGACATTTTATTTTGCGGTAGAATAGATATTAGATAGAATTAACACAGCATTGGGTAGTTTATAAATATTTCCAAATATAAACTCATACCTTGTTTTTTGTGTTATTTAACACTGCAGTTAGGCTGCGTCCGTCAATTCCATTTTTGTGTTTGAACAAAGATAACAACTTAGAGGTGCTTCCACCAATGGCTTGTTCCGTCAATTCCTTGGTTTGGCTGGAGTTATAGCTATTTCTCTGGTGCCAAGCCGATCATCAGACTCCTTTATTAGTTGTTGAGCAAAGGAATTGATAGAAGCACCTCTAGTGTTATCGTTGTTCAAATACATAAATATAAATTAAAAATAAGACTTATTTCAGTCCAAAAATCTGATAAAGCGTAGTTTTTTTTTATTCTGAACTTTTTTGTAGTCTGCTGGAGCTCTTTATATATTATTTTATATATTATATATATATTATTAGATTTTCTTAAAATGGTTCTCAAAGAGTGTTTAGTTAAGCTTGCTTAAATATTTAATCAGCCTTTAAACAACGTTAATTAAATTTGAATTTATAATCATTTTTTCTTTGATGCTTAACTAAACACGGTTAGTGTCAAAAAAACTTAAGGGAATTCCAAATTTAGTAAGAAAAAATACCTTTAAATTTCACTTTTTGACATTCTTAACAAATTTAATTCAAAAATTTAGTGTCAAAGAAACAAAAATATGGCTTTTGAAAATCTGGGGTGGAATCGGCTAAGGTGATTTGTGATAAATGATAATCACATATAACAAATTTTGTCTGTGTAAGGTGATTATCACTTGTGACAATCACTTTTTTGTGATTTTTTTCTGTGACAGTCTATTAGTAGTCACTTTCATACAAAATTTGCTTTTGTTTTCATGAAATCAAAAAAAAAAAAAAAAAAAATGAATATTTTTGTGCCCAAACAAATGTTAATTTTGTATGTGTTTATTGAATAGTTTTTATTGCAATAAGCAATGCGTTATTGATAAACAATGTTTTTGGTCGTATGGTTAACTAACACGTTATATGACAACCTTCGCAGTATAAACTGCGTACATTTGATGCAAGGCGATTTAATCATTTCTATCAACATATATCGTGTTGGTTAACCGTCCGACATAATATGGCCAAAAATAATGTTTATCAAAAACGAATTGCTTAATGCAATTCTCACTATTCAATAAAGCACACAAAAAAACATATATTTTGCTTGCACCCTGCGAGCCGTACCTGTAGGTACATAGATACCTAAGTATCTTAAAATTGAAAGCTTTTAATAAGCAAAAACAAACAGAAATCTAACGAAATAGCTTAAAAAAATAATTAAAAATGTCAGTCTGGCCAAGTGATTCCAAAAATAATAAATTTTTTTGTGATAACTTTACGCAGAAGGAAAATTTCAATTTATCACATTTGACTATCACAAATGTGATAGTCATTTTTGAATTTAGCCGATTCCACCCCTGTATTTTTGCCTGAACAAATTTTCTTCAAGATCCATTGGGTTGAATCTAGTTTCGTATTTTTGTTTTTTGTTCGTCTTCTTCTGTAGTTCTTAAATCATTAACGATACTTCGGTAATGTATGTCCATTTTTTTGACCCACAGCTTTGTTAGTGTGGCTAGATACAAAAATCTCTGATTTAAAAGCAAATCAAAATGCAAGAATATATTATATTTTAATTTGTCAATTGTTTTTAAAAATGGCTTTAAACAATCTCTAAACGAGGTGATTGGCGTTTAAGTTAAACAATCGTTAAATAACGTTACTTAAATGTGTTAATTCTTTACAAATACTGTACTTAAGAGCTATTTAGAAGTTGTTTAAAGTTAAGCAGCCTTAAATATTCTTTTATAAATATGGCTGTATTTGTTTAATATTCTTTTTTCATTAGAAACAAAATCAAAAATAAGTTTTAACATCGAATTAAATTTTTCTGATGCAACTGCTTTTCATGTAAAATATTCAATTGATTTCTTACATTTGCTTTCATTTGTTTTCTAAGATAAAAGTTTCTGCTTAATCGCTACAGTATATTTTATTTTCAAGAGATTTATGTAATGATTTCCTATTAAAGTAACCTCAAAAATATTTGTTCATCGATTATTTCCTTTGACATTCCAATTTCGGCAAAACGATTCGAACAAAATCTGAGATTTTGGAGCTGAATTTGTTTTCTAATACAAGGCCCAACAAAATTGAATAAGGCCCCAAAATAAATGAAATATGGAAAAATGAAATCAAACCCCTATCTTCTTCGTATGAACTTAGTTCGATAGTGAAATATCAAGCCAAACTGTTTCACAAATGATTGAATTGTGAGCTTTTACAATTTCACTGCATCAAGGACACTTAGTAGAGTAGAGTAGTAAGCTTTTTTTCGTGCTCAAATGTTGAAAAATACCGCGCGCTCTAAGTCTATGTGACGTCAAACGTAACGTAAAATGCAAACTCACTTTGGGATTCCGTGAAACTATAGCACGGAAACTAGCCTAAAACGTGTTCCTCAAATTGTGAGAAAGAAGCTATTAAGGAGTTCCATTCACTCTCTGAGCTCCTATGTAACACAACAACAAAACAACAAAACAACAAAACATAATCAATTTAGGGTGTGAAAATAAAAAAACTTCAAGGGAATTTATTTATTTTCACACCCCAAATTGATTCTCTTTTGGGTAAATTTTTTTGAGTAATTGTACCTAATCACTGCTTTCTGGCAATGTTGTCAAGGTTACTTGACACTCGATCAGAGAAGGATCTGGCGATCTCTTGCGATTGTAGCCGTCCGACGTCGAATTTTCTTGCAGTATTTCCTTGTTTTGGCCGTCGTCGGGATATTCGTAGCACTACCTTGGCTACGACGAGGTAGTGGTCCGAGTCGATGTTGGCTCCTCGGAAAGTTCGAACATCTGGTATGCTGAATAGGTTCCTTCCGTCGATCGCAATGTGATCAATCTAGTTGACGGTTGATTGATCTATAGATCTCCACGTGCCTTTCCGATTGTTTTACCAGATTTGCGTTAAAATCGCCGAGAACAATTCTAATGTCATAGCTAGGACATTGCTCATATGTTTTATCGAGGAGCTCGTAGAACTCGTCTTTGGTGTCGTCCTTTCTCTTTTTTGGGGGCATGGGCGCATGTTAGGCTAATGTTGCCGAATTCTTACACATTTTGAGCTCAAGACTTTTTGCCTGAGCCTGCTTTCTACGTCGAATCCACATCCAAAGAGCCGCTGTTATTGCTCTCGGTAATAGCAATTACCATAGTTGATGTAGGTATCAGTTTTTCATACTTCTCTTGCCCGGTCTATCCCGTCGCATTCCTTGGAAAGCGGTAATGTCTGTTTTGTAGCAGTTGAGGGTCTCCGCTAATTGTTCGGCAGCACGTGTTCCATTAAGAGACGTAAGATTCTACGTGCATATCCAAATATCGTTGTCCTTAAAATATTTGCTTGGGCCGGCATCAGTGTATCAGTGTATTTCTACATACTCGGGAAGTCACCCCGACTTACACGCTCCAACCTGGCATTTAATGTGACTCCAAGCGTAAGAGCCGGAAAAACCACTCCTTTTAAGGTCTGTGCTTCAAATAAGTCGAAGAACCCCATAAAGGTGTTCACCAAGTAGTTAGGCCTAACTGGAACTGAAGACGCCACCGTTGATTCCAAAAAAAGAAATTCATTCACCACTTCACCTCCACCACGCACCGTGTTTTACAGCCTTAATCGTATTTTTCAGATTTAAGGCATACCATCAGTTTTGCTATACTTTAACGCAACTATCTGAGGTAAGCACGTTAAATTTCGATTCGCCTGAAAAAATTACTTTGCGCCAGACGTCAGGAGCCTCATGTACGTTCTGATTCGTGAACGCTCCTTTTTCTATTAACCTCACTGATTAACAGCTTCCTTCTAGAGAAACGAGACCTAAACCCAGCTTCAAAAAGGCATGGTGCACAGTTTCAGTTTTTTTTAAATTATACTTTTCAAGCTATCCACTTATCTTTCTCGCATTTTTAAATGGATCTTGGGCTACCAAGTGTTTGTTTTTTGTTTTATCCCGAGAAATAAGTTTTGATAGAGGGCCACAACGCGGCTTGTTTTCGGCTTATGTTCGCTTAATAACGTTTTGAATGGTACAACGGCTTCTAGAATAAATTGATCGTATTTTGGAGTACATTTTGTTCTGATTTTGATGAAGATTACAAGATTAAGCGTTTCTCTCATTTTCATTTCATTTTTTCACTAAAAATTTCAAAAAAAAAAAAATTAAAAGGAATAGCTCAAACAGGCGTTTCGCGTCAAAAACAGGCCTTACTGAAAATTAAATCAAACTTTTTACCGTTGCAAACTGTTTAAACACCTATAGGAGTTGACAAGTGTACCATGACTTTTGTGGAAGCGAATTGATGTGTTTATGGATTTTTTACTTTACTAATATGATTCCTTTCTTGTTATTGAAAAAAGGAGCAATAGTGAATTTGCTAAGTTAAGTTAAAAAAATTTGAAAAGTTGCCTTATTGTGGAATATTTTAAGCATTGTGACTAAAAATGTATGCCATCAATTTCGTTGAACACCGTATGTTTCTGTTTCAGTGCTGTATGCTTCGCTGTGCTCAGACTAGTAGTATGCCTCTTACTTGCAGTCCAGAACCGGCTGTCGTTATACATATCGTCTTAAAATAGCCAAGAAAAACATATACTCAAATTTGAACCCTACAGAATAATTTTTATTTTAATTCATATTGTAATGTGTACACACTACATATCTCTACCTCTCCTTATCTCTATATCTCTATCTATATCTAATGTGTATATACTGTAAAGTGTATACACTATTTATCTCTATCACTCTAATATTATTGTGTTATAGCTGAATAGTTATGTAGCAAAAGTTTTATTTGTAGTTGTAAGTAATTGTGTATACACTCTTTTATCGTAGGGTAACCTCTAGTGGTTAACAAGAAAACTTCGTTAAGCATCGAAAACGTTCAGCACCTACAAGAACCTAGTCGTTTATTGAACCTTTTGAGTTATATAAATAGCCCCTTGGTGGCGAATCAAATTAATTGATTGTGAACTGCTATAAAGTAAAGACACTGTGTTTGAAAGTGTTGAATAAAGTGTGAGTGATTTGAATAAAGTGAATTTGTGTTTCATGTGAAAAGTGAATAAGTTTAAATTGTCGGACCAAGCCGAATATTAAAGTATAGTATTACACATCCTTCTGTTCATCTGCCAGATACTTATTGAAAACGCCTGTCATTTTTTTTTTTTTAATCTCAATGAACATAATTGTATTACATAAAATAAACGGATATCCATGAACTTTGACATACATTTTTGGTGCCATTTTCCCATTTCTATTCAAATTTTATTTGGAAAATTGACACGACTATCCTTGTATATACTATACACGGATAGTCATGTATATGAAAGTACACATTATGTGCTTATACTTTTTATGGGACCTCCATACGTTCTCGACTACATTCTTTATTTTATGATTTGGCTATTTTGATTCATGATATATATACATATTTTATGCTTTTAAAAACATAAATAAAAATAATTGTAGGTATAACCTTCTAATCCTATATCCATTAGCGATTATATCTAATAGTTGAAAAAAAAAACGCGAGTGCAACGAATTAACAGGTTAACTAGAACGTATACATTTTTCTCAATTCATTTAATTATACAAGTTGGCTATATCGCCTGATTTTGCTAAATTATAAGTTGCTTCTCGAAAAATTGGAAATGCAGCCCACTCAAGTATAACAATAACTTTTTTTGTTTTTGTGTTGAAACAAAAAGCCGTTTTTATGTTGCCTTAAAGCTGAACTACATCGAAACACAAACACAAAGTGTAAAAAATACAAAAAAGTGAATGCATTCGTTTTGAGAACTTTGTAGTTTGTACTTTGTGCACAGTGAAAGCTCAGTCAAGGTCGAGCTTGACCTCTACCTCTCATATTATATGATTTCCTATATTAGGTGCAGACCTGGCTGATGAGTAGCGGGACTAAATCAACCCTTAATGTTTCAAAACAAAAACTTGAGCCCGCTTGAAATTTTGCTTAATTATTTATGAGTGAGTATTCTGAAAATGACATGTCATTTTGCTGGCACTTTCTACCTGCAAGGCGAGTAGAGCAGGCTAACATATTATAGAAAGTACAATGTACTTAAAATTTATAAGAAAAGTGATACCTTAGAAAGTTTAATGCATTATTATAGATTAATTAATCTGTGAGTCCAGCCAAGTAAAAATGAAGAAAAGGGTAAGTGTTTTTCTTAGTTTCTCGAAATCGAAGAACACTTTGCATCCGGTTTTCTGGTTCATATTGAAAATTTATAACAGCATTGAATTTTGAAAACAAAATTAGTACTTAATTACAAGAATTAAAATAAAAGGTCAATGTGTAGTTCTTTTTTTTTTTTATTTGGAGTTTGAAAATTAATTTTTCGAAAACCGTACTTTAAAACAGCTTTATTTGAATGTAAGATGAAATAAGCAGTTTTTTTCCTTACAAAAAGTATATTTATCACAACGTTGCGGACAAAGCCGTTTATTTTAGCAATTTTTTTTCTAACATAATAAATAAATGGTTCCTATAGAAAATTGCCACTTCCATTTAAACGGTTGGTTGGGTAAAAAGACCCTCTTATACGATTTTTTTCCTGTCTCAACTACACGCTCTAGCTTTTTTGGTCGTGAATCACTCTCTGTATATCCCTATCTGCATCAACTACTTTTCGCAGATGATGCAGATGAATCCGATTCTGTTAGCACTGATGAAGGAGAATTCACAGGACAACTACAAATAATTGTTTCTGCCTTGGAATTAATTAGATTTATATTTTTGTATTTAAGAGTAGACATGTATAAATTCAGCTTTATAATTATTATGTCTCAATAAATCTCAGTAAAAAATTACAAAAAAAGAAACACAAAATCATTATTTTTATAAATTTTGGGTTTGATTTAACCCCGCTACTCATAAGCTAGGTCTGCACTACCGTATTAAAAAGAGGTATGTGACAAGTTTTCAGATTGCCACAAAGACCAACCCAAAGTTTGGTGCCAGCTCACCTACCATTAACGGAATCTAATGCCAAACAATTCAAGGTATGTCTGTCCGTTATCCGAATTTGAAGTTCCGCACGAAAATACTGCTATGAATTTAATTTTATTCCGATGTAGGTATATATTTCAGCACTTGCACATTGACTTAGTGAATATATTAAATGTATGTCAGCAACCAAGCCAAACCGCTGTGCGATAATTGTGCAGGGCTTACACTTCATTTACGTTCACCGCCGATCTGAGACTTGCTTAACGTTAACTGCAGTGACTTCAAAAGCGATCACCCCCACAATAGCAAAGGCGATCGAAATCAAAATGTTTCAATTATTTGGTAGAGAACAACTGCGAAAATGAAACAAAAGCAAAAGCGCTATATCTACACCTGATACGAATTAATATTATTTAAGTATCTATGTATTTTTGTGCATACATTCTTACAGTTACATAATAACTAGTTCCTAGATATTCGATTGCCCGAGTCTGCCTTTGCCTTCATTCTTTTCCGCTGCAGTATATATACATATATATTGCCTCACAAAATGCGATTGCGATTGAATAGTGGAACGCCCAAGCCTAATAAATTGCCCACAACTAAGTCTGCTCTGCTCACTTCGGCAATGTATTGCAATTTGAAACAAACTCCGAAGCAGTGTTGCCAGACTTTTGAATTCGGTTTTCGGTAATATATACATCCTCTGTGTCTTTGAGAAAATGATCTGCTCAGAGCAGGTGAAAAAGAAAACGCGAATTGACATTTGGCCACAGACTATTATAAAATGACAACAAGCAAATGTGAGACATTTATAAGCAACTCCACTCACCAAAGACGAAGAACGAAGAGGAGGATAGAGAAAACTGTATACGTATATGTACATAATTTGTTGAAAATTCACTTATGCGCGTTCAGAGATCATATGAATCAAAATGAACAAATATTATAGTAATGAAAAATCCCTTTTTTGGACTTTGAGGTTGAAAAATTCCCTTTATCCTTATTAGCTTACTTTATCCCATAAAGCGGGAAACATTCATCAATATGGCAACACTGCTCCCAAGCAAGTATTGTTATGCTATGCACAATGCACCTCCGATGACAAATACTTGCCCAGCGAATTCAAAGGTGGAACAGGAACACGGACAGTGAGTCAAATATAAAACATTAAAAACCTTATCATTTAAAACCTGTTTCTGAACGCAAAAACATATTATTTTGCAATTGGGACGTTCAAATTAGCGAATTTTGACCTTTCTTTTCGTCTTCGAATCTAAAGGCTAAATCACAAACACGCTTCAGCTTCTGCTTCGTTTGGGTTACGATGCACTCGCTTCGAGTTTGCTGTAATTGACAGTTCTCCCTCCATCACATCATAATACCTACAAAACACTTTTTCCACTTTACTCTTTTCGAAGTAGATCTACTTCGATTTTTGAAAAACTTTGACTTCGCACCGTCAAAAATTTCTTAAAATCTACTTCACTCAGAAAAAAACTAATGGGATTTTACATTGGGCCAAGAAATTGATTCTTCACGGATCTGTGGCAATTTTTTTCCCCTTAAATGAATTACATTGGAAAAAGTATTGAATTTTTTACTTGAAGAATTGATTTCTCTAAAATCTCTTTTTGGAGACAGATTTACACATATTCTCACACGTATTTTAACACATACAACGAGATATTTTTTAATATTCAAAACGAATGGAGTTTGTTGCAAGATTTGTATAAAAAATTATTTTGCCGAATATAAATTTACGAATTGTGTTTAAATTCAATTTATTAAACATTTTAAATTGAAGAATATATTCAATCATAAATCTGTTTTGATACCTTTCACCCACACATTCAAAAAAGAGATTGCTACTTTTGGCTTAACAAATTACATTGAACCCAAAAAACATTGAATTTTAGTAGCGATTCGTGGTGGTTGAATGTAAAATCCCATAACTTCGATTATAGTTGATATTTTCAAAAAAGGCCTTCATAATACTTCTCTTATTGTCATCAGGAAAATAGATAAGCGACATCTGCAATAAAGTTCCTATCCTTATACACGAACAATATGCGGACACAGTTTTCAAACACAAAATGTCAACCCAGATTTTTTTTTTGCTCAATACAAACTTATGAAAAAAATATGGTCATCTTGGCTTGTAACCAGTTGGCGCTACAGTCGAATGCCATTTCGATTATACCTGGGGCCTAATTATGGGATTCGCGGCGGATCGTTTTCAATTCGACCTTTCAAATTCGACTCGCTTCGTATTTCCTTATTAACGAATCCGCGGCGAAGCGAAAAAAATTGCTCCAATATTCCAGTGATTTAACACTTTTGGTTTGACTATTTCTTCCAATATTCCAGTTAATTATAAGTTTGTTCAATAAGAAAAAGTGTAGGTTAGAACAGTACAGAAAAGTATAGGTTAGAACAGATCAGCACAGAAATGTCAGACAAGTTAGAACAGTCATCGAAACGTCATCTGTGAAAGCTAAGATCAGAAAAAAAACTTCCTGCATTGTTTTCTTCAACACATGCTTGAAAATGTAATTTATTTAAGGAATTAGATCTTTAAAAAATCAAACAAATAAATACATACTATTTTTGAAGTAAAATCAAAAAATCTTTCATTATTGCCTTAAGTGAATTAATTCACTTAACCTCAAAACAAAACAATAACAAAGACAAAAAAACTACACTTTGACAGTAGTTGTCATGATTCTGTTCTAGGTTACTTACTTACTTACTTACTTACTTAAGGTGGCGCTACAGTCCGTTGTGGACTTGGGCCTCAATCAACAGGCTCCGCCAGCTAGCTCGATCCTTGGCTAGTCGTCTCCAGTTTTGCACTCCGAGTTGATTGAGGTCCTCTTCCACTTGAGTGCGCCACCTGAGTCGCGGTCTTCCTCTCCTCCTACGTCCCTCGGGAATAGTGTCGAAGGCTTTCCGGGCCGGAGCATTGGTGTCCATTCGCTCTAAATGACCGAGCCATCTGAGTCTCTGGACCTTGACCCTTCTGGCTACGTCCATGTTGTTGTACAACCCGTAAAGTTCGCTGTTGTATCTTCTTCGCCATTCCCCTTCAATGCACACGGGGCCAAAGATAACCCGAAGAACTTTCCTCTCGAAACAGCCTAAGGCACTTTCATCCGATTTTGTCAGGGTCCATGCTTCTGCACCATACAGCAGGACTGGGATGATGAGTGTGTTGTACAGTTTTACCTTAGTTGCTCGAGAGAGGGCTTTTCCACTCAATTGCTTTCTAAGCCCAAAGAAACAGCGATTAGCAAGAGTTATTCTTCGTCTGATCTCGGCGCTGGTGTTATTGCCCGTGTTTATAGCGGAGCCTAGGTAGACAAACTCCTCTACTACCTCGAAGTTATACGCGTCTATTGTGACGTTCTGCCCGAGCCGTCGGTGTTGGGTGTCCTTCCTCGAAGACAGCATATACTTCGTTTTTTCCCTCATTTACCGCTAAAACCCATTTTTGCCGCTTCTGTCTCAATTCTCACAAAGGCGCCATTGACATCACGCTGTGTTCTTCCCATTATATCAATATCATCGGCGTACGCGAGAAGTTGAACAGATGTTTGGAAGATAGTGCCTCTGGTGTTGACGGTGGAGTTCTGCACTATCTTCTCAAGAACGATGTTAAAGAAATCGCATGACAGTGCATCGCCTTGTCTGAATCCTTTTTGACGTCGAAAGATTCCGTGAGCTCGTTGCCAACCTTGATGGAGCAGCGTGAGTTCTCCATCGTCATTTTGCACAAGCGAACGAGCTTGGCAGGGACGCCAAAACTAGACATAGCTTTGTACAGTTCGTCTCTGTAGATGCTGTCATACGCGGCCTTAAAATCGATGAAAAGGTGGTGGGTATCGATTTGGAGTTCATAGGTCTTTTCCAGGATCTGCCGCAACGTGAAGATTTGGTCGATGGTTGACTTTCCTGGCCTGAAGCCACATTGATAAGGACCAATCAGATTGTTGACGAAAGGCTTCAGACGTTCACATATTACGGCAGAGAGGATCTTGTAGGCGATGTTTAGTAGACTTATTCCTCTATAGTTGGCGCAGTTTAGAGGATCTCCCTTTTTCAGGATCGGGCAAACAATGCTGAGGTTCCATTCATCGGGCATGCATTCCTCTGACCATATCTTACAGATGATTTGGTGCATGCTCCTATCTAGCTCGTCGCCTGCTGCTTTGAACAACTCAGCAGCTAGTCCATCTGCTCCAGCAGATTTCAGTCGTGATATTGCGGTTTTCACTTCTTCTAGGTCGGGTTCACGGAATTGTTGGCTATCATCGTGTCCGATGAAAGGCTCCTGTCTGACGGCGGTATTTTGTTCGTCGTCGCCATTATACAATCTACAGAAGTGGTCTTTCCAAATCCCCAGCATTGACTGCGATTCTACTATGATGTTCCCTTGTTTATCTCTGCAGGCATCAGTTCTTGCTCGATGACCTTGAGCCAGCTGTTTAACCTTTCGGTAAAACCTCCGAACTTCATTCCTGCTGTTGGTTCTCTCAACATCCTCGATCTGACGCTTCTCATGCTCTCTCTTTTTCCTCCTGAGAAGCCGGCGTTCCTCTCTCCTCTTTTGCTCGTAGAGCTCACGAGCAGCTCTTGTCCTTCTATGCAGCGCCGCTTTGTATGGCCTCCTGCTTGGCTGCATGGGCCTGCCTGCATTCTTCATCAAACCAGGTGTTTCGTTTTGGTGGCTGTGTGAAACCCAGCACATTAGAGGCGGCATCTCTAATTGCTCTTTGGCAATGTTGCCACTGGTCTTCGATACTTGATGTTGGCGGCATAGGACTCCTTAAGAGGTTACTTGACACTCGATCAGAGAATGATCTGGCGATCTCTTGCGATTGTAGCCGTCCGACGTCGAATTTTCTTGCAGCATTTCCTTGTTTTGGCCGTTGTCGGGATATTCGTAGCACTACCTTGGCTACGACGAGGTAGAACTCGTCTTTGGTGTCGTCCTTTTTCTCTTCTGTGGGGGCATGCGCACATATTAGGCTGATGTTGCCGAATTTAGCCTTGATTCGGATTGTCGTGATGCGTTCGCTCACACATTTGAAGCTCAAGACTTTTTGCCTGAGTCTGCTTCCCACGACGAATCCGCATCCAAATAGTCGCTGTTGTTGCTCTCGGTAACAATTACCATAGTAGATGTCGCAGTTTTTCATCCTCCTTTTGCCCGGTCCATCCCATCGCATTTCCTGGATAGCGGTAATATCTGCTTTGTAGCAGTTGAGGGTCTCCGCTAACTGTTCGGCAGCACGCGGTCTATTAAGGGACCTAACATTCCACGTGCATATCCGAAAAATCGTTGTCCTTTGTACATTTGCTTGGGTCGTCATCAGTGTATCCGTCCGTTTCCGAGGCCTGTTGTTGCTTCGGCAACTAAACTTTTTCTACGTGGTCGGGAAGTCACCCCAACGCACAACCCCCAACCTGGAGTAAACCAGGCACTTGATATGACTCCAAGTGCAAGAGCCGGAAAAACCGCTCCTTTTACGGCCTGGGCTTCAAATAAGTCGAAGTAGCCCGTAAAGGTGTTCACCAAGTAGTTCGGCCTAACTGGAACTGGAGACGCCACCGTTGATTCCAAAGAAGAAATTCATTCGCTGCCGTCCCTCGGTGGGAGTGCCTTGGTGGGAACACTCCTTCGTTGTGGGGTAATTGGTAGTAACAGCCTACTCCGCTTCGACCTGTCGACCATGGGAGGCCCTTCTGCGAAATCAAGTTTCGCGATCGCATAGCTCTAAGCTTCATAGTAGTAGTTACCGTAAGCCGCTCCGTCACGTCAAGGCTTACCCCGTGGAGGGTTCTAGGTTACTCTTCCTCAAAAGCAAGTACAGAAAATCCTGTTCTTTTTTACGCTAACCTACGCTAAACTGTTCTAGAAAAAGTCATTGAACAACAAACTAGACTGTTCTAGAACACTCTAGCACAGAAAAAGTGTCATTGAACAGGAAAATGTTGTACTTTTCTGTCCAATACAGTCCAGCACAGACTCAGGGTATTTGAAATAAAGAAAATATAAAAAAATATAAGAAATCAGCAATGATAACTTATTATTATTTATTGAAAATTTTAATGAAAGGGGGACACGATGGACACAAAAAAAAACGACACAAAAGGGGGGGTCTAATCCAGGTTCTCCTTTCTCCTCTACTTTTTCCTCAATTAGGTGCATCCATGAATTCACAGGCAGCAAATCCAGTATAGGTAAGTCTTTTAATTCTATATGCTTTATAGCAATATACGATATAAAAAGTTTCACTTTTAATATTCTCTTCTTATTTTTATTTTCAGGAACACCAGGGTACGGTTTACGTAGGCGTAGGGTAAGTATTTATTTAACTTCACATTTAAAAATTTGGTTTCTTGTTTCTTTTTGTTTTTTTTTTTGTTTAATTTTCAGGGGTCACTTTAGGTGAGTATAGTTTCTTTCTTTTGTTTTGTTAAGCTCACTTTTTGTAGGAATGGTCTTGTAAGTATATTTTATTTCACGTTATGTAGTTTTCTTTCTTTATACTTTTTTCTATTCTTTTTAGGGTAAGTCACATTTGGTTAAATCAATTTTTTTTTCTCTGTCTTGTCTCTTAATTTCAGCACTAGTCTTTTGGTACTTTTCAGTTTTTTTTTTTTTTAAATTTTATTCCTCACTAGAGTTTTATCTTTTATATTCTTTACCACTCCTAACTTTTCTCACCGACCACGCACTCTCTAACCCAAATCAAGACTGTCCAAAAAAATTAGCAACAGTCACATCTTCTTGATTGACAAAGCCTTTGATGTGTTTACTGACTGCAACGCCGTTATCTCTATCGTATGATATGCCCGTTGCAACCAGCAACACACCAAATCGGACCATTTGAGTTAGCGGAACGCCTTGCTAATCTCTGTTCAAGGTTAAGCTTAGGATAGTCATATTCCATTTTTTTGGTATTTATGTGGGTCAGCTCGCCTGATATGTATACGGTTCTTTTTTTTTTCTTTTTGTTTGTTCTAATTTAGAGTCAATAGTTTTTTTTTTTTTTTTGCGAAGTATGTATGTTGTTAGTTAGGTAGGTAAGTATTTCTGTAGGAATGAGAGTTCGTCTAATGTTAAGTCAGTAAATATGTATGTAGGTAAGTAAGTCGGGTTGCATGCAGTTGGTAAGTTCGTATGTCGGTAAGTATGTAAGGTAAGTATAGGTATATAAATTTTGGTGTAGGTAAGTATAAGGTAAGTATATTAGGTAGGATAATGGGTCGTGCGTAGGCGTCGATGGTTGGTTAGGGTGGTGGCTAAAAATTTTTTTTTTTTTTTTTTATAATTTTATTTCCTCACTTTTTTTATTTTTTAAATAATTTATTTTTTCCCCACAGATTTCAACTTGCCAGCAAACATTATGGCATTTCAAATTTGTCTTCGAATTTGTTAATTGGTCGAATTCAAAACGAAGAAGGCGAAAGCGAAAGCAATAATTGAAAAATGTCAAACTCGCTAGCAAAACGATTCGCCGCGAATCCCATAATCAGGCCCCTGTTAAATTTATGTACAAAGATTTTTGACTGAGAAGGGAAATCCTTCTCCCTTTTAAACTCATCCTTGGAATATTGTGTGTATATGTACTTTTCTTTTTAAATCAGCTATTGAGCTGTCAGATAAAGCAAATGTTTCAGCAAGGTCATTGAATAAGAAGTACAGGAAGCGGTGTTAGCTACATGTACAGTGTATGTGAGTGAAGCAACAAAAATGTCTGATGGTGTCCATTTCTGGGACTTGTGCTCTCAATTTTTGGAGCCTGTGCTGTCAAACTTTGACTGTGTTGTCAGTCGAGTTCAGGGGTGTATTACTTCTGTTGGTGGTGGTAAGGCGCTGCGATTCGTTGAGTTCCCTTGGTGTGTACAGTTGTTTTGAATAGTTCTTCCATCGTGTTTCCAAACGTTTTTATTTGTTGATTGTATTACAATCAAATAGAAAATGCTTCTATATTTTCCCCTTGTCAATATTTGAGTCCTGTCTATTGTGAATTATATCTTCAAGAATTTGAATGCTCTAAAATACATACCTTGAGAATTTTGAAGATTTCCGAAAGCTGAATGGAAAAGAGAAAAGTGGATAGAAATTCTTAAATTGGATGGAATAAATTCTAAGTCCGTTGTTTGTTCAGAACCCTCTAATGAAACTGATTTTGTACTTCATGGTGCAAGAAAAAAAGAAAGATATTTATCCCCTCAATGTCATATGCCTGACCATGATATTAAACGCTTGTTCAAGTTGTTAATAGAATTTGCTTTTAAAAACGATCAAAACAGACTTAATAAACGTAATGAATCACGGATGAAAAATGAAGAAAATGTACTGGAAAATAAAAAAATTAAACATTAAAGACCCTGCATGTACACCTTTAGTGTTAAAACACCATGCGTCCTAAGAAAAGAATTGAGATTGAAAAAAAATTTGAAGCAAAATCGATGAAATCTTGGTTCATTCAAATTTCGCTTGGCGCCCCTGAAATTAACAATTCAACTGCAGACCAACCCTGTTGTAATGCGTTTGTGTTTGTGAAACTCACACCACTTAGAAAAATGCTTCACTTCTTTTTCATAAGACCCCTTCCTGTACTTCTTATTCAATGCTTAAGGCTGAATTACAAAGGCGCTTCAGCTTCAGCTTCGCCTGACGTTTACGAGTACAGCTATAGGAATTCAATGTTTGCTATCACAATGACGCCTTGACCTGACATTTCGTACGCAACCTGACTCCAAACGGAAGCTATAGTTCAAATATTCTGAACTTTTGCTTTGTCTGACAGCTCAGCAACAGCTGTTTAATAGATAAGTACACACACAAAATTAATTTGATTTTGGAGCACCGTTACCACTTAAAAAAAAGTAATCGAAGTAGATTTGGGAATAAAGCGAAGAAGATTGAGAAAAAGGGAAGTAGATTTAAAATGTTGTGTATATATTATTGGCCTTGGATACATTGACGCACAGCGGGACAAACAGTTTTTATCAAAAGTTCATAGAATTGTGTCCGAATTGTGTTAAAATTTTCGATTTAATTTTGACACTACATGGTGGATAAAATGTGTTAAATATAAACTAGATATACTAAATTCAACCAAAATTTTAACGCAAATCCCACGCGGCCTGAAATATTAAACAATTCAATACAAGGACGTAACTCATTCTTTGCGTTTTTGTATGTGTTGACATTTCGTGTTTGAAAACTGTCCGCTTAACGATAGAAATTTTATTGCGATGTCACTTATATATTTTCCTGATGAAATAGGTATGATAAAGGCATGCCATTTTTCACTGTAAACTGTAGGCACAAAATTAAAATCAAATTACATTTTTTCTGAGTGAAGTAGATTTTAAAAAATTCTTGAAAGTGCCAAGTAGGTAGTAGATTTTCAAAGTTTTTCAAAAATCAAAAAGAGTAAAGCGGCAAAGCTGTTTTGGACATTAGGAGGGATTATGATGTGATGGAGGGAGAACTGTCATTCAAAGCAAACGCAAAGCGGGTAAATAGTAACGCAGACGAAGCCGAAGCTGAAGCGTCTTTGTGATTTAGCCTTTAAACTAGAGCTTCCGTTTAGAGTCACGTGACGTACGAAACGTGAGGTCGAAGCTTCATTGTGACAGCAAGCATTGAATTACTATGGCTGAATTCGTAAACGTCAGACGAAGCTGAAGCTAAAGCGTGAGTATGTGAGTAGACATTTAATAACTTTACTATTTTAAACATTTTGCGTTACGAGAACTCATTGATCCTGGTTATTTCTTCTCAAAATATTCCATACAAGAAAAAAGAATAATTTATTTTTAATGGTTTCTGATATAGCAAAGGTGTGTTTTTATAGCCCTCTTTTCTCACGCCAATAACCTATCATTACCGTTCGAAATATGTATATTAGATTGAGTAACTTGTCGATTTAAGACTTTTTATTATTATGGAGTAATAATAATGTGTTGCACATTGATAATATCATAATAAAAAGTGGGTTCCGGAACAACCCATAAATGGAATCCGACCCGTGCTCTTATGGTGTTTTTCTTTTTAACCTCTGAGCAGATCACGGATGTGTTTACTCGAAGCTCAGAGCAGATCATATGCAATGCCCTCCGATTTAATAATGAAACAAGCCTTAGCACTGAAATGTAATTTCTTTACTTATTATTTGTTTACAATTTTTTGTTTACCTACAGTCGACGCGAGTTACTGTGTATTGAATCCATTTTTAATTTTGTGTTTGTTTTTGCCTGTGAAATCCGAAAAACACGAGTGAAGTTGTTTTGGTCTATTTGCTCGGTCATTTTATCATAGAGAATATATAATACCTAGAGTCGCGACCTTTTCCTCCCTTGCCGAAAACACCCTCAAAATTCTTCTGAGGTGAACTCTCACGACCCTCCCTTTTTTTCGTATCCGTGAATCTGTGAAAGAGGTGAAAACAAAAAGTGAGTACTCCGCCGTGGGTAAAATTTTTTGTCCTGTTGCCCAAAGTGACAGATGAGATTTGTAAATAAAAAAAATTACAAGTCAAAGAAAGAATTTTGAAAAAGCAGCCAAAGTCTGATGAAATTAAATTTAATTAGCTGGTAAGTCAAATCAAATTACTTAAATTCTTTTAAAAAGGCAAAAGAAAGTTTCTTGTGCTTGGTTCCTTGTATTTCAGACTACACTATCTTGGAATGTTTGCCCAACTCTGGACAACTGGACATCTTGCCCGATTTTGTTGTTGCCGAAGATGAAAACGAAGGCAATGTATGTGAGGCTGACGACGTTGTCAAGCAACTCCTACGCCGCCTATTGCATCACAAAATTTGACGGAGCCAAGATGAGTTGGGCTGTGTTTAATACCAACCAAATGCAGACCCGGACATTCGCCTATATTAAATCCAGACTCCTTCGACTCGGAACTTCTAATTTAAATGAATCAAGCAGCGAAACGGACAATGGAAACACAGCAGAAAAATTCAAACATTTTACACCTCGCTATTTCTCAACAAGCAGTGATGGCTGTGAATCGGGAAGTGGCAGTCTTTCGTAGAAGAACCAGAAGGTAAATGTTTGTTTTCGAACGCTGTATCGAATAATGGAGGCAAGTATTTTCGATTTCCAACTAAAACCAAATTTTATATTCAACCTTCATTAAATTTTTTGAAAATTTTGAGCGCAACGGAATCTTATTTTTGAAATCTGAGCCCAGGACGACCACCTCGACTCAAACCTGAGCACTGTATCTAGGTCAGTGTGAATGTATTGGTGCAGTCTCCCATTTAAAAAGCATTGGAAAACTAACACATTCTCACTGGGTTAGTATAAAACGAACAAATTTCAGTTTGTAGGCAAAAAGAGAGCGAACACCCGAAGTCGCGACTCTAGGTATTATATATTCTCTATGCATTTTATCCTGAGTAAATAGATTTAGCTCAAAGCATGAACATTTTTAAGCTCCGATATAACTGAGATAAAAAGAAACACAGTTTTTTTGATAGTTCTGTGATCTGATCAGAGGTTAAAAGAAAAACGCCATTAGTTTATGTTTTTCTTTCAAGAAACAAATTATTAAATATCTATACCGCTAAGGTTGTAATTTTCGTATTGTTTCCCTTTTATATCAATTATTTAAAACCCAACCTTCATTGACAATGGAAAATTCACGCTGTTCCATCATGGTCGGGAAAAACCTAACGGACGCTTTTGATGTCAAAAAAGGTTTTAGACAAGGCGATGCGTTGTCATGCGATTTCTTCAACATCATTCTTGAAAAGATTGTGCAAAGCTCCAATGTCAACACCAGAGGCACAATCTTTCAAAAGTCCGTTCAGCTACTAGGATACGCAGACGACATTGACATAATTGGAAGAACACAGCGTGATGTGAGTGGAGCGTTTGTGAGCCTTGAGACGGAGCGGTTTACGAGGGCAAGACCAAGTTAATGCTGTCGACAAGAAAGGACTACCAACATCGACGTCTTGGAGCAAACGTCAACATAGACAGACTTAACTTCAAGGTAGTTAAGGACTTTGTCTACCTGGGATCCGCTATCAACTCAGACAACAACACCAGCGCTGAAATCAAACGAAAAATCACTCTTGCCAATCGAAGCTTCTTTGGACTTAGAAGGCAATTGAGTAGTAAAGCCCTCTCCCGTGCAACTAAAGTGACACTCTACAAAACCCTCATCATCCCGGTCCTCATATATGGTGCAGAGACATGGACTATGACAACATCTGATGAAAACGCTTTGGGCTGCTTTGAGAGAAAAATTCTTCGAGTGATTTTTGATTCAACCAAGAACTGTACGAGCTGTACAGCGACACTGACCTAGCCAGAAAAATAAAGGTCCAACGTCTTAGATGGTTGGGTCATGTTGAGCGAATGGAATATAATGCTCCGGCTCGTAGAGTCTTCGAATCCAACCCGGAAGGGCGTCGCAGAAGAGGTAGACCGCGACTCCGGTGGAGCACTCAGGTGGTAGATGACCTGAACCAACTTGGAGTGTAAAACTGGAGAAAGTTAGCCAGCGACCGAGAAGTTTGTTGGGTGAGGCCCTGGTCCGACCTGGATTGAAGCGCCACCATAAGTAAGTATAAGTAAGTATGTGATGATTCATGTACCTATATTTGTTGCTAAATAATTCCAGAATTGCGAACGGATATGGATGAAAATAAGCCAAGATATATGTTTGGTCTGTAATAGCACAGAGGCTTTTTATTAGAGATGGCCGAATACCGAACACCGAATATTCGGCCACACTCGTCAACCGAAAACCAAAAACATTTGCCGAATATGCAGAATACAGTAAAAGACGGATATAAGAAAGTCTCATATAAGAAAAACACGGATATAAGACAGACATTTCAAAAAACCATGCACATTCTCATTTAATTGTGTGTTAAATTTATCTCATAAAAGAAAAACGTTTATCAGAAAAACACTGATGAAAAACACTACATAGAAAATAAAACGTGTATAAGAAATTTTCCAGTGTTAATATGCAAATGATGCACCATGTAAACTTCCACAAAATTTGTGAACCCACCGTCATTGTATTTCTATCTAGCTAGTACCCGCGACCTGACAATCAATTGTAGTGCCATCTTATCTTGAGACCTGGCACAGTGCTGCTTTTCACTTGCGACATATAGAATATATGGCTAGTATTGAATTCGTAAAAAAAAATTGAGATGAGGATGAGAGAAAGAAATGGGAAAGTGGGTCCGGCGATTCCATCTGTCTGTCTGTCTGGAAGTTTACAGGCATCTACAGCCTTAACTACTGGTCCGATTGACTTCAAATTTGAAAATTTTTGTTTTAAGATCAAAATTTAGGATAACCACCATACGATTTTTTGGCCAAAAACCAAAAATTTCAATTTTCTCCAAAACGGCTCCTACGATTTTTTTTAAACTTCCTCGAGTTTTAGTTTTTTAGCCATTTACTTTTTTTATGTAAAAAAAATATTTTTGTATTGCTCCAAATCGGTACCTCCCATAGAACCGTTTTTTTGTTATTAGATTTTCTCGAAAAATGAAAGTCCGATCAGAGTAATTTTTTTCCGAAAGTACGTATATATTATTTAAATGATTTGCATTCAAAAAAATTTCAAAATTTTTTTTGGATTTTAAAAAATATTTTTTTTTTTCAAAATTCTGTATCTCAAAAACGGATCAATTTAAAAAGTCCAAATTGAAGTATAATATGTATATTTACATGGTCTTGAAAACTGCATACCCAAATTAATTTTAAGAAATTTTTTAAAAATTTTATATATAAAAAATTAATTTAACGACGACGATTTTCCAAAAAAAAAAAAAAAAAACAAATCAAGAGTAAGGTTTTAATTTGTTTGGCATTTAAATTTTTGGAATTAAATGTATTTACGAGGTACATTTTCAAATTTTAATTTATTCTTAATAAATTCTAATTATTTTTATATAATCATAAATATTTAGTTTAAGAATGCAGGAGCAAGTTCGTACGACCCAGTCGTGCACATTTTTTACATAAGTTTGGTATTGGGATTTGTTTTGTTTTTTTTTGGTTTTGATGTAGCACAAAAAATCGGAAACACCATTCTTGATAATACTAGCTGATTCCATACTACCTGTTCAATGTGATTTTACATACAAATAATTTTATGTTTATCTTGTTTATGTTAGAGGCCAGTTATAGCGATCATTAAAAATCATCATTAAAAGTTGGAATACATGAAAATTTGATTTTTTTTACTTACGTGTGATTATAGCAATCATTAAAAAAATGTGATTACTTTTATGTCATTCAAGCATTTATTTTTATTTTTGACACCAAATATTTTTTTTAATGATGGAAAATGTATCATTAAATTTTTTAATGAAAGATGGAACATTAAAAAAAGGAAACAAAACACTGGAACAAAGTGTTTCAGTTTTTGAAATTTAATTTATTTGCTTGTCACTAAAACGAATTTTTATCATTAAAATAAATGAATGCATTTTTCTTCTAAAATATTCCTTTGTTGAACTATTTTTTACCAGAAAAAATTATTTGAATGGATTAGCCATCAAGAGATGAGATTGATATATCAAATCAAAGTACAGCACACCACATTATCCAAATGAAATTTTTTAATGATAGTTTTTAATGATCGCTATAACTGGCCCCTTATGTATTTATTTATGATTTACATACTTAAAATAAAGGATGTACATTCAATGCATGTAAACATTTTATTTGGTTTTGTTTTAAAATTTGCTAAGAAGAAATTTTCTATTCAAACATGCTATGACTTATAGTAGACATTTTATTTCTTATTTGCAATTGTATTAATATAAGAAATTTTCTTTTTTATATTTTATTTATATAAGAAATTTTCTTTCTTATATCCACTTTTTCTACATATAAGAAAATACGGATATAAGAAAGGAATAGTTGCCGAATATTCGCGACATATCTATTTTTTATGACAATAAAAGGTATGGTTTCCGTAGGATAGATTTGTTTCAATTTCTCATGGGGCAAAGGGTTGGCATTATTTTTTGCAGAACAAGTGGCAGTTAAGGGGGTCAACAAATGACATACGCTAACTTTTATCCTGGTTATAGCGGGTAACGCTGCGGGCACAACCTGTAGTAATATAATAATTAAGATAATAATAATAATATCTGTAGCTTAAAAACGCCTGGACTGAATTAAATATTTTCATCCCAGGCTTAGCAGGAGCAGCAACAATTAAAAAGAAGAGTTCTCAAGTGGAACCGCACCACATACAAATCCAAGTAGTGAGGAAAAACTTGATCGAATTTAAAAAGGGTTGGGGTCGAAATCCTGTATGTAGTAAAATCTGTATTCTGTAGTTCTGTAGGTATTGCAAAGTTCTGAAATTTTTTTTTAAACGAATATCGTTTCATAATTTAAAAAAAGTGCACACGCACTTTATAAAATAAAATGTGTAACCTATTCTTAGTGACTTTTTATTAACCTTTTTAATTTTTAAATTTGGTTATGTATGCGTGAAATTATTTTACCTGGGAAGAATTAAAACTGTTTTTGCTGAGGGAAAAAAATCCAAATGTTATAATTTGATTCCATTCTTAGCAAAACGTCAAATTTTAACAAAACGTCAAGTTTTAATACACATTTTAACGCAATTACGCAATTCATAGGATAGTTAATTATAAATCTTGAAAACCGCCAACGGTGATTGAAGAATTCAATTTCAGGTAGATATATGACGTTTCAAATCGAAACTCGAAACTCGAAAATACTTATGATATTCTTGTTAAGGTGCGCTATGAACATAGTTAGTGTACCTAAAAATCATTGGTTTCCACATTCTTTTGCTACATACCTACGCATCTTGTTCAAGTTCAATTCCTTGATGGTCTTAAACTGTGGTAACAAAACGTCACATACGGTAATTAATACAAATTACATTAATCGACTAATAATTTTCAACAACGACAACAAGCTCAGAAGCAAAAATGGGTGGATGTTTTCTTACCGCAACATTTTCGACGCTGGAAATGCAAGGTCATGGATTTTGTTTTTATAATTGTGTATCTGCAGCTCACTTAATGTTAGGTACTTCTCATAACCGTATTTAGGAGCCAAGGGTGGATTCAGAGGGGGGCGACAGGGGCGATCACACCCCCCTTAAGCCGCCTTAAATCTGGTGATTTGACAAGCACAATATAGTTTAAAAATAATGTTAAACATAAATCATCATCATTACGACCGTGGCACGTGGTAACTTTATATTCAGGTGAAAATAAAATTATAAAATATGAGTGCAATCCCTGTGGTCCACACGACTTACTTGCCAGAGGGAAAAAAATAAAAAACAATATTCAAGAGTCCTTACCGGTCATACAAACAAATCAACCATACATCCATTTTATTGTTAACATAAATCTTTAGCTGAACACGTTCAACCACCATTTAACGCATTCGGATAAGTTTCAAAATTATTATAAGACCTATATTTTCAATTTCAAAGATGTGAAATGTTTCTAGCTTGACAACGAATTTTCCAACTTGTGTACAAACAAAATCAAAAAGGTTGCTATTTTCTTAAATTTCCAAAATTGTACCTTAAATTCCATGCAAAAGTATGATTTTAGTCTTCAAATTCTTTGTGCTCTCCTAGTTCCCCATCACAAATTTTTCAGTTTTCCATTTAAGAACCAATGAGTTTTACGAGTTTTTCATCAAGAACTTTCTATTTGTAAATTTGAAAAAAAAAAAACAAGCAAAAAATCAAATTTCCGACCTTTATTTGTTTTTTCCAGTTTTCCTACTCTTCCATAAGGTTTTTCAAATTATTTTTTTTTATCACAGAATCCATTTCACAAATATCTATTGGGCCATTTCGGAGTACATAAATGACATACAGAAAAAAAAACAAACATACATGAATCCATTTGTATATATATAGATATTTTGAAGAAAAAAATATAATTTATCTTAACCCCCTCTTAAACCAAATCCTAGCTACGGCTATGGTACTTATTCAAGTGTTGTTATAAATTAAACTTCTTTGGAATTTAATTGTCTTTTCGGCAGCTGAAACTACGACTTCAATGGTAAGTTTCCCCTTCCCTATTTAAAAAGACTAGCCGTTATGCGCAGCTCTATTACACGCAACAAAAAATGCAATTAAACTTTAAAATGGTGCAAGTTAATCTTACTAAACACAATATAGGATAGACAAACGAATCTGGTTTGTGAAAGAAACAGAGGGGGAAACCACCAGCAAGCAAAATCCACTTGCCATCACTATTATCATAAAAACCGACAACAATTCTTTATCTGGGAGGGAGAAAAAAATGAAACAATTCATATTCTTTACTACAAGGCGTTTGTTTCTTATTCGTATATATTGGGGCCTCTGTCAGGTGATCAACACAGTTCGTAAACAGTCCTAGTCGATTCTAGGAGGTTTCAACTAATTCCTTTCGTGCAACAGCTAACTTACATACACACCGAGTGTAAGAGTGTTATCGGTAAACATATTTTTACTTTTTAAAGCTGAAATAAACAAAGATAAAGATACTCACAATGAGACCATTTGTAAGTATTCTCCGGTATTAATTCAAATGAGTTTTGAGTGTCTTCGATCAATTGTTGTGTGACCATTACAAATTTCGTTTTATTGATGATAAAAAATAGTATTGTTTCAAACCATTGAAGTATCGAAGCTGATTAATTTAGGTACACAGCCGTGCGGTCGAACATTCATTCATTTTCTATGCTAGGGTTCTCTTGTGTAATAATAACGCTGTTGAATAATTTGATGTAAATAAAAATAAATTGCGAGGCGGGAGAGATATTGGCACAATTTGCATAGGAATTACCAAAAGCTATTTTAATTTGATGTCACAACTCGCAAACTGTTGAATAGGTGTCGAAGTGAACTCGAGTGCATGAATAAGTCTGCTTTTTGAACATGAAACGAGTACAGTTCCGATATTTGGAGTATTTTAAATTTTTCTTTCGGTTGGTGATACAGAAAAACTGAGGTAGAAAGAGTTAACATTCTAGCAGCATTAATATGTAGGTACAGTACATAGAGCATTATACACTTCCATTGTATTATTATCAATTAAAATAATGAAAGTGTTTGAACATTTTTAATATTTTCTGCAATGCATTTTCTTAAGTAAGTAAAAGAAGTAGGCTTGCCCTTCTTCAAATTGTCCAAATGCACTTAAGCAACGAGCGAATGAAACCGCACTAGTAAAAATTGAAAGCAAATTTAACGAACATAGCTTAAGTATATTATAGTTTGCTCATACGGTTTGTGTGTATTCGCTAGTTTATTTTAAGCGTTCTTGCGTGAAAAAATTGCATTATAGTTCAGCCTTTAAGTATAAGGTATATGCTTGAGTGTGAAAAAAGTACTTAATTGTTCATTTCGTTGCTATCCTTACTTACTTACTTAAGGTGGCGCTACATACCGTTGTGGACTTATGGGCCTCAATCAACAGTCTCCGCTAGTCGTCTCCAGTTTTGCACTCCAAGTTGATTGAGGTCCTCTTCCACTTGAGTGCGCCACCTGAGTCGCGGTCTTTCTCTCCTCCTACGTCCCTCGGGAATAGTGTCGAAGGCTTTCCGGGCCGGAGCCATCTGAGTCTCTGGACCTTGACCCTTCTGGCTAGGTCCATGTCGTTGTACAACCCGTAAAGTTCGCTGTTATATCTTCTTCACCATTCCCCCTCAATGCACACGGGGACAAAGATGACCCGAAGAACTTTCCTCTCGAAACAGCCTAAGGCACTTTCATCCGATTTTGTCAAGGTCTATGCTACCGCACCATACACTAGGACTGGGATGATGCGTGTGTTGTACAGTTTTACTTTAGTTGCTCGAGAGAGGGCTTTTCCACTCAATTGCTTTCTTAGCCCAAAGAAACAGCGATTAGCAAGAGTTATTCTTCGTCTGATCTCGGCGCTGGTGTTATTGCCCGTGTTTATAGCGGAGCCTAGGTAGACAAACTCCTCTACTACCTCGATATTGTATGCGTCTATTGTGACGTCCTTCCTCGAAGACAGCATATACTTCGTTTTTCCTCATTTACCTCTAAACCCATTTTTGCCGCTTGACATCACGCTGTGTTCTTCCCATTATATCAATATCAACGGCGTACGCGAGAAGTTGAACAGATTTTTGGAAGATAGTGCCTCTGGTGTTGGAGTTGGAGTTGTGCACTTCTTCTTAAGAACGATGTTAAAAAAATCGCATGACAGTGCATCGCCTTGTCTGAATCTTTTTTTGACGTTGAAAGATTCCTTAAGCTCGTTGCCAACCTTGATAGAGCAGCGTGAGTTCTCTATCGTCATTTTGCACAAGCGATCGAGCTTGGCAGGGACGCCAAAACTATACATAGCTTTGTACAGTTCGTCTCTGTAGATGCTGTCATACGCGATAAAATCGATGAAAAGGTGGTGGGTATCGATTTGGAGTTCATAGGCATTTTCCAGGATCTGCCGCAACATGAAAATTTGGTCGATGGTTGACTTTCCTGGCCTGAAGCCACATTGATAAGGACCAATCAGATTGTTGACGAAAGGCTTCAGACGTTCACATATTACGGCGGAGAGGGTCTTGTAGGCGATATTTAGTAGACTGATTCCTCTAAAGTTTGCGCTCTCTTTTTCATTCTTACATTTTCATTCTTGCATTTTACTAAAACAAGTTTTACATTACATTAGTATGCGCATATAGTCTAAACTATGATTTCTTTGGATGTTCTCTTACAGCGTTACATGAAGCAAGGACCTCCAGGCTTGCTTTAAATATCTTAAACAATGTTAATCAACGGTTTCAATCGATTTTCGTGTTTTTTATAAATGCCAGATTGTATTTGAACTACGTTTTGTAAAATTAAGAATTTTCAAACTTGACTTACAGGGGTTTGCGTATAGTCAAGAAAATCAAAAATATTAATGTTTCATTCTCGCACATTATATTGAGAGTAAATCTCTGTCTGTTTATCCAAAGATTGTCAACAATGGGAAAATGGTGTCGAATTTTCAAGACGACATGGAAATTAGGTTCCTTATCAGGTTTTTTTTTATTTCTTGTAAATGCGACCTTATCTCCAGGTAAAATGCGGCTTTTTTCCATAATGCAATTGAAATAAGGCTCGTCCTATGTTCTTTTAATTACTTTATGGAAATAAAAGCCGCAAACAACCTTTGTAATCACTGCCACCAGAACCAAGACTCCTAAAATTGTTTTGCGAACAAAGCCGCAACGGGGTACCTTATTTCTTCAAGTACTCGATTATTTTAATGCTTAAATGAGTTAATTTATAATTATTCTTTTACTTTTATTTCTTGAAGATTATTATTGCTGCGTTTTTATTTTCAACGTGCTCTGCATCGCTGTATGGTGCCCTATCAACTCAATATCACAACCAAGATAAATTAGGACAGTATTCGTACGGATATGCAGACCCAAATTCACAAAAGCACGAAGTCCGCCTTCATGACGGAGTAACACGTGGTTCATATTCTTATGTCGATGCAAATGGACATGTGCAATCAGTATCATACATTGCGGATCCCCATAGCGGGTTCCATGCTGTGGGAACAAATTTACCTCAAGGACCAGCTCCAGTTCATCCGTTGCTGCGCATGCTCCTGTTTCTCTACACAACGGTGTACCTGTCGATACTCCCGAAGTACAACTAGCAAAAGCAGCTCATTATGCCGCTCACGCTGCTGCTCGTGCTGGACACCACCTGTACAAAAGATCTCTTCATGGTGGACCCTGGGCCTATGCTCCGCAGCACGTGCCAGTCATTGTGAATGGTGTACCGGTAGAGACACCTGAAGTTCAACATGCCAAGGCAGCTCATTTTGCGGCTCACGCAGAGGCTCGTCGTCATTTTCCAACCAATGGTGCTCCAATTGATACTCCGGAAGTCCAACACGCTAGGGCCGCCCATTTCTCTGCCCTTAACGCAGCTCGTGCTGGAATTCCAGCTGTGCCAGAATCATACCATGAGCCAATCATCCATAATGCCCCAAGCTACAACCATGGACCAATTCACATCCCTGTAATTCAGAATGGAGTACCTGTAGATACTCCTGAAGTACAACATGCAAGAGCAGCTCATCTTAATGCTTTAGCTGCCGCTAGCCACTCAAGTTCACATACTGGATACCAAGATGATGGGCAATATCGTGGTGAACACCTAAACCAATGGTAACGACCATCAAAAGCCTCATGTTCATCTTAATCACTGCCATCACTTTGACAACAATGCTAATGCTAATGCATGTAGATGTATCTTCTTATTACTTTTAACACCCATTGTGAGATGATAAACGTGAACCAAATTCTTCATCATCAATTGATATCGCATATTATAATAAACTATTTTATAATGATTAATTATATGCATATGCGTGATTGACTTCTATGTAAAGCTATCGAATTCAAGTAACTTATACAAAATATGTATGCACCTTTATATGTAATCTTAGATAATGTACATACTAATTCTATAATATAAACACAGCAAATGGAACAAAAAGAACTGACAAAAAATAAAAACAAAAAAAGTGCAAATTTAACAACAAGCTTTTTTTATTGACAAATTTCTGTTTTCCAATAAAAAATCCCATAAGTTCAGAAATCGTGTTTGCGATTTCTGAACTTATGGGATTTTTTATTGGGAATTGGGAGAAGGAATACAAAAATTCTGGATGCCAATTGAAGAATTGAAAAGCTGATTTATTATTCTAAAGGAGCTCTTGATACCCGCATTCTCGGGAATTACCCGGGTAGGAAATACCCGGGTATTTGCATGATGTTCGCGTCCTCGAAACAAAACGATCGTGTATGAGTACCCGGGTAACCGGGTGATATTGGAAGAAATTGCAAATTGGAGGTGGGTTATTATGATTATGTAGTTTATTATTGTCATAAGATAAGATACTTTTAGGATGGGTTTGGTTTGTTTGTGTGTTTTTTTTTTGTAATTCATAAAAAAAAAATGCCATTTTTGTTAGATGGGTTATGATTTTCTTAGGTGTTGAAAAGTTATAAAACCGATCTTGGCCGTCGTCGTTATTGTCGTCGTCGTGGTCGTCGTGGTCATCGTGGTGGTCGTGGTCGTGGTCGTCGTAGTCGTAAATAAAGAAGAAAACAAAGCTCTCGGCATGTATTTCTTGATTTTATTAGTGTTTCAATGTACGAAAAAGAAATGCAAGTTGTGTTTGGATAGTGATAATTGAAAGGGATGATTTTATTATATTGCTCAATCACTGTCCTGCATTTATCTATGTATGGACATCTTAAAACAGGTAGTTGGTGCGTTTCCTTTTTTTGGTAATTCATAAAAAATATTTGGCAGAAAATATAAGATGGATTGTTGAAAATTGAGAAAACCGATTTGGTGTGTTTGGTGTGTTGTCGTCGTTAATCTTTTATGATGGGTTATTGGTCTTTTTCTTAACCACAGATTAATAAAAAAGAAAACAATCTGCTGGTAAGTGTTTGTAAGGACGATATATGAAGTAAATAGTTCGGAGATTGACCTAAGTTGCAGGATTGTTAATTTGGGTTTTTGGATGTCATTAAAATTAATGTTTGGGTTTCTCAACATTTCGATCAAAGAGAGTCTCTGTTCAGTCTTTTCTAATGGATGACAGGAACACAGACTGCTTAACCCTGATTGTAAAAAGATAACTTTGAAAAGTAATTTCATCTTAAAAGCTATTCCGAATAGGTGGAATCAATTTTTGGTTTTGAGCATTTATTATTTGAACGTCATCGATACCGAACAAACAGGGTAAAACCTGAGAGGTTTTGTAACTTTTCATATACTCAATTATGAGCGTCTAGGCCTCCGAACTCCTAGATGGAAGTACTATAAGCCCAAGTAAGGCTGGGAAAAACTTGGCTACGAGTATATTAAAAAAAATGGCAGTCGCAGTTGTGTGCCGTAAGAAGATGCTATGGAGTTGTTAGTTACAAAAAAAAAAATTATCATGACATTGTGAAGCTTAACAACTCGAAAGAAGATCTTTTTCTCGAAGCGAATAAAACCCCAAGTGCCCCAGCAAGGAGACGTTTTATCTTATATCTAAATATATAAAAATTATATAAAATTCTTATGTCATAGTTTAAGTGTTTATACTTCTGCGCTTTGACCGATTTTGATCAAATTTCGTTTGTATATTCAGTACATTTGAGAACAGGCTTATAACTAATTTTTACACACCTAAGTGTGGTTCACCAAAACAATTTTTTGTGTATGTTTTTGTTATTTTTTTATGGTGTGGTATTTAAAAATACATTGACTCCTAAAATGTTACCCTCCTACCACAGACCCCTATGTACCTAATGTTAAGGAAATGTGTTTGTACGGCTGTAGATGGGATTGAAGTATTTTTTACAAGAACGACGAGATATGGCCAGGGTAGCGGGAATGGGCTAAGGGGGTAGCGCGGATATAGGATATCGGGGAGCAGTCCAGTGTAGCATGTAGCGGATAGCAGATTGCGGGTAGTGGGTAGCAGGCAAAGGGTACCGGGTAGAGTGGTAACATTGTAGCTGGTAACAGGATAGCGGGTAATATGGTTGCGGGTAGCGGGAAGAAATTGCGGACAGATGGGCAGCGGGGAAAGACTACCGGGGTGGGGAATAGGGATATTGATAATGCGGTAGCGGGTAGTATTTGTTTAGCAGGGTACAAAAGTATAGTTCTTATGTTTGAAGCAGTACGAAGTTTAGCGGGTCAGCTAGTTTTCAATAAAATATAAAGAAATATTGTTTGCAATACTTTCAATCGCGATAATTTCTTTGCATTTTTCTATTTAATTGAGAATGTCAAATATTTTTGACATTAGTTGACATAAATTTCAACACTTTCAACACAGCAAATACGACATTAAAGGCACGATTGTATTTATGTTGGTTGTTCCTAAGGGTTTCGCATATTATTTCGACAAATTTCAGATTGTAGGCCGTAAGAGAGCGAACCACCAAAGTTGGGACTCTACGTAATATTATGTGTTCTATGTTCACAGTCCTCTGATATAATAAAGAAACAAACATGAGCACCGAAATTTTATTTTTTACTAATTATTGTTTGTTTACTTTTATTGTGAGCAAAGAGATCTGAGCTTAAAAAATAATAATGATTATTTTTTTTGATATTTCTATGATCTGCTCAGAGGTTAAAAAAGAAAAACGCAATATTTTTTATCTGTTTCTCTGTTGTTTCTGTCGTTGTTTGCTAAAAATAGTTTTATATTTAGTTTATTAATATTTACTATATGTAGAATAATGTCAGATGAGAGGAATAAGAAAAAAATCCAAGCGAAGTATGTGAATTAGCCTAACATCAGCGCTTGATTGAAGCCAGACCATAAGGAATTCTATATTGCCTGTGGGACGACAATTCAATGCTGGAAAACTAAATATTTAATTACAAAAAAAAAAAATTTAAAACCATGATTTTTAGGACATGTGTGGGATAGTTGTGGGATTTCTATAAGATCTGTGAGGGAAAAAAGCGATTTCTCGGACCTACTCTGGGAAAACCAAGTTCAAAAGTCTGGCAACACTGCTTCGGAGTTTCAAATTGCAATACATTGCCTTAGTGAGCAGAGCAGACTCAGTTGTGGGCAATTTATTTTCTTGGGCGTTCCACTATTCAATCGCAATCGCACTTTGTGAAGCAATATATATGTATATATATATACTGCAACGGAAAAGAATGAAAGCAAAGGCAGACTCGGGCAATCGAATATCTAGGAACTAGTTATTATGTAACTGTAAGAATGAATGTACAAAAATCCATACATACTTAAATAACATTCATTCGTATCAGGTGTATCGTGTAGGTATAGCGCTTTTGCTTTTGTTTCATTTTCGCAGTTGTATACAGATGATGGAAACATTTTAAATCCCATTGCCTTTGCTATTGTGGGGGTGATTGCTCTTGAAGTCACTGCAGTTAACGTTAAGCAAGTCTCGGATCGGCTGGCGGTGAACGTAAATGAAGTATAAGTCCTGCACAATTATCGCACATGGGTTTGGCTTGGTTGCTGACATACATTTAAATTTTTTTTTTTTTTCACTAAGTCAATGTGCAAGTGCTGAAACATTTACATCGGAATGAAATTAAATTGGTAGCAGTATTTTCATGCGGAACTTCAAATTCGGCAAACGGACAGACATACCTTGAATTGTTTGGCAGTCTTTGGGTAGGTCTTTGAGGCAATCTGAAAATTGTGGTGGTGCAGACCTGGCTTATGAGTAGTGGGGTTAAATCAAACCCAAAATTTTTAAAAATAATGATACTGTTTTATTTTTTTCGTAATATTTTACTGGAAATTTATTGAGACGAAATAATTATACAACTGAATTTATCTATGCTCTTAAATACAAAAATATAAATCTAATTAATTCCACGACAGAAACAATTAGTTGTAGTTGTCCTGTAAATTGTCCTTCGTCAGTGCTAACAGAATCGGATTCATCTGCATCATCTGCGAAAAGTAGTTGATGTAAGAACTATGTAAGAAAAAATATGTTAAAATAAACAGCTTTGACCACAACGTTGTGATAGGATATACCTTGTTGTAAAGAAAAAACTTCCTTTTTCATCTTGCATTCAAATAAAAGTGTTTTGAGGAATAGTTTTCGAAAAATTAATTTTCAAACTCTAAATTTTGAAAAAAAAAAAAAATGAACTACACATGCACCATTTTTTTTTTTTGTGAAAATTCGTGTATTTAAGTTCTAATTTTGTTTTCAAAATACAATGCTGTTATAAGTTTTCAGTCAGAATCAGAAAATGTATGCAAAAGGGTTCTTCGTCTTCGAGAAAAAGAAAAACACTGACCTTTTTTTCATGTTTACTTGCTGGACTTATATATTAATTAGCTCTTTACTCTATAATAATGCATTTAATTTTCTAACGTATCGCTTTTTCTTATGAATTTTAATTATTACTTTCTATAATATGTAAGCCTCACCTTGCCGGTAGAAAGTGCCAGCAAAATGACACTGTTAAAAAAAAAGATACTGTTATACTTGAGTGAGCTGCATTTTCAATTTTTCGAGAAGCAACTTATAATATATGTATAGCAAAGTCTTGCGATATAGCCAACTTGTATAATTAAATGAATCAAGAAAAATGTATCACGTTCTAGTTACCTGTTAATTCGTTGCACTCGCGTTTTTTTTTCAACTAATAGATATAATCGCTAATGGATGTAGGAATAGAAGGTTATACCTACAATTATTTTTATTTATGTTTTTAAATCATAAAATTAAGAATGTAGTCAAGAATGTAGGTCCTATAAAAAGTATAAGTACATAATGTGTACATTCATTATTCATATACATTACCAAGTGACTTTCACCGAACTTAAACACAATCAGAAATTAAGCTTCGGTTTGAGTTATTATTTTATGGGAAATAAAAAGAAGATGAAGAGAATATAATCCTTTTTTACATTAACATACTATACAGGGACTGTTAGTCGTTGTCAATTTTCCATATAAAACTTGAAAAGAAATGGGACAAATGGAACAAAAAAGTATGTTAAAGTTCAGGATATCCGTTTATTTTATGTATAACGTGATGTTCATTGAGATTACAAAAAAGAAAAAACAATGACAGGCGGTTTCAATAAGAGTCTGGTAGGTCACCGAGGGTGTGTAGTACTATAATGAATAAAAATAAACTTATTCTGTAAGGTTCCAGTTTATGTATATGTTTCTCTTAGCGATTTTAAGACAATATGTACAATGAAAGCCCGTTCTGGGACTGCAAATAAGAGGCACTCTACTAGTCTGAGCCTGAGCACAGCACAGCATGCAGCACTGAAACAGGAAGATACAGTGTTCAACAAAATTCATGGTACAGCATACGTTTTAAGTCACAATCCTTAAAATATTTCGCAATAAAGCAACATTTCAAATTTTTTCAACTTAATTTAGCTGATTCACTATTGTTCCTTTTTTCAATAACAAGAAAGGAATCATTTTGCTATAAAGATATTTAAATAAACAAAAATACCATAAACACATGAATTCGCTTCCACAAAATTCATGGTACACTTGGCAACCACTATATGCGTTTAATTAGTTTGCACGGTAAATTGTTTCATTTAATTTTCAGAAAAACCTTTTATTAACGCGAAACAACGCGCTCAAACGCTAATATTTTTAAATTTTTTGTGCAATTTTTAGTGAAAAAAGAAAATTAAAATGAATGAAAATGACAGAAACGCTTAATCTTGTAATCGTCATTTAAACCAGAACAAACGTTATTAAGCAAACATTAATCGAAAACAAGCCGCGTTGTGGACATCTATTAAGTTGGGTTTGCCATCAACGATTGGGACCTTTACAATAATTATGTGCTCTTTATTTGCTTATTATGTGTGCAGTTCTCGATTTTTGTGCTGATCAATTTTTGTGTTTATATAAAACTATGCCAACTTCATATGTACACTCGGGCGTATACGTGTTTTTTTCTTATAAAAAAAATATTTGTAACGCTTCTTTTTCCTTTTGTTTGTGAACCTTAGTTTTTTGTAATAATAATTGTTATAGTTATTTTTAACAACCTCAAGAGTACAGTTTTTGTTAATGACGACGATGAGTAAGCCGAGTTAATGATTCAAAAAACAGCCCGACTGACTCCTCGGTAATCGTTTTGGAATCGCTTCATACTAGAATATCACAAAACATCCGTTACAATTTTTACGACATTTTTTATATATAGATGTATTAACATATATTAAGAGTGTTTCTCGACTACATTGAAAATTCTTACTGCTTATAAAGCGCCACGGAACTGCAGACGACAAATTTTTAAAACTAAATGTATCTTACTAAGAAGAGAGACGATCACCTTCCTATGAGAATCGTGACTTCCGCCAGCCGTTACTGAATTGAATTTTCAAATCTGAGGCAGATTTTGCTATTTCTTAATTTTGGAAATTTTTAGAGCCTTTGACTATGCTGAGTAAAGAAGTACTTAATTGAAATTGTGCTCAACAGTTTCTTAGAGACATTGGGTTTTGTGCGTACACAATGACACCTTAATCATTTCAATAAACGACATCTTAATCGCTTCACAATACCATTTGAAAAAACGCAGTTTCAGTCCGGAACAGTCTTAAGCCAAACTCGAATAGTTTGGACAAAATTCCGTCTCCGAAATACATTATTTTACTGTTTAAAGCATAAATACAATTCTGCACATTTCAGGTGCATATTTATTTTAGTATATTCTCAAAGAGAATTATGGATAGTGCGAGAAAACTAGGCCTTATAAATAATGTATACTTTCAGCAAGATAACGATCCCAAACCATACTGTACAAAAAGTGCGTATGTGGCTAATTAACAACACTCCCCACCTATAAGTGACCCTTCCTCAAAGTCCGGCCTTGAACCCGATTGATAATTTGTGCAATGTTCTCGAAAAAAAGATTCGAGCCAGTGTTTTCCACAAGATGCAGACATTCAAAGAATGGCAGAATATTTCACGAACTCGTTCTGAAAACTTAGACAATTCAATTAAAAACAGACTGAAAGCCATCATAAATTGAAAGGTTATCCGGCTAAATATTAAAAAGGTAAGTCTAAGTTCTTATCTCAAAAAATTGGTGTACCATGACTTTTGTGGAAGAAAATGTATGCGTTTGCCCCAAATTTTATTAATTTAATTTCTATGTTATTACTAATTACCCCATAACGAAGAGTGTTCCAACCGAGGCACTCCCTACGAGGGACGGCAGCGAAATAAATTTCTTTTTTTGGAATCAACGGTGGCGTCTTCAGTTCAAGTTAGGCCTAACTACTTGGAGAACATCTTTATAGGATTCTATGACTTACTTGAAGCCCAGGCCGTAAAAAGATTGGTTTTTCCGGCTTTTTCGCTTGGAGTTAAATTAAGTGCCTGGTACTCCAGGTTGGGGGTTGCACGTCCGTCGGTTGTCCAAGGGAAAAGCCTATGAAAAAATGGACTGAAAACGAAATTTGTCTAGTAATTTTGGCTGGAAATTTCGACATAAAATAAATTTTGTTCAAAATTACTATTTTTGTTAAAAAAAAATTATATTTTATAAAAAAACACTTTTAGAGCAGCAGCCACTAGAGACCTCGGTATTTGATCCGGTGGAAAATGAGAAGTTTGAAATCTTCATTTACCATGAAATTAAACGGTAGACCACAATAGCCTGTTAAAGTGCAATTGAAAATTGTTTGCACGCATGTTGTTTTTGGAATCCAACATCATCACAAATTGAAGAAAATAAAAATGAAAATTGACTTCTTTCCATTCACATCATTTAGCGGAAGCGATCGCTGTCCATTGTTCATAAAATGTTCTCACGCAAGACAATGATGGATTAAGGGATAGTGCTAGTTAATACACGACGAGTAGCTAGGACGAACAACATGTTTTCATTTAGTTAATTGAGGATTTCATCGACGTCGTCCTCGTTTTCTCTTTCTTCTCTATCTACGTATAAACAAAGTTTGCTATTATTTCTATCTTTCCATTCTTATATCTGTTTATATCTACGTTCAATTAGTTTCTTCGGCAGCTTCTTCTAATAAAAATTCAATTAAATTTTCTTTTTCCATTTATTTTGGCATTTTTTTGGAAACATATAAAACAAATTTAAATCAAAAATCTTTTTTGTTTGTCATGACAAAACTAATTTTACTTTTTTTGGTTGCACTAATAATTTGACATTAAATAGAAAAGTCACAACTTGAACATAGCATCACATATGTTTAAAGATCAACTCCAGTTTAATTCTGCGTTTATAGCTTAAACCCCAGTTTAACTTAGCCGAACAGCAGTTTAAAAATTTTACAGAGCTGACGAAAAGAAAGCGGTTTAAGAAATGAAAAAAAGGTACCATGGCTTGGTTAATAATACGATGACCAGACGATAATAAAAAGATAACAATGGCTTTGTCACAAACACAATTCAGAATATAACTTTTTTAACTGTTTTGGTGCGTTGGTGCAATTTTTGAAATGTAGTGTCCGTAGCTTAGTGGTAACAGAACATCGTGGATTCGAGTCCTACTCGTGCCCATAGTTTTTATTTCATCTTTCACGGGCACTGCTTCTTGCAAAGAACTGACAAAACTTCCAAGAGTATACATTTGTTATGAAAAAGTCCTTCTCAACTTTGCCGTTCGGAATCGGCGTTAAGTTGTAGTTCAATTCTTCACACGCCCCCAGAGAATTGTTGATGAGAGTAAGCCACTTAGTATTTGGCTCTTAAAGAGCTGTTGCGCTACTCTATTTATTTATTTATTTATAAACTTTTTTCATGGCATTGATTTAACGTTATTCTTCAAAGGAAAAACATTTCTGGTCGGTGCTTTTATTTTTACCGCCGCTGACACAATAAGTTCGCTTAGAGAGGAATGCCAATTTCTGGAAGCCTCCAAGTTCTTACGGCATGCAATTTTGCGATTTTTTCGAAGAAATGTTCTTCAAAATTATTATCATAATTATTTTATTATTATGTTTAATTATTATTATTATTATTATTATTATTATGTATGTATATCATATACATAATATATTATATTATAGGTAGATATAGGCATGCGTTTGTAAATGTATTGTGTTTTATTTTAAACATAGGTTTTTAAAACTTATTATTACAACACATTATGTATATAACAATTAGCTTATATTTACGTTTTCATATCTATTGAATGAAAATATAAATATTAGATGAATTTTAGTTGGTCTTAGTTAGATATGAGTTTTTTTTTTGTGGTGGAATAGTTCGGTGGGTGTATTGTTCACTTGTTTTTAAAGTTTTTGTTTGTGTAAATTAATTGTATAAATATGTATGTAGTTTCGCTAACCAAATATTTTTGTGTTAACTTTTTTTTTTTATAAAATATGTGTTAGTAAATCTATGGCTTTTTACATTGATTCATTTAAATAGTGAACTTTAATTTCTTGTATCTATATGTACATTTCATACTCATAGTATTTCAATTAATTAATTTTTTTTTTAGGTGTAGTTTTTTAATATTACTGATATTGTTAATACCTTGTTTATATTTATTACACATTTTTCATTTATTATTTATGTATAAGTATATATTTCATGACATTTATAAATTAATAATTATGCCATAAGTAAAGCATTTTATTGTTATTAGCAAGTTTGTGTTTTTTTTTTTTTATTTTATGGGGGTATAATTCGAATATCTTGAAACTATCACCGATCGTTTAACACATTAACATCCGTTTTAATTTACAAAATATATCAATAACTTACGTAATAAAATATATTTAATAATATTTTGTTATAAATATATTTATCGTGAAATGCAATAAGAAATAAGTCAATTTAAAATAGTTTACAAAAGTTCTAGTGAAGTAAGGTTTTTCTCCCTACAAACAGTATGGAAAAACAAGTTCAGTTAAACCATTAACAACTATTTTTATAGCTTTTGAAAACATGCAACATAAACAATTTTTTTTTTGTTTTAACCAATTTCGTCAAGTTATGCAATTTTATGTAGGTCTTTGGGGGTGTTAATTTTGTGCCATTGTAGTGCTTATCCTTACTTTATGGAGGTGCTGAGAATAATTTAACATTTGTTGTTTGCTGGCACTTGGCTCATAACATGAACAAATAACACAATAATCTGACATCCTATAAAAGTGGCTTATTATCACAATAATACGAGCCAGATTAGATCATGAAAATAAAACAGGTAGGATGAGAGCTTTTCTGATTCATCAATTAAGTTAAAATTTAAACAGAGTATGATTAGTAGCACTAAATTTTTGGACGCTCTCAGCAAGCTATCTTAGGAATAAAATTTTAAATCAGCTCAACCTTTACCGGATATATCTATCTATAATTTTGTAATTATAAAATATGAGTGCGACCCATGTGTGGTCCACACGACTAACTTCCCAGAGTAGAAAATTAGTTGTGTTGAAAAAATTTCTAGCCAATGCATCCCGTTGTAGTTGTACAATGTACATGCACGTTGCTTTTTAAAGTCAAATTCTATAAAACTGATGATTTGAGGACATACTTTAAGTTTATTGAATAACAGTGGGCCATCTATGGACTGTTTTTCCATAAAACCACGAAAATAAATCCGCTTAAACTATGTTTCATTTGCTTATAACAAATTATTGACAAATAAAATATTTTATTACATTTGTAAATAAGATTTTGTTAACTATTGTTGAATTTTTGAAACTATCATAATATTGATTCCTTTTAAAATTTTGGAATTCGCTCAAAACCTAATCAGTTTTTAACAAGACAATACCGAGTCGATTCAGACCATTTTTATGACAACACGATGAGTGGTTCGCGAGATAATCGAGCCGAAAAAAACGTAACGCACATACGTACATATGCAAATACGTACATACGCACATACGAACATACAAACACCCACACAGACATCAATATAAAAAAGGATGATTCGGATTCTAGTCACCTCGAAACATGGAGATATGCAAAAATTGGAGATTCACAAATCACCTTACATGATTCTACCCATGTATACGATTTTCAATGGCTGTTCTATCAGATAGCCACTTATACCAGAAATTGTTGGATAGCTTTGGATTTGTTTGGTTTGAGCCTCAGCTATGACACCTATTGACTCTACATCAATCATGGTATAAAAAACTTCCCTTTGAAATATGGCCTTAATAAGGCCCAGTTGTAATAGTCTTCATACACATAATACATTTTGCAGGTGATCTGACCATTAAATAAATTGAAAAAAAAAAAACAGCTTGACCTGCAAATTTGAAGAAATTAAGACGAGCGAGAATAACGCCGGCGACAGATAATTAAGAGTATAGTCCGTCCAATGAGGATTCTTTCATTTCTGCTGCGGTAATTTTCTGTACGAAATAAATTTTTCCGCCTTTTGCTTGTTTTTATGTGAAAAAGAGATTCACTGCAGAGCCGAACCATACAAGTTAATTGATAGAAAGAAGAATATGCTATGCAGAGTGCAGAAGAATATGCTTTCATCAAGATGAAAATGAACGTCTGAACCACAGAGGAGGTATACCTAGAGTCGCAACTCAAGGCATTTTGCTCTCTTTCGACTTAAAAAATTAAATTTGATAAAATATCCACATCAATGCGAATGTGTAGGTTTCTCAATGCATTTTAAATATATGGGGTGAACCAATACATTAGCATTGATATGGAGTTACACAGATTCACGGACACAAGAAAAGAGAGTAAATTGCAAAATTTTTCGGACGGTGATTTTAAAAAAAAAGAAAACGAGTTGCGACTCTAGGTAATACCTCCTCTATGGTCTGAATTGTAATCTTGATCTTGATTTCTCCTCTTTCTTATAATCTCGATTTGTCAAGATCCATCCATTTGCATTTGTGAAACCTTCATATTATACAGAATTGCAGATGACATGACATTGTTTCTATTTTCTTTGTTTGTAAACATGGTGGCGAGTACGTATGTGCAAGTGTGTGCAAGTATGCGTGATTCTGCTTTTGATTCCAACTTCAGATTCGGAATCGTTTTTCTGTTCTATTCAGAACAAGAACTGTCATCTTGTGCCAAGTGAGCGAATTTAGAATTCGAACAGTTCCGGACGCAAACAAAAAAAAAACAACGCTATGGTGATATTGGTGGGGGAAGGGATATAAAATTGTTTATAACTATTTGTATTTGATATGTAGACACAGATTGGTAAAAAAAGACAGTTGTTATTTTATATTGTTTACATATTATAAATTTGTAATATCTACTAAAATTACTAACTATCTAATAGATACAAGCGGCGCAAATGGGCAACAACTGTGTATTTATTGATGTGTTCACAAGTCAACAAATGTTCATGTTTAGAAAAAGCGATATGCGTGTATGTGATCGACTTAAAACCACGGCGATTGAATAAATGTAAGCCTTGCAAATTATTTTACTACTTACATAAAGTTGTGGGAAAAAGCTTAGTACATAAAACATTTATTTAGGTTCACCATGATGAGATGTACAGGGAGTACAATTTAATAAAAAAAAAAAAAAAACAATGTTTTTTTTTTAAATAACAAAAGCGAATCATATAATTTTCTTAGTTTAATTAAATTAAAACTAGAGTCAGCGAATAGAACCTATCATATTGTCTGACTTCCAAATTTTACAAAAGTTTGAATTAGGTACCTACCTACCTAAAACATTGAAAACAAATTAGTTTTACTTTCTATGTAGTAGTACAAACTCATACATAAATAATGCTATTTTCTCTTGTTTCTGTCATATAAAAATAAAGCGCAGAATAAATGGCATTTAACTTCTAAATAATTTCGTTTGAGATGAAATTTGGTACATATATGTATTAATATTACATTCTGTACTTCAAAGATTGACCATATTCAACCATCATCGATTTCTCGTTTTCGAGATAAAGCTATTTAGCTTTCCTAACATTTTCAAATGGAAGACATTTTTTTTAACATTTTCGCTTAAGAGTGTTCCGGACCAAAACTGCGTTTTTTCAAATGGTATTGTGAAGCGATTAAATGTCGTATTGAAATGATTAAGGTGTCATTGTGTAGCCAAAAACTGTTTCTAAAAAACTGTTGGAGCACAATTTCAATTAAGTACTTCGTAACTCAGTAGTAAAGGTTCAAAAACTCCAAAATGGCCAAAAATCGTACTTTTTCAAAGAAAATTCGATCAAAATAAAAACATTTTTCGCTAACATTTCTTAATGAGCATAAAATTCGACATTTAAACTGTAAACTATTGGAGAAAAAGTTAACTTTTTAAATAAAAAAGAATTAAAAAACTATGAATAAAATTTATAGTTTTGATTAGCAATTTTTCTTATGATGCGATTTTTATTTGTTTTAAAATCTCTTCATTTATTTAGCACGTACTCTTACGCAACACAACCATCTAAACATTTTGAAAAAAACTTTGATCAAACACATTTTATTTCAAAATTAATGGATAGCAAAATCTGCCATAAATTTGAAAATTCAAATCAGTAACGGCTGGCGGAAGTCACGATTCTCATAGCAAGGCGATTCTCTTTCTCTTAACTGCCTCTTACACATTTCAACTCGATTGTAAACTGAGTTGTCAACTAGGTTTGTGTTCGAGCACACACTGCATAGACTGAGTTGGAACGCATTGCTTCCACTGAATGAATGAGAAAAAAACAGCAACAAGAATGAGGTGGTAGGACCATATTTACTGTGATAGTATTGGTAAAAACACGCATACTATCGCAGTATAATTCATAGCTTGTAGGCATTGTCATTTTGACAGCTCGGTTTCCCATCTCCCTTTTAAACTCATCTGAACCATCTGTTGTTTTGACAGCAAATCAACCAACTCGTCCACATGCAGTTCAATTCAGTTGAAAGACTTTATATTCAACATCAAAAAAATCAAAATCTTTGCCAAATCGATGAAATGACAAGGCCACACACAGGTTGATTTACATTTGATTTGATTCAGTTGACGATTGAGTTGAACTGTGTATGGTGCGCTTTAGTAAGATGTATTTAGTTCAAAATTTGTCGTCTGCAGTTGGGTGGCGCTTTAAGCAGTAAGAATTTTCAGTTTCAGTCAAGAACACTCTAAAGAGTGTTCCGGAACACGATTCTGATAGGAAGGCGATTCTCTCTCTCTTAGTAAGATGCATTTAGTTCAAAATTTCTTGACTGAAACTGAAAATTCTTACTGCTTAAAGCGCCACCCAACTGCAGACGACAAATTTTGAACTAAATGCATCTTACTAAGAGAGAGAGAATCGCCTTCCTATCAGAATCGTGACTTCCGCCAGCCGTTACTGATTTGAATTTTCAAGTTCAGGCAGATTTTGATATCCCTTAATTTTGAAATAAAATGTTTTTGATCAAAGTTTTTCTCAAAATGTTTTGATTGCTGTGTTGAGAAAAAGTACGTGCTAAATATATGAAGAGATTAAAAAAAAAATAAATATCGCATCATAAGAAAAATTGCTTATCAAAAATACAAATTTTATTCATAGTTTTTTTAATTCTTTTTTGTTTAAAAAGTTAATTTTTTCTCCAATAGTTATACAGTTTGAATGTCGAATTTTATGCTCATTAAGAAATGGTAGCGAAAAATGTTTTTATTTTGATGGAATTCTCTTTGAAAAAGTACGATTTTTGGCTATTTTGGAGTTTTTGAGCCTTTACTATTGAGTAACGAAGTACTAAATTGAAATTGTGCTCCAATAGTTTTTTAGAAACAGTTTTTGTCTACACAATGACACCATAATCATTTCAACACAACAACATTTAATCGCTTCACAATACCATTTGAAAAAACCAAGTTTTGGTCCGGAATACTCTTAAAGAAATGGGTAAAGAATAACATTTACATAAGCCCATTAGTAAGCCAACTACTCCTCTTATTAGAACTTTTAAAGTCTTGGTTTATTTTTTGTATATAGACAATAGTCTTTAGCACTGTCACAAAACGTAAAAAACTGTCAAAAAACATAAAAAAAGTAAATAAAATTTCTGAATGTTAAAAATAATGTAAATTTTTTAAACAACGGTCCTTAAATATAATATTGACAGTTAACAAATGACGAATTAAAAAAAAAAAACTTTTTTCCGTTTGACTAACAGAGATATTTTTTGATTGGAGAACACCATACATACGAATAGTCCAAAAAGTCTCCATACAGCAAATTCTTTAAATATTTGGTAAAAAAAATGTAATATGCAGTTATAAAGCTAAAGTGAGAACACAAATGATAGCACCTGTTCTCTCCTCTCGTCTTGGGTTCGAGTCCTACTTGTGCCCATAATTTTTATTTCATCTTTCACGGTCACTGCCTCTTGCGAAGAACGGACAAAACTTCCAAGATTATCAATCTGTCAATAAAAAGTGCTTCTCAACTTTGCCGTTGGGAATCGGCTTTAAATTGTAGGTCCCCTCATTTCTCACACGCATCTAAAGAATTGTTGGTGAGAGTAAGCCACTTAGGCCTTCGCTCTTCAAGAGCTGTCGCGCCACTCTATTTATTTTTTATTTTATTTTTAGAGAATTCAAAAAGGCAAATAAAAATAAACAAATACCCATGGCCAACAAAAAAATTATAATTGGCTTGAGAAATGAGAGAAAATCTTTGCGTTAAATTTCCAAAATAGTCAAAAGAACTCGATCCTCAATACAGTATGTGTTGGAAAATTATAAAAAATCTTTACAAACCAAGTTTCTGGCCGTCCAAAAAAGGTTGATCTGCGTACGGAGAGGAGATTATTGAGGAGTGTAGCAGAAGATCCCAAGCAAAGTGCCCCAGTTACTTGCAGGTTAATTAAAAATAAGCGACGGCAACGATGTCTCACCCCAAACCATTCGAAATCTCTTGGTCAGAAACGGTTTTTATGATCGAGTGTGCCGAAAGAAGCCATTCATTCGAAAGGCAAATAAAAAAGCTAGACTAGAGTATGATATCGCTACCTTAGAGAAGGAAAGTTCCTTCTGGGACCAGGATGTATTTACTGATGAAAGTAAATTCAACATTTGCGGTTCAGACGGACGCCAATCTCCAGATCTTAACCCCATAGAGCAGCTGTGGGATCACTTGGAAATTGACAAAAATACAACAAGAAGTAACGCAATAAAATACAAATCCAACTGTGTGCAACCGACATGTCTTTTGGTCGAATTCTGTTTGCTTGTCTTGTTCACTTTGGTGTGTGTTACTTCATAAGACAGTGTGTAATTTTAAGCGTTTACATTTTGTCCCCGACTTTTTGTCTTCTTTGGTGTGTTTTGCTCCTATACAACCCCATGTATTTACTGCAACCGAAGAGAGGACAAGACTTTTTGTCATGTAGCCTCGAGAAGACAAGACCTTTTGTCGTGTCGTGACGACACGAGCTTTGTCGTCAGGCAAAAAGAAGTTTTGTCCGCTTCAGTGTGTGTTTAGCCTTAGAGTTATGTTGTTTTTTTGTTTTTATTCAAAAAATGAACTGTGCGGAGACTTTTTTGTTCCTTATTTCTCCTTCTATGCTTTGAATTGTTTTCATTTTTAGTTCTTCGAATAAAAATCTAAATATTTCGTTGAACATTTATCTGTTGATATTATTTCTCTCATGAGTGGTACTTTGCAAAAGGTTTAGATTTTTCATATTCTATATTTTCAAAGATTAAAAAAAATCACCTGTACAGAGACTTTTTGGACTATGGATAAACATAGTGGTGTTAGTCCAGATTATGTAGTCAGCTACAATGAAATGTTATTATAATTTTGGAATCATATGAAAATCACGGCAGCTTACTGTTTCGTTCCTGTTTTCTTATGAGGTACAGAAAATAATATTATATATACGTGTGTGTCAAATTATATCGAAACCGGAATTATTTAGAAATTATGCGGATTTTGTGATTATTTTAATTGGATTAAAATCCGAATGTATATTTATATGTATATGTATGTAACTGTTTAAGAACTGATCGATCGAATGTCTGTTTGTAACAATGATCATAATATTGTATAAAAATTTGTCTTGTAAATATGTATGTACATATATATATGTACGTTTTCTATTATTTTTCTCTATTAGGATATAATATGTACTTATATTTTTTCTCTTATTGAATGAAGTTGATCTTTGATGGTTGGTCTAAGCCTAAGTAGTAGTAGTAGGATATAGTTTCTTTGTGGACAAATTAGTTGTTTACTTCGTGACAAACTTCCATGTAATCCGGATCATGCATAATTCCTTTGATCATGTCCTTGAGCATTGTGTAGCGTGGTATAATTGGATACATTTTCGAACTTCCATATTCATCCTGCAAAACATAACGTTTTTGTTTGACACTAACAAATTTGAAGTAAGTATCACCTTCAAGACTCGAATTAAATGTCTTAATCCTAGATATTTCTTAAGAAGTCTGTATAAATCATTAACAAGTTGTGTGTTCTCCAGTTCTATTTGTGCTGTCGTCATGTCTAAAAGTAAAATAAAAAAAATTGTGAAATGCCGAAAAAAAATGTTTACGAATGAAATTTGGTTTTCGCTATTCTTCGTTCGCTTCGTTGTTAAAGTACTTTTAGCTAGAAGAGCCTAACTTTTATTGCTTAAGTCGTATCGGTCAAAAACCGAACGAACATTTTAATTAAACATTTACCGTATTGGTATGAATAGAAATGATGTATCATAAAATACTTTTAAACAAAGTTATTAAAAATAATAATGAAATAAAAATTAAGCAAAAGTTGTTTGTATTTTGGTGTTTAAAGAATGTAAGGCATACGTTCTAGACGTTCCATCCGTTCTCTTCTCTCAGCGGCTTCCTCTGCTAATTTGGCAGATGTCTTGACGCCTTCACCAGACTTTTGAGTTTTTTCCATTATTGAACAGGCGCGCATTACATACGATGGAACGGTTTCTTGTTTTTCTTGGCGTGGAATGTCTATAAGTGTCCAGTACTGCGTCTCAAGTTTTATGACATCCTTAAATTAAAAAAAAAAACAGTTGTTGAATTAAAATATATTCATGCCTATGATCAAGTGTTTTTATATTTGTTTTTAATACATAGTGTCACAAAGCTTATAATCTAAAGCAAATATTTAGGTATATTCATTAATAAAAAGACTCGCCGAGACTTATAAACAAATTTTGGTCATTATTGAAGCCAATATTAATTAATTATTATTTCTAAGTATTCTCTGTTCTAAAATTATACCCTTTTACATATAAATCTGAGCTAAAAAAAACTTCTTGCCTTAGTTACTGAAATCTATTATATACATATTTTTTTTTTAATTCTGTTTTATTTATAATACATATATATCAATTGATTTGCTTTGGAACATTAATTTTACAGTATTTATCGCTTATAAGAAACACGCTTATAAGAAAACCTCGCTTAGAAGAAACTTGAATAAAAGCACCGTGAACTTTCCCATATATTTTAATGTTGAATTGTGTGTTTATAAGAAACACGTTTATAAGAAATACACTGATAAAAGAAACATTTCTCAAACACAAACTATTATTTTTCATGTAAAGTTGGTTGGATATAAGAAACCTGCAAACAAATCACGAAATTCAAAAAAACATGAACAGACCCTAAAGAAAAATTCAAAACAAACGACGCAAATGTCATTTATGTACATTTATGATGTTGTTTGATATTTGAATGAATGATTGAATGAATTTCAGTGCAGTGTTCATTTTGACATTAAATTTGTTATTTTTTGTGTTTCTGTTCTTTCTGTTGTGTTCCTCGTCGTTTCTGAAAATGTCGCTTATAACATTTCAATTAAAACTAAGGCCATGTGCGAATTGGGTTAAAAAGAGGTTAACTTGACTACATTCACATTGAATAAAATCTGTTAAAAATTAAGGCCGTGTGCGAATTGGGTTAAAAATGGGTTAAAACTTGACATTTGATTAAATTTTGACATTTCGCATTGAATAAATTGTGTTAAAAATTAGACTAGCTGCGGAGCAGGTTAAAATATGACAGTAGTGGTTAAAAATTCATCCATTTTTAACCATAGTTCATCCAATTCGCACACGGCCTAAATTGGTTATTTTAGATGAAATCAAACCGGGAAAAAGTCGTAAAGAAATTTGTGAAAAACGGAAGGACCTCATTTGAACTTTTAGGTAGTTTTTCACAATCACTAAAAAACTGTTTTTGCAGTACCTCGTATGTATCAAAAATATTCAGAAATTAAAACACGGAAAGGACCTCGTATGTATTTGCCTCAATTTATATTAATTGTAGCTAATTCACAAAAAATTTCAAAAAACGTAAATCTCATTGTTTTCCTAAGAATAAATACAAACCATAAAACACTTTCTTTGAATAATTAAGTTTAGAACAAAGACATTTAACCAGAAATGCCAAAAGGTGGCTCTGTTTTTTTTTTTAGCCTAATTTCAAAAGAAGTGATTTTTCTTATTACAAGGTCCTATCGTAGAACCATCGATACATTACATCGAAGATATTCTTGTCAAGAAGCGCAAGGAAGACTTGATTCAAACAACAATTGATGATTATATGTTTTGAAGAGTAAGGTAAAGGCTAGGATAAATGTTTGACACTCCAAGGTATATCCGTATAAGAAACTTGTTTCTTTTATTACCGTTATAAGGATATAAGAAAACCTCGGTTAAAAGAAACAAATATTGTGCAAATTTTGAGTTTCTTATAAGCGTTATGTACTGTACAACACTCAACGCTGTTAATGATAGATAATATTTTATATTAATCTATGTACACAGAAAAATAATCCAATGTAAAATCAAGACCACAAATTAATGTTTTTACAATGGTGCACATTTTTTTAATCAACTTTTTTTTCATTTAGATTTGAAATGTTTTTTTTTTAAATTGATATTTTTAATGATTATTTTAACATGAGTACTTTTTGAACTGTCATTATTATAAGCTAGCTGACCCTGCAGACCCCCTCTACCACACTCCCCAATCCACTACCCGCTTGTGCTACCCAGTACGTCTACCCATATCCGCTACCCCGTTACGACACTGCTCTGTTACCCGCTACCAATTATTTCTACACGCTTACCGTTACACCATTAGCCAGAAATCCACTACTTATTACCCGCAACCAATTTTTTTTTTTTGTAGTGTCCGTAGCTAAGTGGTTATGTGCGTTGGCTGCTAAGCAGAACATCGTGGGTTCGAATCCTACTCGTGGCCATAGTTTTTATTTCATCTTTCACGGGCACTGCCTCTTGCAAAGAAGTAACAAAACTTGCAAGAGCATCAATCTGTCATGAAAAAGTGCTTCTCAACTTTGCCGTTCGGAATCGGCGTGAAATTGTAGGTCCCCTCAATTCTTCACACGCACCCAGAGAATTGTTGATGAGAGTAAGCCACTTAGGCCTTGGCTCTTCAAGAGCTGTCGCGCCACTCCATTTATTTAATTTTGTTTTTTGCATTTCAAATTTTCCATTTTTTCCAATTTTTTTTTTCTTTTTCTTGCTAACCAGTTCCTCATCAAAAATTTTCCAGTTTTCCTTTTCATCCGTGAGTTTTCAGAGTTCATTTCTAAAACCCAATTTTAAATTTTCCACTTTTCCATTTGAAAACCATTGTACCTAATATTACATGGAATTTTACCTTTGAAAACCAATGAGTTTTCCGAGTTTCATTCGAAAACCATTTGAAATTTCCACTTTCCATTTGAAATTTTCCACTTTTCCATTTGAAATTTTCTAGTTTTCCACTTGAAAACAAATGGATCCACAATTTCATGAAATTTTCAATTTGAAAACCAATGAGTTTTCCGAGTTTTACATCAAGAACTTTCTATCTTTACATTCGAAAACCCATTTTGAAGAAAAAAAATTCCAAGCAAAAAAAAATCTAATTTCCGACTTTTGTTTGGTTTTTCCAGTTTTCCCACTCTCCCATGAGGTTTTTCCAATTTTTTTTTTCACAGAAATCACCACTGAATACAACAGTATCAACCATGAAAAATTCACAAATATCTGTTGGGCCATTTCGGAGTCTATAAGAGACATACAAACAAACACACATCCATTTTTATATATATATTATATATATAATAATAATTAATATTAATTAAATATAATATAAATTAAATTAAATATATAGTATTAATATGATTAATTAAATTATAATTATATATTAATATTATTATAAATTACAATTATAATTATATTAATAATATAATTAATTATATTAGTAATAATAAATAATAATAATAAATAATGAGATATAGAGGATAGAGATATAGAGATATAGAGATATAGAGATTAAGTTCTAAGGATTGCGTTTAAAATAAGCTTTGAATCAGATTTAAAAAAAAAGTAAATCGATTTGAAATAAAAGGGAAAGGGTGTTAATAATCGGATTAAAACAGAAAACCGATCCAATGTAAAATCAACACGATAGATTATTGTTTCTTTAGTATTCAATCAACATTAAATCGTTTAAAAAAAAGGAAATCGTATTGAAATAAAACAGAGTCTAGTTCATATTACTTCTTAATATCGAGTTGAGATTTACCTCTGACAAGGTACTTTTATATAAAGGGGGCTTCCCCTTCTTTAGCCGGGGGATGCTAAACAAACGACTGTATATTGCCAGAAACTTCTTCTTTCATTTTGTTTTTAACTTTAATTGTTTTATAGAATCTACTCGATAAATCTTCAAGCTTTTGTTGGTGAGTACGCAATAAACTGAGTTAAGCTACGCCGATATTGATAATAAATGTTTTTTCTTGTTTGAAAGGTTTTCATTTCGGATGGTTGTACCAAAAAACTTTTCACATCACAAATCGTGCAAATTTCACAAGATAATACTTTTCGCATATGTAACGCATATATGTATATTGCTTAATGCTTTGATATACATCCCTGGATTTTCCTGTCGAGAATTCATTCTTTGAAAAGCCGCGAAGCGTGTCGGAGCAAATCAATAAATCATTTTAAATGTAATAATTGGTGTTTGTGTTTAATTAATTTTGAAAGGATAATTTTTATAACACATACAACAAAATGTCCTAAACTAAGCTGATCAAGTGATCAATATAAAATACTCAATATCGCTTGAATATTTTGTCAAATATTTTTTTTTTAAGTATAAAAAAAGGATGTTAGTGAAGCAAGAAAATATACAAAAATTTAAACTAGCTTACCGACAAACGTTGTTTTGCCTTATGAATTATATCTTAAATATGAAAATATTATCTTATTTATTGTTTGCGTGTGCGTATGTGGTTGTGAACGTTGACGGAATGTGAAACTAACAACACAAAAATCTCATTTTATTTTGTCCGATATGACACGGCGCTGACTTTAATGCGCAAGTCTTGTTTATTTCCTTTTGAACAGACATTCCGTAACGCTCAAGTTATTACACGAAGAATTTTTCTCATTTTAGAACTGCGCATGTATTTGACATTTATTTTCATTTCTTTTCATTTCTTCTTCTTTGCTGATTTGAAAAATAATTATTTTTTTTCAAATCAGCAACGTATTTTTCAAATCATCCGTACTCATAAACGACATAAACTTTCAAATTACGAACATGAAATAAAGCAAATCAAAAAAAAGAAAGAGTAGAAAGCGGGAACGTCAGAAACATGCTAGGAAATTTCAACCCGTGCATGTTCAGAGAGATTTATTGCTGTTTCATCTTTTTGTTCTTCCTTTCTCTTTCGCACTTCATTGATGCGAGAACAAACATGCACCGTGTAATACCGGACTTAGTTGATTGCAATAAATAAGAAACAAATTCATATGTATAAAGTCTACAAAAAACTTAGATAGCAATAATTCCTTAAGAAGTTTGGTAAACCATTCAAAAGTAATGTTTGGCACATCGTCAGTCGATTCATAATGTAATGGCAACTCACTCAAGATGAAACTGTTACTGTGTAACAGTGTTTATTATTCTAGGAAAAAACGTCGGTTCTAATACTAATAATTTGGTGTAAGGAACATAATTATCGGACCCTGCCTTCATATTTTCACTTTTTTCGGTACTTCACACTTTTGTTTGAATTAATATCCACGGGAGCTAAGAAATACTACATGTAATGTACATCTACATACAACATACCTAATCACAGTTTAGTAACGCTGGCTTATCAAACGAATAATTGGTACAAACAACTATACTGGCGGGAAATACTTCACACATTTTCTAACTTCAAGTTGGATACAACTTCACCTAAGCATGTTAAAAAGAATTACTTTACAGGCGATAATCAGAAACATATAAAATGGCTTGCATCCAACCTCAATATTGAACAAGTATTCTGTATTCAGACAACCAAACAATAATAAAAACAACAATTAGTTTTGACGGTAGCAAATTCTATATGTTCATTCACTAACCTTAATCATTCAATTTTAACATCGGATATCGCTGAAACATATTTCTCTGGTTTTTTGAATCACCGTATTTGTTCATCAAATTAACAAGAGATCCTTTTGCAGTATCATACGATTCTTCTAGGCGAAGTCGCAAAGCTCGTAACCTTTCGTTTGTTTCAATAACTTCTTCTCGGCTCATGCCACCTATACAAAATATGTGTTAAAATGTCACAAATAGAAGGCATTTATAGATATTTTGTATAATATTTACTCGGAGCTCCCTCATCTTTGACATCTTGAACAATACGACGAACACTTTGAGTAAACTTGCCCACAAAGTTTGACGTAGCTGCAAACAAAAAAATTGATATTAATAGTTGTTGGTACGCTATTGCAAATAATGAAATTAAATTTAATCAAAATGGGATTTATCAATATTGTAATATGATGATGATGATATTAATATGATGACCTGATGGTTTATCTCACCGAAAAGTGGAACAAATCTTTATATCGTTTTGGAAAAAGTAAGATTGTTACACTTGATATTTCAAAGGCATTTGATAAAGTCTGGCATCTTGCTCTTTTATCGAAAATTCGTGCCTTCGGTATCGATGAATCCCTTCTTCGTTGGATTAGAAACTTTCTTTCGAACCGTTCAATACAAGTTTTATTGGACAGATTCAAGTCTGAAAACCCATTATATAAATGCTAGTGTGCCCCAGGGCTCCGTTTTGTCTCCAACCATCTCTTATTTTTATAAATGATCTCTTGCATGTAACTTCTAATCCAATTCATTGTTTCGCTGACGATAGTACGCTTAGCTTTTCATATTCATTCCCAGACTCACATCCCTCCTGTTCGGATGTGGAACTGGAACGGCAAAATATGATAAGCTCATTAAACTCTGACTTAAACAGCATTGCTCAATGGGGAATAAAAAATCGCGTAGAGTTTAATGCTTCGAAAACTCAATGTATTCTTGTATCGTTAAACCGAGACATACCCCCCTTGCCACTGTCCATGAGTGACACTTGCATCAATGAGCCCGAACATCTCGAGATTCTCGGTATGTGCATCACTGACCACCTCTTGTGGACCGAGCACATACGCGATGTCGCCAAAAATGCCGCAAGATGTTTGGGTTTCTTAAGACGATGCAAGAAATTTTTCTCCCCGTCTGATATGGCTATTATCTATAAGACTTATATCCGTAGCTTGAGTACAATTCTCATCTGTGGGCTGGTGCTCCAGCTACATACTTAAGACTTTGGACGGTATACAAAAAAGAGCCGTTAGAATGATTGGTGATAGAGACATAACCAACTCATTCACATCGTTAGACCACCGTCGTCGTAACGTTTCGTGTCTCTCCCTGTTTTATCATTACTTTTACGGTATGTGCTCTTGTGATATAGCCAGTTGCTTCCTCCCCTTAAACAATTCGCCCGTAATACTCGCGCTTCAAGGAATGCCCATCAGTTTACCCTCGAGCCTAGCTTCGGACGTACCTTTAAGTATAGAGAATCGTTCTTTAGCCATAGGTACTACGCGAATGTGGAACTCCCTTCCACACTCTGTATTTCCAAATTGTTGCAATGTTCAGGAATTTAAAACCAATGTACACCGGCACCTCCTTTCCTCCTTCCTACAGCACTCACTGTGTCTCTGGCATGAAAAGGGTACAAAAACCCCTTGAGTGGGTGCTTAATATAACAAAAAATATATATATATATACTGTTTTGTGTACTTGCAAATTTACATACCTAAATAAAAATAGCAGAATAAACAGAAATAATTTTAGCATCTACAATCGTGAGTAAATAAACATAATGTCATGAAAGTACATTTCATATTTTTTTTAAGAGCTTAGATGTATTTTAAAGTATCATCATTTTCGGTGTAAAGCCATTTGGCCATATGCCATATGACCATTTTAAAATATGGCCATATGACACTTTGGAATTGTGTCATATGGCGATATTTTAATATATGGCTATTTGTCGCTAATGTGTCATTTGAACATTATGACCAAATGACACTTCCTTAAACTGGAAAAACCAATATGTTTTGAAAATATGGTAAGTAACTGAACTTAAAAACTTTATTTCAACAGAAAGAAACAGACAAGGCAATTCATTTTGAACATCTTTTTTCACTTTCGTCTGACGTCTGAGGATGATGAGGATCTGGATCGATTTCATTTGATTGGGAGGGAAACGAGCGGAAAAAATTTGCCCAAAAGAAAACCAATTTGGGGAGTGAAAATAAAAAAAAATTCGCGCGAATTTTCTTATTTTCACATCCCAAATTGATTTTTTTTTAACCGCGAGAATGGAATATCAAATAAAAAGTTCTATTTTCTAAGCTTTCAATACATTGCATTCGGCTTACACAATGGTTTTTTTGCATGTTTTCCAACTCCACACATGCTTAAGAACACATCGTCCAAGTTTAAAACTGATCATTATTGTAACTGTATTTGTGCTAAGCACATTTTCAATGTAGATTAAATGACACAAAGATGTTGTTGATTGCACTTAAAACGGACGTCAAGGTCATGGAAACGCTGATAAACTGTCAGTTCGGTACGACGAATCCCTTCTTGTTCTTGGTTGTACCAGGAATTTTCTTTCGTTAGATACATATATATGAAGAAAACTTGAATTAGACGGATTCGTGTCTGAAACCCACAAAACAAATTTTGGTGTGTTTCAGGCAAAATAGTACCTACCCTTAAGTTTTCATGTTCTTTCCCAAGCTTACATCCCTCCTCTTTGGATGTAAAACTGCAACGCCAAAATATGATATTACATATATGATGAGCTTGTACAATGGGGAATAAGAAACCGCTAAGAATTGAATGCTTCGAAAACACAATGCTGTCTTGCATTGTTCAAAAGACCGAACATTTCAAGATTCGCGATATGTGCTTCACTGACCAAATATGCAATGTCGCCAAAATAGTCGCAAGATGTTAGGGTTTCTTAAGACGGTATAAGAAATTTTTCTCCCCGACTTAACCTGTGCGATCTTGGGTTTCCATCCGAAAGTACTTCACTAGTTTACTTGCGCGAAAGCCTTACAAAAAATAATCAAAGTATTTTCCGTAATGCACTCACTCTGAAGAAAAATAAGAAAATACATTCC
>CAKKXW010000003.1:282511-538122 GCA_920937365.1 Sphaerophoria rueppellii | reverse complement strand
AAATGCAAAATAACTAAAACAGAATGTAAATGTGCTTTTCCCAGGCTAGTTTAGTGTGAACAACGTACCTTAAGAAGCTGCCTGAATTACAGAGACCGCTGGTGTAGCTGATGTTAGCAGAAGAAGTAAAAATGAGGGGAAAGCTTTTTGCTATGATAATGATAAATTTCGACCTGTCGACCATGGGAGGCCCTTCTGCGAAATCAAGTTTCGCGATCGCATAGCTCTAAGCTTCATAGTAATAGTTACCGTAAGCCGCTCCGCCACGTCAAGGCTTACCCCGTGGAGGGAACTGAAATTCGCTAGCACATTAATAATCAAACTGTTTCCATGGTTCCATCTACTTCTACTGCAGCTGTAAATAGTAATCGTATCGTTTTTCGAAAGGGGAGTAAAAATGAAGAAGACGATTGTAGTCGATGTGGTCGCCAGAGACATTAAGTCCGTCGAAGAATTCCATGCAACAAGTGTGATTTGATCGGACCCTTTTCGTGTAAATGTAAGACAAAATCAATAAAACGTAAAGCAAATGATGACAAGGACAGATTTCTAGGGTGCTTCATTGAGAATGGAGGAGGAGAAAAGGAGAACGAAGATGATACTCAATTGGCGGAACACGATTGTTTCCGAGTTGTATATGGTAAGAACATGGACATGAGTGAAATAATTGATTGTCACGTTTTGGTGGCCATCAGATATCTTTGGAAGGGTCACGGTTTAATCTATTGGGTGAATCCGACTGGCAGTTACTAAAAAGATATAATGCTGTAACATAGGATATTAGGACAGAGACGACAACTAAATTTAGGGCTTATGCCGGTGATCAAGTGCTCAAAATTAAGGCTGTTTTTGAAGCTCCGATATACAATATACATGTCCGGAAGTGATTGTTTCATTCTACATGGTCGTGGGACGAGAAACGGCAGTTAAGTTGGGTGTTTTGAAACTAGGGCTTGATGTTAATTATCTCGAAAGTCCAAAACCGTTTCCAAAAATTAAAGGGATGGAAATAAGTCTATCTATCGATACAACAATTAAACCCGTTCAACATTTACGTCGAGTCCCAGCTTCCTTAGGAGAAAAAGTAGAGGCGAAGCTTAAAGAAGCAGTAGACCAAGACATCATTGAAACGCTTTCATACACATTACCGACATTTGAAGCGGTAATGACGAAATTGAAAGGTGCCAAATTCTTTTCAAGACTCGACTTAAAGAACGCATACCACCAGCTGGAACTAGAAGAAGATAGTAGACATATCACCACCTTTATAACGCACAAGGGGATGTTTAGATACAAGAGACTTTTGTTTGCGGTTAATTCTGCTCCCGAAATATTTAAAAAAGTTATGTAAAATCTTTTGGCACCTAGTGCAAATGCTTTTAACTATCTTGAAAATATCATAGTTTATGGTCGTACAGAGAAAGAACCTGATGAAGGCTTGGAGGGAGTACTTAATATCTTTAAATACTTTGATGGGAAAAATATTTGTGGAAAGTACAGAAATTAAAATTCTTAGGACAGATCCTGTCGACAGAGGGTATCAGCCCAGACCCGGATAAAATAAAGACAGTACAAGAATATCGAGCTCCACAAAGCAAGAAAGAGACAAGAAGCTTCCTTGCGCTGGTGACTTATCTTGGAAAATTCGTTTCAGATTTGTCTGATGCCAGCCCAGTACCGCGGGGGGCAGTCCTTATTTAGTTCGAAAACGAAGTACCAAGGGTAATATCATTTGTCAGCAAAAGCTTATCTGATGCGGAGAGGAGATACTCGCAAACGGAGACGGAGGGCCTGACGTTAGTAAGGGCGGTTGAAAGGTTTCTATACTAGTTAGCCGGCACAGAATTCGAGTTGGTTACAAACCATAAGCCACTAGAGGCAATATTTAAGCCTACATCAAGGCCACCCGCTCGTATTGAGAAATGAGTCCTTAGGTACAAGTGTTTAGCTTTAAAGTGGTTAATCAACCGGGAAAGCTAAATATACATAGCTGATTCAGACGGCAAAAACGTTCGACGAACAGGGAAATCAAAATATATTTGCGATAATTGAAAAGTCAGTACCTAGAGCAATTACAGTATCAGAGATTTGCTTGAATAACACCAAGGACCATCACCTGATGGAGGCTGTCAACAACGCAAAAAACAAAAACTGGCACTCCAAGATGGCACTACGTCCTAGAATTTTGGAACTTGCTCACGAAGGCCACCCTGGTGAAACAGTTATGAGCGGAGGGTCCAATCAAAAGTGTGGTGGCCTTTAATCGACAGAGAAGTCGAACAATTTGTAAAAAAAATTTCGAGATTGTCTTATTGTTTCGAAGCCTAGCCAACCAATTTCCGTTTGAAACACCTATTGTGTTATATATGTATTATTATTATTTTTTTATGAAAAAAACAAAAAGTAACATTACAACTCTTCTTTTTCGCGCTCCCATGTTTAATATAAACTTTGTTTGTCGGCTTAAAAAAATCGATTTCGTCTGTATACAGATGAAATTTAGAAACAGTTCTAAAGCGTGCTTTAGACGATATGGATTTTCCATATGGACTGTCACTTCTAATTTCCAAATGTATTTCCATATGTATGTCAAATTGAATTCTGTTTGTAAAATCAGATAAGCATTTAGACGATTTGGATTTTTCGTTTGTAGTTTCAAAACATTTTTTTTGTTGAAAGGACCTAAATCTATACTTCGTCCAAAACAAATCTGCAGTACAGGCCTTATGGGAGAGCTTTTTTACTCCAAAGGGTGCCTGTCCAGGAAAAAAATCTGAAATCCCCTTAAACAATTTTTACTACAACACTGTTTCCTCATACAATTTGTTTTGATTTATTTTGAAAAGCATGTTTTAATATTAACTTTGTTTGTCGTTTGAAAAAATTCGATTTCGTTTGTATACAGAAATGAAAAAATTCCATATGGAATTTCCATCTGTAATTTCCATATGGATTTTTAACACGTTTACACGATTTATATAATATATTCAGGAAATGATGACAATCCATATTGAAAATCCATATCGTGTAAGGCAGGCCTTAGTGGTGTGGAAAAAGATAGAACAAATTATTTAAATTTAAATATAAAAACTATCAATTATGAAATCTTGTCACTTTCTAAATATTCATAGTTAAGATTTCGAATTTCGTAATTTATATATAATTCGGTTCGAATTTAATAATTTTTCTAAATGAAAATCTTTGTTTAAGACAATGCTAATATACAGGGTGATTCACGAGCGTTGTGCCAAAAAGCTAGAGCGTGTAGGTTGAGTTGAAACAAGAAAAAATTCATATGGGAGAGGGGGGTCTATTCCCCTCCGTTTAGCCGGGAGGGGCAATTTTCTGTATCATTGACTTATTTTATAAAAAAAAATATTAAATATCAACGGCTTCGTTTACAACACCGTGTTGTACCTTTTTTAAAAGCCAGAAATATCTTCTTTCATTTTGTTTTTAAATTAAATTGTTTTAACGAATAGTTTAAAAAATATTAACTCTCAAACTCAAAATTTTCAAAAAAAAAAAAAAACAAAAAAAAATCATTTTCGAACCAAGTTTTTTCAAAATTGTATGTAATTAAGTACTAATTTTGTTTTAAAAATTCAATGCCATTGTTAATTTTTAGTCGAAAACAGAAAACCGGATGCAAAAATGTCTTTTCGTTTTTGAGAAATAAAAAAAAACAGGACCACTTTTTTCTAAGAAAATCTTTGTTTTTATTTGTACCTATCTCGACTTTTAGTTTTATTAATTTATTATGACACATTAACCTTTCTTTTAATATTTGTTCTGTAATTGGAATTTTATGAGGCCTCAATAAAGTAGAAAAGTATTGGATTTTCCCTGGATTAATCATTTTGTTCATTGACAACCACTGAAAACTGACCTGAAATTTTTCTTATAATGCCTGGGGGCCGCGGCCACCTGTCGGATAAAGGTTCTACCTTCTAGGAGCTTAAGATGATTAAACCACAATCCTTTCAAAGTAGTTGCGTTCAGTTTCATCTCTAAGCAGCAATGATCGACAAAATTGAGGGCACTCAATAACCTGTCGTTTGCTATGAGTTCCTGAACTGGCGTGAAGTGGTAAGGGTGTAAGTGTTCCGTTGCAAGCACTCTCCATACTCTAGATTGGGACACTCCAAGCATTGTAGCTATCCTCCTTGGAGGGATTACGTCGGACCGTATCTAAAATTCTTTCCTCTATGATTGCGGTTCCTGCAATTGACCTTTCACTTCTTCTAAGCTCTAGCTGTCCGTGCTGTCTTAGACGTCGGTGGATTCTTGAAAACATGCTACGACTCGGGCACCTTCTATTCAGCGTTAAGTCTTTCAGCTTCTCGATCTCGACCATTGGCTAAACACCGTAGCAGAAGTACATGTCCGCTAACTCTTCTCGAGAGTATGAGTTTGACATTGTTATGTATTGATGAGTCAATATTTCAATTGGAAACTACTAAATATGCGATGCCTTTTATTCACCTTTAGGTCTTTTCGTTCAAGAAAAATTGCGGTTTAGTCATCTTAAGCTCCTAGCAGGTATAATAAGAAAAATTTCAGGTCAGTTTTCAGTCGTTATCAATGATCAAAATGATTAATCCAGGGAAAGTCCAATACTTTTCTACTTTATTGAGGCTTCATAAAATTCCAATTACAGAACAAATATTAAAAGAAAGGTTAATGTTTCATAGTAAATTAATAAAACTAAAAGTCGAGATAGGTAAAAATAAAAACACGAAAAGACATTTTTGCATCCGGTTTTCTGTTTTCGACTAAAAATTAACAATGGCATTGAATTTTTAAAACAAAATTAGTACTTAATTACATACAATTTTGAAAAAACTTGGTTCGAAAATGATTTTTTTTGTTTTTTTTTTTTTTTGAAAATTTTGAGTTTGAGAGTTAATATTTTTTAAACTATTCGTTAAAACAATTTAATTTAAAAACAAAATGAAAGAAGATATTTCTGGCTTTTCAAAAAGGTGCAACACGGTGTTTTAAACGAAGCCGTTGATATTTAATTTTTTTTTCTATAAAATAAGTCAATAATTCAGAAAATTGCCCCTCCCGGCTAAACGGAGGGGAATAGACCCCCCTCTCCTATACGATTTTTTTCTTGTCTCAACTCAACCTACACGCTCTAGCTTTTTGGCAAAACGCTCGTGAATCACCCTATATATAAGGCAACTCTTATGATTTTTCGGAGAGCTTTTTACAGTTTTAATAGATAACCTACGGTAACCCTTGCCAATTATTTCTTTCACACAACGTAATGGAATTCCTCTGCAGATAGAGTGAGATATGAATGTCCTATATTTCCTGTACTGTATAATTGATTTGGACAAAGTATAGCCGTTTTTTTTTCACTTCTGATTAGCCAGCACAGCAAAATTTGCCTTGGCAAACAACAGAAATTTGGATTGCAGTCGATAAAAAGGCCAGTAAAAAATGACAGTTGTTCCGGTAATAAGACTTTCAATTATTGAAATGAAGACAGCGCTGATCTAATAATGATCTGAACTTATCTGAGTTATGAACTCTATTGGTTGAAGTATTTGCTAATTTTTTAAAATCCAACTCGCAACCCTCAGGTGCATTTTTCTACGTTTTATATAACAATTGGCGTACAAATTGAATTTGACAGATAAAGTGAGTTGAAGCGTTTTATTTGCACTTGATTACTGTACTGGCGACTGAGTAGTGAAAAAAAACACGACTATTATAAGCAAATTTCATATTACTACATATTTTCTTATCTTCTTTTTAACAATCTTCCTAATTTCACAGATAGTACACGATACGGCTAAGGTATTAAGAATGATGTATGTATACCTACATACTTCAGGCAAGTAACTTCGCAATAAAACCCTTAGAAATAAAAAATGTGCACGACTGGGTCGTACGAACTTGCTCCTGCATGCTAAAACTAAATATTTATGATTACTTAAATTGCAAAAAGTAGTGTTAAAATAAGAGATATACTATAAGCAATTCTGATTACACTCTTACTTACAGCTTACACGTAACTCACAAAAAAAACTCAATATATAAAAATAATTAGAATTCATTAAGAAAATTAAAATTTGAAAATGAACCTCGTAAAAACATTTCATTCCAAAAATTTAAATTCCAAACAAATTCAAACCTTATTCTTGATTTATTGAATTTTTTTTTTGAAAATCGTCGGAGCCGTTTTTTTTTAAATTAATTTTTTATATATAAAATTTTTCAAAAATGTTTTAAAATTAATTTGAGTATGCAGTTTTTAAGACCATGTAAATATACATATTATACTCCAACTTGGATTTTTAAAATTGATCCGTTTTTGAGATACAGAATTTTGAAAAAAAAAGTTAAAAATATTTTTTAAAAATCCAAAAAAAAATTTTAAATTTTTTTGAAAACACAATATTATTTGAACAATATATACGTACTTTCAAAAAAAAACTTACGCTGATCGGACTTTCAGTTTTCGAGAAAATCTAATAACAAAAAAACGGTTCTATGGGAGGTACCGTTTTGGAGCAATACAAAATTTTTTTTTTACATAAAATACATGAATGTTTAAAAAAATTAAACTCAAGAAAGTTTAAAAAAAATCTATCGGGCCGTTTTGGAGAAAAAAAAATGTTTTGGTTTTTGGCCAAAAAAATCGTATGGTGGCTACCCTAAATTTTGATCTTAAAACAAAAATAAAAAAATTGGGATATGACTTTTTGCTCAAACCTCTAATTTTCAAATTTGAAGTCAATCGGACCAGTAGTTAAGGCTGTAGATGCCTGTAAACTTTCCGACAGACAGACAGACGGAATCGCCGGACCCACTTTTTTCGACTTCTCTATCATCGTAATGTCATATCTCATCCTCATCTCAAATTTTTTTTTTTGTACGAATTCAATACTTGCCATATATTCTATATGTCGCAAGTAAAAATCTTAATAATTCTCTTAACATTGATACCTATCAGCTGAGCCAAATAGAAGAATGATAAACATTATAAACATTTCCCGCGGCTCAGCAACACTGTTCATTGAGCAAGCCTGAAGATACCTGCTTATCAACATCATCATCATCAATACATCACCATAAGCTCCAAATGTCACAAGCCACAGCTTTTAACGTACCCAATTCTTGAAAGCAACACAAATGAAATAGCAAGTAACAACTTTTGCTCTCAGTGACTGAGTGTTTTTCTTCATTGTAGAAGGCAGCTTTTTGAAGTTTTTTTTTCATTTTTGTTTCTGAATTCTGCCAGATTGCTAACTCAATGTTTTCTAAAATTCAGTTAAATCCGAGAGGTACATGATGTCGAACGACGGACGACACTAATTTTGTTTTCACCGCCGCCGCCATCCAACCGCTATACATGTATTTCACTGGTTTACTTTTGTTCAATTCGGGCTTTTTATAATTTCATATAGTTTCTAATGAACATGAGTTTTAATAGTAATTATTTTTCGTTAAACAAGTTTTTTCTTTTTTACCTGTACTCATCGCAGTAGAGTTTAATAGTTGACAAAAAAACTGTATTTATTTTAATTATTCCGATCGACAGCTTGCAGGCTTTGTTTACTTAACTCCATATTGGCGTAGACGCTACAACCTACAACTAGCTAAAGTTATTGGAGGTAAATTTGCTCTTAATAGAAAAAATATCTATTTTTAACGACTGACATAAATAATGCTCTATTCTTGTGTCTAAAAGACTGTTCATCTGCCACGTTTTGTTTTGTTTATTTGATGAAGTATTTCCCACCCAAGGCAACTAATAATAAAAACAAAAAACGTATTTGCAATGATAATTAGTTTTTTGTCTGTCATCTGTTTGTTTAAAAGTTAAGTAGATATGACTATGATCGATAAAGCATATAGGAAACAATCAACCTTGTGTTTCATAATTTATAATACTAAAATGGAAGAATTGTTTGTGTTAAAAAAAGATTGCAAACACATGCAAGTCCCAAAAACATTCCTTCAGATTATCTTATTTAGCTTAGAAGCTGAAAATACGAAAATATACGTACAAGGTGAACATATTATTTATGTTAATTCAACAATAATTATATAAGTGTATATGTTTTTTTTTAAATTACCGGTCTATGAATGAATAAAATGTGGTCATGTTGAGAGATGAAACACTAATTTCTATAGTTCTAGTTTATCCTAAGACTGTAGAACATAGGTATAATAATGTTAATTTGACAGCAGAATGTTTTCTTTGGGCGCGTTCACTTTAACTTGGATAGGCTATCTCGATAACTTTGAACGAATTCGCGTTGGTCGCTCCTACGTTTTTTTTTAAATTCCTTGAACTTTTTTTTTAAACACTGATGTACATATTTTATAAATAAAAAAATGTTTGTATTGCTTTTTATATATAAGGTTTTCTCGAATATTTTATTTCCAACAAAAATTAAAAAAAAAAAATGTTTTTGTATTTTTAAAAAATATTTTAAACTATTTTTTTCGAAATTCTATTATAAATTATTGAAATGTTCATTCAAACTAACTCCGGGCTCAGTTTCTATTTTCGTTTAATGTTGTTGTATTATCTTCTATGATTTAAAATATTCAGTGCAACACTTTTACTTGTTAAGATCTTGGCGTTCTTGTAGAGCTCATTTCTTTTGGTGGCTGACTTTTTATACAGTGTTGTTCGCTCTTTTTTTACATTTTATGTTTTTGTTCTGATTTCACATCTTTTTGCAAGGTTTTTTTTTATGGAATGGAAGCAAGAACCTCGAAATACACTCAATAAGTTAAAAATTTGCAAGCTGACAACCCCGGCAGAACCGCTTGCCAGGGCAAGGCAGAAATATAACGGACCTTACCACGGCGCGGCGGCGGCGTCCGAAGAAGCTCGTTAATGGCTGGTTTATCCCCCAGCCTTTTATTCTTCGGCTCGGATTTCGTACAAAGAGCGCTCACACCACCAGTGGCTGCTTATCCGAACGTCGGGGGTTCGAGCCCTACTCGTGGCCATAGTTTTTATTTCATCTCTCACGGACTTCCTCTTGCGAAGAACTGAAAAAACTTTCAAGAGTATCATCTGTCATGAAAAAGTGTTTCCTAACTTTGCCGTTCGGAATCGGCGTTAAACAGTAGGTCCCCTCAATTCTTCACACGCACCTAGTGAATTGTTGATGAGAGCCACTTAGGCCTTGGCTCTTCAAGAGCTGTCTCGCCACTCTATTTATTTATTTAAACTATGATTAAAATGGGTTTCCGAACGTTGTACTATTGAAGGGTTACGAACAATTCGGAGACCCAGCTTAATCTTAGCTGATCTCCATCCTGCACCAAAAACGCACAGCACTACTATGCTGATCATAAAACTTTATATTTGTAGGTATGTATTTATATTTTCCCTTATGTTCAACCGAAACCGAAAAGAATTTCAAATTTAAACATTTTCGACTATTTTGATAAAGTTCACTTGGCAAGTTTTTTTACAAACATTTTAAAACTTTAACAGTGAACTATTAAATTTTCATCCAAACTATTTTCTATTTGCTGTAATATAATTCTCTTCTTCTCTTTTAAATATTCAACATAACACTTTGACATATAAGAACTTGGCGTTCTTCTAGATCTCATTACTTTTGGTGGCTGACTTTTCACGCAGTGTTGCTTGCACATTAGAGAACTTGGCTCTTTTTTCACATTTTTTGTTTTTGTCCTGATTTTACATCTTTTTGCAATTTTTTTTTTTTGTATGGAAGCGTGAACCTCGAAATACACTTAATCAGCTAGCAATCTACAAACTTTAACAATATAATTGTTCTGCCAATTTATAAATAAATAATTAGGTAGATTAGATGTTGATAAATCCTTTAGACCCCAAGGGTCCATTGTGAAACCACTAAAGAAAGTTACTCATGGGAGTGTTATGAACTTAAACAAACCAGAATTCAACATCCTACGAGCTACGACCATTTTAAGAAAGTGGGGGGCAACCACTTATATTTTCTCTTAAACGTTTTCGACCATTTCGATAAAATGGGTGGATAGCACACCTCTAAATGGAAATAGATTTTTTTCTCATTTTTCATGTCTTTCAACCAAGACCTTACAAGAATTCTAGATTTCAACATAAATAAAATTTAAATAAAAAATAAATTGAGTGGCGCAACAGCTCTTGAAGAGCCAAGCCACCTTCAATTTAACGCCGATTCCGAACGGCAAAGTTGAGAAGCACTTTTTCATGACAGATGATACTCTTGGAAGTTTTGTCAGTTCTTCGCAAGAGGCAGTGCCCGTGAAAGATGATATAAAAACTATGGGTGCAATTAGGATTCGAACCCACGACGTTCTGCTTTGAAGCCAACACACCTAACCACTAAGCTAAGGAAAATTTTCATTTTTTCCTTTGTGTACACCCGAAAACCTCCGATATCATATTCTGATGATTTAACGTTTGGGTTTATAAATAAAAAAAAAACTTAAAACAAAGCAGAATGTTTTTATTTAAATAAATAAAATAAATAAAGTGGCGTGACAGCTCTTGAAGAGCCAAGGCCTAAGTGGCTTACTCTCATCAACAATTCTATGAGTGCATGTGAAGAATTGAGAGGACCTACAATTTAACGCCGATTCCGAACTGCAAAGTTGAGAAAATGAGAAGGATTTTTTTTCATGACTAATTGATACTCTTGGAAGTTTTATCATGATGATGAAATAAAAACATTTATGGGCACGAGTAGGATTCGAACCCACAACGTTCTGCTTAGCAGCCAACGTGTATATTTAAAACAGCCAGAATATTTATAACTAGAATGCAAAAAAAACTGACTTTTGAAAATCGTAATTTTAGATTAAAAAGCAGAATCTTAAAAAGCAGAATTTTGAAATCAAAATTATGACCCGCTTAAAAGATTTTACTAAACAGAACGATTTTTGTAGTTCTTTTTTAATTGGTGGAGGTAGCTATAACCTTTAAATTGGCCAACGAACCTAAAATAATTTCTTAGGTATACTTACCTACCTTACTTACGAACTTAATTTATTATTAAAATATATTTAAATCAGATAAAAATGTAACTGGTTTCTTGTTATAATTCATGTTTTAATCATTTGAACTTATATCTTTTTTATACTAGAGATAGAGAAAAGAATTCAAAAACAATATAAAACTTACTGGCCCCAGGCGTGTGCTCCAAGGAGTTCATGTTTTACTTAAAATTAAGAGCGTAATATTACAGTCCCGCTTATGACAAATTTTAAGAGAATTTAGTGTGATATTAGCTAAGAATGACGTTTCAGTGAATTTTAGCCAACAATAGAAAAAATGTATCATTGAACACTTGCATTAAAGACAAAGGTGTAAAATTATAGTCCACTAATGAACAATTTTAAGAATTAAGTGTGATACTAAATAATAAGTGTGGTACTAGCTAGATTTGATAAGACTACAGTTCAGGATTTAGTGGAATATTATTGAGTTAACTCTAAAAGTCAAGAGCTCTCAACTTAAAAAAGAAAAACACCTAGAGCATCGCACTAAAAAGTGTCATCATTAAAGAAAAATAAGCACACTATTTTTGAGTTAACAATTTGCTTAGTAGTAAGTATCACGAAAATGAGTAAAACACAGGCAGACTATAACTTTTCACTAATGCGCGATTAGGTAACAAATTAAATTAGGTACCATTTATTAATTTTCTTTCATACTGCTTTAAATAAGGTCTATATTTAATCTATCAAATTACTATTTATAAAGCTTCTACAGAGTTTTTCAGTGCATTGATTAAAAATGAATAAATCATGCTTAGTCAGTCAGGGTCAGGCGCAAAAACCCAAACTTTGTTGTGACTCACAAAATTCTTTTAAAATAACTCCTACGTGTCTTCCGAAAGACAAATTGTTCGTGATTTTATAATATCTTTCAACACTTACTTATGATCTGCTAGTGCGGAGATCTAAGAGAAATGAGAAGAAAAGAAAAGCACGGACAACTAACATAATAGTGGGTGACGCCATACAATAATTATAATGTTATTCGTTGTTCGTTAGTATCGAAATGCTGGAGAGATGTAATGGGATTGGGTTGGCATTCGTGCCAGTATAATGAATAAAAGCTTACTTGGAATTAAGTAACTGGCTAGGTTTAGGTTTTCCATTACTTATCTTAACTAGATGAGGACATTTTAATCACATAAACCAAATATATTTTAAATAGTTTTCTATTTTTGTCTCAAAGCAATTAATATATTTAACAGGAATCTCTGCAATAAGTTGTGCACTCGTTACCAAAAATATAGTGTTCTTGTAAGCCTAGGAACTTGCAAGATGGCCTTACGCGTTTTTCTTGTTTCGCCCAATACGATTAATTTGACTTAGGCAAAATCATTTGGTGGAACATAATTCTCAGTTTTCATTGAGATAAAATGGTAATCTTACAAATTGCTGTTGAACATATGTCAGCCACGTCAAAATAGCTGAGGCAGAAATCGAATCCAAAATAATTTCTTCTCAGAGATCTCAAAAAAAAATCTCAGTTCTCAGCTGACATTTTTTGTTCCACTTAAAAAATCTGAGATCTGCAAGATCTCAGTGAGATGTTGTTAGATGGAACTGGCCTAATGAGACTCGGTTCCCCTTCTCTTGTTGAGAGAAGAAAAATACTCTTATGCGTGAAACAGATTAAACCAGCAACAGCACCAGCGCCGTCAACAGCAACAGCATGCTGGTCAGCATGTATTTTTCAAACACATTGTTTTAACATTTCACATGTATTCTTTATTTTTTGTTGTTTGGCGCCTCTGAATTTCGTACATGGAAAGTTGTCAGTAATGGACCAGCAATAGCAAATTTAGGACTTTGACCAAACGACTCTGTTGACGTTGCTGATGCTGGTTCATTCTGTGTCGAACGATTAAAATACATGGGCTTTAAAACAATGGTCGCCGCTGTTGATGACGACACGTTGCTGTTGCTGGTTCAATCTGTTTCTCGCTTAAACTATTCGTCAGTACCAGCTGAGTTAATAGCTGTACAACTAGTTTGGTTTTTCCATACAGGCGTTAGATTGATTTTAATTAAGTATACGACTGATAAACAATTGTTTCAATAAACATCGGCTTACAAACAACATAGATATCGATATCGATTTACATACATCCATAGATATACTTGCAGAGAAAATTGTGGCTCTATATGGTACAGGCAAATGTAGTTAGTTTTCGATTCTCGAACTTAATTGTGAATTCATCTAGATTATCTACTTGTGTACTGTCCACACTTAAAGACGATCGCATCAAAGTCTCAACGGTTGCCGAGGACCTTATTCTTGGTTCAAATATCTAGTAAAAACTGTTCATGACATCCTTCCTTACCCTAACTTTGTTGGTTCACAAATCCATCACTTAGTCTGCGTCGTTATTCAAAAGAACTGTAATAACAAACACTTGTTTTTTACGCTCTATCTATAAAGAATTCTGAATTTTGTAACTTGGTTTTCATGAATTTAGTTGGTAGTCGTTGGAGGTAGTTTATGTACATTTATTCCCATTCAAATACAGGGTGAGAGACACCCTCCCTCGCTCTCCCTGAGAAGAAGTTAGATTATTAAGGTCTTGTCAGTTAGATAGGTATAGGTATAAGCGTACTGTTAACAGCCTTCATGATTGCACAATTAAAATATTACCTGAAAATATTAAAAACCCAATTTCTGGAAAAATTATTTTTTCATTTAAAAAGTGGTCTTGCCAATGGAAAAAATAGGGTTTTTAAAACCCTTTAAAGGAAAAACTTTAGGTGGGTTGCTTTTCGCGACAGCTCTTGAAGAGCCAAGGCCTAAGTGGCTTACTCTCATCAACAATTCTCTAGGTGCGTGTGAAGAATTGAGGGGACCTACAATTTTACGTTGATTCCGAACGGCAAAGTTGAGAAGCACTTTTTCATGACAGATGATACTCTTGGAAGTTTTGTCAGTTCTTCGCAAGAGGCAGTGTCCGTGAAAGATGAAATAAAAACTTTGGGCCCGAGTAGGATTCGAACCCACGACGTTCAGCTTAGCAGCCAACGCACCTAACCACTAAGCTACGGACACTACCACGAGCAAATAACTACTAGCGGTAATAACAGGTTCCACTCAAAATTCAGCCTGGTGCCACTACTAGAGCATTATATACTTTATATTCAAAGTTTGTATTAATTTAAAGCAGCCAAGTAGTACACAATTTCTTGGGCAACCATAAGTAAGAAGATTATGAAGACATTTTTTCCGATTTTTAAAAGAATTACCTTTAGATGGGATTTATTATGTCATTCAAAATTCGTTTTTTTACATTCACAACTGCACTTTTTCCTGAGAAACTGGGAAGTGTAAGCAATGAACGTTTACCACGTTTTCATCGGGATTTGAAGATTTATGAAGAAATCTTCCAAGACTTTTGAGAAAAAAATATCTAAAAAGATTACCGTTAGTGTATATAAAGAGAAACAGATGCTAATCCGTCCAAAAAAGGAAGTTAGCTGTGTCATTTTTGATTTTTTTGTTGGTAAGACACAGAAGATTGTTAGAAAAAGCTAAGGTTGATATTTCAAAAACTTGACGTTCTATTTTTTTTTCCAACTTCAATTTTTAACATAGGGTTCATTACTTTATCATTTAACATAAGTTTCATCTTTGGGTAAAAAACTTTGTAAACTAGTGAAATAGTTAAAACTTTAAGGAAACTTTATTATTTTTGTTCTGTTTTACATTGGGCGCCATTATTCACAATAATAAATACAACGGTTTACAAATCAAAATAACAATGAACACAAAATAGACGAGATTTGATATACATAGGTATGATAGAGAAAATATTATGTGCCAAGTCCTGGCTACCCTCTTTCACAGTCCAAACGATTCTGAACTCCAGAAGCACAGATTCTTCTTTTTATACCATTTTTTCTTTGACGTTTCAAAAAGAATTATTCTCCACCATAAATCGATCAAATCTTCACTAAACGTTCAAGGCCATCCTGCGTTTTTCGTCATGTTTTTAATCATGTTTCTTACGATTGTCTGGTCATCTTCCTCGTTCAGTTTTTCGGTAATGTCTGTAATTTCAGGATCAAGTGATTGTCCAATTTTAAGCCAGTTTCCTGCGAGGCTATTCAGTGGAAAACAATTTTTAACGGGTGGGTTTCGACTAAAATAGTCTGCATGTTAGTCAGGGCAGTGATGATGCATCTTGTTTTTGCTGAAAGTTCCGGTATAAACTTCCTGAAGTAATTCACCAATCCCACTGTCTTATCTCCTTCAAACGCAGTTTTTGAAAAAAAAAAAAATTGACCTCAAAGACAAAATGTTGCTATAGTTAAGGAAAAATTGAACACCATTTAAATGGTTGAATATCTAGCTACACCAAAAACATATGAGCTCAATTTAAACATTGTTTTAAAGGTAAGTATTTCTTCTTCAAAAAAACAAACAAAATTAGGTCTGTAACAGTAGTACTGTCAGAGGAATTGAGCTTAACATGTGTCGGGGTACGCCAAAGTTAACATTTTTTTAAATCGTGATGTCAAAGCTCATAATTAGACATTCCTGTAGAACAATTTTTTTCTAAGAATATGACCGAAAATATAACATACCAAAGTATGCACACCCTGTATCTGTATAATAGAAATAAGTCGTGTTCTCGTTAAAGTAAAATAAACAAAATATCACAAAAACGATCCAGACTCAAATTTGATTTTAATGACAATACTGATTTAAACTTTGTTGTTTTCATAAACAAACAATATGACTAATTTTGACTTTGCCTAACTGAATCATTTGCTTGGAAAAAATAATTAAAATTGCAAGTTCCCAAGTAACTTTTACTTTCGATAACAAGCAAAAGTAAAAGCCAGTGAATTCCATATAAGAACATGACTGTCGTATGTTATTCAATAACTACAGCAAAGAATTCCTTTTTATGTGTCTATTTGAAAAAGAATTCCACAGGAAAGTGTGTTTTTTTTTTTTTTTAAGTAATGTAGAACCAAATAATTTAAAAAAAAAGTTGAAAATGATGCTGAATATTCCGAGACATTATTTTGTTTTTTTTTTTATTTTCTGAGAAAATTTTCGGCGGCAACATTTTAAATTACAAGCTAGAGTCCCTGGTAGGAAGTAATTGTACTTTGCATCAATTATGTTAAATGATAATAATACCATACGTGATTTTAACGCCATATTGAGTCCTTTCTCCGATTTGTAGTTTGCAACGTTCGGGCTCCTCAATAGGTCCTCGAACGTTTGAGAGGTTGTTTTCTTTAATTTGCGCCACAAGAATTGGACCTATATCAAAGATTGACTTTTATGATGGCCAGTAACCCTATGTCAACTACCTGCTCTCTTTTTTACAAGAAACAATTCCTTCCATATGAGACTTCTAAAGCGTTTCACCGTTACCTTGTCATATTCGTAGCGATACCTTTGACGGAAGTAAGTAAGTCAATATTTCTAGCATCAAGCCTAACCTTATTTTTCATAGGACACGCCTCAATGTATTGGCCTGATCATCATGATCAATTTCCAGAGAATGCCTTAAGAAAACCAATCCGAAATTGAGCCGGAGTTTATCGAATCTATTCGACTAGAAGCTGGCCGCTGGCCATCAATTGCTCTCTATGAATTATGAGAACAAATTTTATATGGGTCATTATTTACATTTAATTTCTATTTTTTTTTTTTTATTACAGTCTAATACAATTCGATAAAAATGAAATCGTTCAACATAAATGAACATGACTTCCGGATTTTGTCGTTCAGACGGAAGTACTTTTCTTCTACTATTTATTTGGTGTTTGTACTTTTGATGTCCCAGGCTTCGTGTTGGCCATTGGAAACTAACAACGAAAATGGACGCAATGGTGCTCTCACATACAGCGACAAGGACTATATCGACCCTGATGAAATCGAGGTATGTGTGAATGATAAGAAGAAAAGTGTGTGTATATGCAATTGTAGGTACCATGTACATATGTATGCGATTGTACATAGGTACGTATGACCTTATGTATTAAAGTTCTCTGCTTGCAATATATGTTTGTTCTTGTTGTATTTGCATATTGTTTTTTCATTTCGTATAGTGGAAGAACTTTGCAGCTGTTGAAATCACACCGAAGGCCCATCCCATTATATTCTACAACGAGGATACAGGCAATGAGGATTATGGCATGTCATCAAAATGATTTCAATGATATTTGTTCATTTCATAATATGCCCTGTTTCTTCTTTTTTAGACCCGAGAAAATATAAAAAGAAAGCAGTCAGTCACCGAGAAGTCAACCATTTGTTCAATCAAACAAAACCACTCCACGGCCATAAGAACAAAGAATTATCTCGGCATCACACACACCGTAATCAAGCTAAGAGCGAAGAAAACATGAAACCCTATGAAACCAGAAATCACGAGACAGATGAACCAAAAGAAGAAAATATCCATTTTAAGATCATGAATGACCTTAACGGGGAAAATACCAAAGTGAAACGTGACCCGACAACCAAAGAAGAAAAAATAATAAAATACATTCATAGATATCCCCGAGATATCAAATTTGAAGACGAGCATATGACCAAAACTTTCATGTCCAAAAGCGTTCGTCAAAAACGAAACCCCTTCTACTACGGAACTATGCACAACGTCAACAAATTGTCAAATTATGGTTTATTTTCACCAGCTCAATCAGTTTACTTTGTTGTTGAAAAAAGTGATTTTGCAAAGTAGGTTAATATAATGACAATTATATATTTCCATGAAAAAAGTTCTTTTTTAACAATCTGCAGACATCCAGTCAAATCGACATATTACCACAATGCATATTCTCCGAGCGGCGGACGTACTGTAGTTTATAGAAAACAAAATTCTTCAATTCCTTTACCCGATGTGATAACAAGATTTGATGATAGCGATAGACCTGTTTGGCCTTTAGATACGGCTACAAAAAAATCACCAGGTATGACAAAAATATGATTTTATTTTGTTTCAATTTGACATTACAATGTGTTTATCGGTCTCTGATTTTATCTAAAGATAAAGTTTGGATATAAGCTTATCAATAACAGGCAAATAATATTGGCAAAATCTATTCATGAAACTTTATTAGTAGGGGAGAAGGAGACCGGGGATAGTAGACTCAAAATTAACATATCTTAAAAAACAAAAGAAGATATAAACACGCCACTGTCTTCAAAGATATCGAATCTTTATCTCCGATTAATGTCTTAAATAAAAATGTTAAGTCAATTTTCCTGCTAATAAACATTTTCCAAATTTAATTACTGAATATTGTTACCAGGAAATAGTTAATGAGTGGACAGTGGTTGTTAATTCAAATATTAACATAAATAATGAACAAATAAATGACATTGAAGAATTCTGGAGACATGTTGGCCAAATTGAACTGGTCGATGATAGTTTAATAGTTCTACTCATAACTGAATTTGTTTTTGAAATATTTTCACTGCCACATTCTTCAGCAAATACTGAAAGAACTTTTTCAAAAGTAACTTTATTGAAAACACAAGTAAGAATTAGACTAGAAGTGGATGCAATTATCGGAATAATTCATTCCAACGATCTCACTAAAAATTAAAATTGTTTTGACTTCAAAGTCACAACAGCATTAATTGAAAGGTATATATTTCAATAAAGCTTATCGTGAATAAACATAGGTATTTTGTAAATATTTATGTGTACATAATATTTTGTAGTTAATTTATTTATTTTATCTAAATATATAAATACATTAATGTTTTTTTAATACGTAATAAAATGAAATGAATTCTAATATGCACTGTATATTAATATGTACTTTTTTACTTGAAATTTTAAATATTATATCAATAAAAGATTATCTCATGATTTTTTGGAGATCTCAGGATAAAAAATCATGATTTACTTTTTCTCGAATCGACAACACTGGCGATAAAGTCGTTTTTACATTAGTTCTTTAAAAAAAAAAACTCTCTTTTTATTTAGGGGCGTGGTTTCCGCCCACTTGCTCAAAATGGTCGAAAGATATTGAAATAAAGAATTCTGGTAGGTTTTTAGTCGAATACAAGGTCACCAATAATTGTAGTTTCGTTAAATAAGAAAAATCAATAGGTAGGGGCGCGAGTTCCACTTTCCAAACACTTTCTTAATACATATAGTTGTATTATGATGAAATTCGCAATTCTAATAGGGTTGAGGAAAAAAAAATAGACTTCCATAAAAATTTTTATTTAGGCATACAAAATTAATTAACTATCTTGACAGTACAGATTTTGGTAGGTTAGTCACTAGAACTGACTCGATTGACACATACAAAATTTTTGAAAAGGATACAGGTATAACAAAAAAATTACTAGAAAAAAAAGATTCTTCCTAACTACGTTTATGTTGGTTTTGTTAAAAGTTGTGATCAATTGCGGTTTGTTTTTGTCGTTGTTCTTAATAATACGCGGTCACAAGCAAAATAGTTCATCTCCTTTCGAACTTAACTTAGATTTCAATCCATCAAACACTAAGTTAATAGAAAGAATTTCATATTATACGTTTAAAGCTATTCTCAGAGAACTTTACAAATTTTTAAATAACCTGTTTGTTTATCAATTGGCAAAACAATTTCATATTGATAAAATTTGCAAATTGCTTGCTTTACAATGTACTTGCTGTTAATGCTTCAATACAAAACTTACTTACTTAAGGTGGTGCTACAGTCCGTTGTGGACTTGGGCCTCAATCAACAGTCTCCGCCAGCTAGCTCGGTCCTTAGCTAGTCGTCTCCAGTTTTGCACTCCAAGTTGATTGAGGTCCTCTTCCACTTGAGTGCGCCACTTGAGTCGCGGTCTTCCTCTCCTCCTACGTCCCTCGGGAATAGTGTCGAAGGCTTTCCGGGCCGGAACATTGGTGTCCATTCGCTCTAAATGACCGAGCCATCTGAGTCTCTGGACCTTGACCCTTCTGGCTGGGTCCATGTCGTTGTACAACCCGTAAAGTTCGCTGTTGTATCTTCTTCGCCATTCCCCTTCAATGCACACGGGGCCAAAGATGACCCGAAGAACTTTCCTCTCGAAACAGCCTGAGGCACTTTCATCCGATTTTGTCAGGGTCCATGCTTCTGCACCATACAGCAGGACTGGGATGATGAGTGTGTTGTACAGTTTTACCTTAGTTGCTCGAGAGAGAGCTTTTCCACTCAATTGCTTTCTTAGCCCAAAGAAACAGCGGTTAGCAAGACTTATTCTTCGTCTGATCTCAGCGCTGGTGTTATTGCCCGTGTTTATAGCGGAGCCTAGGTAGACAAACTCCTCTACTACCTCGAAGTTGTATGTGTCTATTGTGACGTTCTGTCCGAGCCGTCAATGTTGGGTGTCCTTCCTCGAACACAGCATATACTTCGTTTTTCCCTCATTTACCGCTAAACCGCGCCATTGACATCAAGCTGTGTTCTTCTCATTATATAAATAAATATCATCGGCGTACGCGAGAAGTTGAACAGATTTTTGGAAGATAGTGCCTCTGGTGTTGACGGTGGTGTTCTGCACTATCTTCTCAAGAACGATTTTAAGGAAATCGCATGACAGTGCATAGCCTTGTCTGAATCCTTTTTTGACGTCGAAAGATTCCGTAAGCTCGTTGCCAACCTTGATGGAGCAGCGTGAGTTCTCCATCGTCATTTTGCACAAGCGAACGAGCTTGGCAGGGAGTTCGTCTCTGGAGATGCTGTCATACGCGGCCTTAAAATCGATGAAAAGGTGGTGGGTATCGATTTGGAGTTCATAGGTCTTTTCCAGGATCTACCGCAACGTGAAAATTTGGTCGATGGTTGACTTTCCTGGCCTGAAGCCACATTGATAAGGACCAATCAGATTGTTGACGAAAGGCTTCAGACGTTCACATATCACGGCAGAGAGGCTTCAATACAAAACAGTTAACAATAAAACGTGAAATTACAACAAAAACATAAAATGTTAAAAAAAAACCCGAGTTTTCCTATGTACGAACGTCAGTACTTAAAAAAGGCAGCCACCAACAACAATGAGATCTAAAAGAACGCCAAGTTTTTAACTTGTAAAAGTGTAATGTTAATTATGATTTAAATTTAAATGATAATAATAAAAACACAATTTTAAAGATAATAGAAACTGAGTACAAATTGACATTGGTGTAGGTATTGTTTCGATACGCATAAAAACGCTCCACAGAAATATATTTACTGGTCAATAGTGAACATAAGTAGTTCTTTAATTAAGAAAATTTATAACTGAAAATGAGTTGCAAAGTGTGTCGTGTTAAAGTGGAAAGCTATGATCTTAAGTTGCTGTTATAGTTCTTCCTCTATATAAGAAAGGACATAGAATAAATAAAATAAAATAAATAGAGTGATGCGAAAGCTCTTGTAGAGCCAAGGCCAAGTGGCTTACTCTTATCAACAATTCTCTGGGTGCGTGTGAAGAATTGAGGGGACCTACAATTTAACGCCGATTCCGGCAAAGTTGAGAAGCACTTCTGTCATGACAGATTGATACTCTTGGAAGTTTTGTCGATTCTTCGCAAGAGGCAGTGCCCGTAAAAGATGAAATAAAAACTATGGGCACGAGTAGGACTCGAACCCACGACTTTCTGCTTAGCAGCATAGCACCTAACCATTAAGTCACGGAAAGAAGATAGATAGAATGTCGTTAAAAAATTACCGTCCGATTTATATATTATCAGTTTTTTCTAAAGTTTTTAAGAAAGGTATAAAAACTAGAATATTGTCATTTTAAATCGAACTCGTTTTTCAAGTGATTGTCAATTTGGTCTTAGAAGCGGCAAATCTACTGAAGAAGCCCCATTAAAGTTATCTGGTGAAATTTATAAAAGTTTAAATACATCAAAAATTCCATCAACCCTGTTTATAGACAAAAGCAAGGCCTTTGATATGGTTAACCATTTCTTGCTGCTTGATAAACTATATATATAAGGCACGCTATAGTGGCCTTATTTATAAATGGTTTTCTTCCTTTTTATCCAATCGTAAGCAAGTTGCAAACATTAAAAATACATATAGTTCTGAGAATTTTTAACATGGATGTTCCTCAAGCGTCAGTTTTGGGTTGCAATCCTCTTTTTTATTTACGGTAACTTTCTATTTCCACAACCTTTCAAAGGTAAAATAAAAGTATTTGCTGATGACAAATTTCTTTTTTATTCGAACACTAATTTAATGGACTTGTTTGCAGATATCTATTAATTGGGACCTGAATTTGATGAGAATATGGTTCAATTTTCATAAATTTATAATAAGCCACAAAATGAAGTTCATATTATTGAATATCAGAGATAACGTTTCGCAAAAAATAAACTTATGGTATCATTCTCCAAAGTGCAATAGATTTAGGGTCAGGGCATAGCTTTCATTGGTTTTCATCATTGATAATTTTCATTCGGGTTTTTAAGCAATTAAACAAGAAATACTTGTTAAGCTTGGTACCAAAATGAAGGTAAAGAGTTCATGAATTTTTTTATCAATTAAAATATTTAATTTAGCCCAAATATTTTGCTTAAAATTCATTTTAATTTTTTCAATGATGTAATCGTTTTCAATGAACAGCTGATTTGTCATTCCTCGTTTCGTAGTACCAGCGGACCAATGGAAATGTTCGAATTTCGATCTAGTCTAACCGCAATTGTCCAATTGACGCACAAGCAGTGTTACCACATGGACTCTATAGAGTCAAAATGGACTCGTTTGTTCTTCCTTGACACCGGGACTCATTTTTATCACGTTTGACTCGTTTTTTTTTGCAGACACAAATAGGTACAATTACTAAGAATTTTATATTTAAAAAAAAAAATTGTCACATGTTTAAATCGTTATTTCTTGTCCTAAACGCTTGTATTTCGAACGTTCAAACCACATAATTAATTTCTTGTATGTTAAAAAAAAAATTGATTTCTAAAAGAGTTTAAATATTTTTTAGTGTGGGCTCGTTTTTTTTTGTAAATTACTCGTTTTTCAAGCTCCTGGGACTCGAAAATATTTTTCCCTGTGGTAACACTGCGCACAAGGCACAAATATTTTCCATTTCATTTTTCACTGACATTTTTGTTCAATGACATAACCTTTCAATGATAGCTATGCCAGACCTGTCAAAAAAATTCAAAAAAATTCCACTGATTTGTTTCAATGATTGAAACCAATGAAAGCTATGCTCTGACCCTTAGTTTGTTTGTGTGATAGGGTATTGAACAATGAGAATGGTTCCAACGAAAATTGTTTTTTGATCGATTGTGTTGACAACTTTAAATACTTAGGTATTATATTTGATCTAAAACTTTGTTGGAAGGATCATAAATATATGAATTCAATTGTAAGACAATTATTCCACCTTAGTATGTACTGCAATCTTAATTTTTTGAAACTGGTTTATTAAAATCAAAGTTAGATTACGGAATTTCTAGATGGGGTGGTACTTTTTTCAATTAAATAGAACCCTTATTGATGAAAAAAAATCATGCGATAAGAATCATTTCTAAAGCTAATCGCAGGACATCTGGTTGTGTGCTGTTCAAATCTCTTGAATTTCTTCCTCTAAGGCAACTTTACTGCTACAGGGCTGAAAGATTTTTTTCATCAATTCTGGCTTTTTTAGAGGTAGTTGCAAGACGACTATAGCTTGCGAATCAACTCCAGAAATTTTGCAATTGTACCAACTGTCAAAAAAACACATTTTTCACAAATCGATGAGCATTTACATCAAGCTCATCGATTTTTTTTACAGATTACCTGGAAATTTAGGTGTGTGAGAGTAGCAATAGTATTTTTAATGGAATTAAAAAAGTGGATTTTCTAATTTAACCATTCTGAAATTGATGCTTTATTGAATCCTATTATGTAAATTTTTATATTCTTGAAGTCAATTATTACTATGCAATTGAGTTTTCTGATGCATTACTAACTTCTATCAATAGAAATGTTGATTTATTTTTATATCTTATTAAGTACTTTCACTACTTTCTTAAACTAGGCAAAAGATTGTACTCAGCTATTTCATACACATTTCTTTTGCGTATTATTTTTAAATTGAGTTGTATAATTATTATGTATCATATTATAAAATTTACGATTAAGAATTGTTGAAATAAATTTACAAAAAAAAAAAATCAATTTGACTGAGAATTTAAAAGTTTACTTGAGAAGTTTTCGTCTGCTGCATGATTGTTGATATTTTAAAACTTGAACAGTGAAACTCTTCAATATTACAAATTACATGTCGAGAACTTGGCGTTCTTTTACATCCCATTACTTTTGGTGGCTAACTTTTTAATGTTGGTACATGAGAGAACTTGGATCTTTTTTTTCACATTTATGTTTTTTTTTGTAATATAATCATCATTATAAGTCATGATTAGTCAAAACAAAGAATCCAAAAAAGAAACCAACTTTATTTCATTACATTTTGATTATTTTGAATTTTTTATTAGAGATTTAATTCATTAGTTTGATTTTTTTTTATCGCAACAAGATGCTCAATTGAAACCAATCTTTCTTTTTAAGCAATTACTCTCCCACCAAGGAGATTGCCACCACCAATAATTCATTTTGGAGATGAGGAATTCGTTACTTCAGCTCCTGATAATCAAATTGCAAATCGAAATCTTAAACCAGCTATTCCAGCGAGGGATGAAGGTATTGACGGAAATTCAAACATTTCTTAAGCTTTCAACAGGTTATTGAGTGTTTACTTCTTGTAGCTCTTTAAATCCTAAGAAGTTAGCTTAATATTGTAGAACAAGAATGGTCCAAATTTATACACAAATTTTGTTTTGTCTTAGATTCACTGTGCGTAGTCTTAGCATTTTGCGTCTAGGCTAACAAAAACAATGGCTTTCTCTTTTTGCTGAACATCGTTTCCACATGTTTTAATTTTATTAAATATCAATTAAAAATAAATAAAAATAATCCTCACCAAACGTTTTTCAACAGTATCTGCACAAACTTTACCTCCAAGGAGGACAGCCCCACCAATTGTTCAATATGGTGATGAGGATTTTGTTGCTGGGAATCAAAATCAAATCTCAAGGCCGACAGTAGCATCAGCAGCAGTGCAATCCGGTAAGACTTCAAGTTTGGTTCATAAAATATTTCAAATAATCATAATATTCTTGTGACTGCAAGGTTCAGCATTCCGGCCAACAACACGCTTACCAACACCATCAACAACAACAACTACAAGGCCACTTATGTCTCGTGGTATTTCGTCATGTATTTGGGCAATATCATCTTGCTGCAATAATAGTGGTAAAATTCGATACGCATGTTTTGAAAGATTAGGCTGCGATGGAGCATTCTGGGGTCTTAATCCTTGTGCCGATGAAATCTTTAGTCGTGCCGTCCAAGCAACAGATGAATATCTCGAATAAGAGAGAATCGTTTTTAAAGTAACAATATGGAATTTGGTTTTTATTCGTTACAATTTATTTATTTAATGGAATTCAAAAAGGCTTTGTGAATGCATTTATAACTTTACAACCTGAAGCTTTTGTTTAGTTACACTTAAGATTAAATAATGCGTGATTATATTATATTTAAATGTTTGACACTTTAATTAAATTTTAATAATTTTTGATAAACATGGTCTTTCATTAAACGCTTCTTAACTTTAAACTTAAATGAAAAAGAATGCGTGTGAGTGTGAGATATTATCATTTTTTATCGATGTTATTAGGTGTGGAATAGAACAAATGTTTAAATGTGTGTTTCTTTTGTTGGCTCGCATCGGAAGTGTCCAAAATGAATCTATAAAATCGATACATCGCATTGTCAGCCCAAAATCCACACTTAACCTTATCGGCAAGCTCTGAAAACTTTTCAATTGTAGGAGAATTGGTATTGCCCCAAATTCAACAATTGTGCAATATGCCAAGTGCGTGGAATAATACCGGATAAAAAACCCAATTCGATATAAGAGTTTAAGTATTTGTACATGCTGTTGAATGCTATTTTTTTTATTGGAAGAGCAGAGTCTATAAATGACAGCCAACTTGACAGATGTAGCTTCCACGATTTGGCAGCTAAAAAGTATTAAAATTCGAAAGTCTCTATTGGAAGAAACTTTACAAATTCACTAATGTTATATCTGTTTGTTAATCGTAACAACTACTGAACCGATTAGAGGTGCTGTCTAGTTATTTTTCAATTAAACCGACAAACTTTTTAACACTAAGTCAGATGATCAGCTTGGCAGCCGTGAAATAGCTATAACTCCAGCCGAACAAAGAAACTGACGGAAAAAGCAATTGGTGGAAGCAGCTCAAAGTAGATTCTTTTCTTCCAAAATTTCTTTCTATTTATTTTTTACTTATAACTACTTATTACTAGACAAAGAATTTAAACTAGCTTATTTATTATTTAAAATCTTATATTTAACTTATTGGCCCCACACGGGAAGGAATTCATGATCGTCCTAAAATTATGGCTTTCGGCCAATGAACTATTTTCTTTTTTGTTTATTTATATTTAAATTTGTTAAAAAATTAAAAAAAAAACTTACATGATCAGCCATATCGTCGTATCCGTTCGGAGAAACTTACGATTGTAGAAAAGGTCAGATCGTAACATTTATTTTGTTCGTCGTATCCGTTTCGTAAAGGAAATATTGACGTGTAAGAACGCAACGATAGGTGTGGATATCATTTTATATATTTTTACTTACATGCTACTTAAAATTAGGTCCTCAAAAATAAAACTTAAAATTAACTAAAACTACCTATTCTACCTAACAACTACTTACAAACTTGAACAACCACAGCAGCAAATCTCTATCATTCATCTATTCGTTTTTTTTCCGGCAGCCGTTGTTCTTAGCCAGTCAGCAAAGAGTGGAGGTTAGCCACTGTCGCTTTGAATGGCAACCAACAAGGCCACAATTTCTGGCTGGACCATCAGCTCCTTAGGCGCTGGGACCTGTGGGGCAACTTTTGGTGGAGCTTGTCTTTCCCATTCCTTTCGCAGAGTTGGCGTAAGAAATATTGGGTCTTACGAACGAATTTGCTGTAGGAGCTTTTCGTACTGGTGACTAAATAAATACTTGAAACTTTTCTACTTTCCACAAAACTTCAAAACATAGGTAACACTGCCAAAGCCTTTCTCGTTCAAATATGTATAAAATGTAATTAACGGACACATCCCAACTGCACGTGTTGGATGAACACCAAAACAAAAACAAAACAAAAAAACATAAAAATAAACATACATATTCAGCCTTATTTATAAACCGAATATAGACCTATTATAAGATTTATTATGCCTTCATAAGGAAAATCCTTATTTATAGAGTTTTAGCTACATAGGCATTGAATAAGATATACAATCGTTTAGGGTTGTATAAAGCTTATTATAAGGCACTATAATACGTACTTATGTGTCAGACATCATACGTCAATAAAACAAAAATTATTAATTATTATCATGTCTCTCAAGAAATTTGGAATTTATTTGAGTCTTGGCAGCAACAAATAATTTCCATACCAATTTAGCCTTTGTATATAGAGTTAGTTAGTCTAAGGCCCATTTGCTGATTCGGGACATAAATTTATGTTCTACATAAAGTTCATCTTTAGTATGGAGAATTTATGTAGAACTTATCGAATTCCGGAACGTCCCATATAAAAATGAAAACTTTAAGTTGAACATAAATTTATGTTCTGATTCAGCAAATGGGCCTTACTCAAAGTTATTATAATGGGGCCGATTTTTGCATACCTCCATGTTTCGATGTCACTAGAATCCGAATCAAGCGTTTTTATGATGATGTCTGTGTGTGTGTATGTGTATTCGTATGGGCGTATGTGCGTTAAGTTTTTTCGGCTCGATTATCTCACGAACCACTCATCGTATTGTCATGAAATTGGTCTCATTCGACGAGGTATTGTGTTATTAAGAGCTGATTAGGTTTTGAGAGAAATCCGCTTAACGGTTTTTTAATGGCAATCAAAAATCACGATAATGCAAACAATCTAATAGTTAGAGTGAAAAAAAACAATATTCAGTTGTATCATAGACTATACTTGATTGCTAGCTGACCCACAAAACGCTGTTTTGCCATATGTTAATCTTCGGATTTACTATTCCGGTTATCAAAATTCTTTCACAAATAGAAAACTACAATATTCAGGAGAAATATAGGCCTTTTTTTGCTGTGCAAAGTAGTTGTGCATGAGTCCACGAGTTGGTGCGAACAACTTTTGACAGATGGTGGTGGCACTGTTATGTATGTATGTCCTCTAATCATAAGTTTTATGGACTTTGACTTTGAAAACCAACGTGCGTGTACAATGTCAACTATAAACAACAACAAAAAAAACTAATGTTTTTACTTATTTTTCTACTCTGGGAAGTTAGTCGTGTGGTTCATATGGGCCGTACTCGGTGACGTGAAATAACACCAGACGAAATAAGACCCTTACCAGGGTTGCGGTCTTATTTCCATTGCAAGTACGAAATAAAGCCCGTCGGGCCTTATTTCGTTTTTCTGTTTTAGTTAAGCCTCGATTTTTTTGATTAGTTACAAGGCCTTCTTAGTCGAGTTTTCAAAAATGTTAACTCTCAAAAAACTGAGTTTCAATATACAATGCTTAAAAGTTTTCAAAGGTAAATCACTTTTGAAGCTCAGTTTTTCAGCGTTAAAATTTTTCAAAACTCGAGTTTTTTTGATTATTTGCAAAGTCTTAATAGTCGAGTTTTCAAAAATCTTAACTCTCAAAAAACTGAGTTTCAAAATACAATTCTAAAAAGTTTTCAAAGGTAAATCACTTTTGAAGCTCAGTTTTTCAGCGTTAAAATTTTTGAAACTTTGAAATTTTGCAAATAATCAAAAAATTGTTCTCCCATCATTTACTCTTCAAAATACTTTTTTTTGTTTTTAAATGGAGCACTTATCACTGCAATTTTCATAAATAACTGATTCGCAAATCATGAAAGAGATGTTCTTCACATTTAAACAACAGTTATAGTTAAGCATATTGGTGCAATTGAGAGTAAATCTCTGTTTAAGAGCTTGCGAACAGCGGTAAAAAGGGGTCTTATTTCCTTTTCTTATGTGTTTTGTAAATGCGGCCTTATTTTCATGTAAAATGCGTCTTTATTTCCATAATGCAATTGAAATAAGGCCCGTCGGGTGTTATTTCAATTTCAGCATGGAAATAAGGCCCCTTTTTAAATGGGGCCTTATTTCGTCGGGCGTTATTTCACGTCACCGCCGCCGCACTCATATTTTTATAAATAAGATTTTATTCAACGTAACATAAGAGCCTTATTCATTGCATAGCTATATGTATATAGAGGTGTTAATGGAGTATCTAATAAATAAGGCTGATTGTATACGAATTCAATTCTTTGACATTGATCCGTGAAATAAAAATGCTAATAAAAGTTTAAAATGTTTAAGAAAAACTTATGTGAGACCCACGTCTCATCTCTTAAGCTGGTTTTGCAACCAAAACTGAAATCAACTTCCAACTGCCCCAAAACCAAATTAGTGAACACGTGACGCACGCTGTGTTTGGTCGTTTGGTTTCAGCCCTGGATCAGTAATGTGGCTTTTCTTACAACCCAAGAGTTGATCCGTGACGTAAAAGTGGCAATTTTTTTCCCTTAAACCCATTTCTTTCACAACTAAATTGAATTTATTTCTCGAAGGATTGATTTCTCTCGAATCTCTTTTTGGAGACGGATTTACACATACTTGTACACATATGCTACGAGTTTGACAACAATTGTTGTGATTAGCTCTGTTCAGCGAGAAAAAAGACAGCACAGCACAGTACAGCACAGCTTCATGAGAAATGTCAGAACAGTTTGGAACAGTTAAGAACACAAACAGTGTTCCACCTAAAAAGATGGAACAGAAAATCCTGTCCCTAACTGTTCCAAACTGTTCTAGACAGCCTCAATGAACACCAAATCAGAACAGTTTGGAACAGTAAAATGTGTCAATGAACACCAAGAAGCTGTATTTTTCTGTTCCAAACTGTTCCAAACTGCGCAGAACAGTGTCGCTGAACATACTTATTATCATGTACAAAACGATTGTACAGCTGACCAGACAACACAGACAGAAAATAGGGATTTGATTCGTTTTTGCACATTTCTTACACACCAAAAACATTTAGTAGCAATTCTTCTTGTTTGTAAGAAAAGCCACATAAGATTATGTATGGGTGCAGGTCCAAATTACGACGTGAAATTCAAGAACAGTGGCGATGTTGTGACTTGTGAGCAGTTCTTGCGTTTCGTTGACGTACGGGTGTTTGCAAATTTATTTACTGAGCCGGTGTTCTCGAATTTGGCCGGGAAAACGGTGAATAGTCGACTTGGAAGGACGACCATGTACGCAATAAAAAGGGCACAAAGTAGGCATTGTTGTTACAAGAGACTGCCCATGCCCACTTTGGTAATTACGTTTTATCATTTGCACGTGCTGCTCGACACAGCAACTTGCCATGATGATTTGTTTTTATTAATCACATAATTTAAAGACGATGTTTTGACAGAAAGTAAAAAACACACAATACAAGTGACCTTTATAATTTTTATATAAAAAAAATATATAAGTAAATTATTCTTATATACATATTATATTTTTGTTATAATATAATTTTTATATAATATTACATGCCGCAAGTAAAAAAAGTGTATTCTCGATATAGACTAATACTTGACCATAATGCATATTTTCAAACGGACCAGTTGATCTATTTCAACAAACTATTAAAAAAAAGAGCGTCACGGATATTTACGAAACAGAATCTTACCATGCTTGTACTGTTAAGACACACAAATTTTGATATTTTATTTTTTATTTAAACGTATGTAAATCATTTTAATGAAATAATTGTTTTGATGTTTTTTTTTTTAACAACTGTTATATATTTATTTCGGGTTCGAGTCTTATTCGTGCTCATAAAGTTTTTATTTCATCTTTCACGGACACTGCTTCTTGCGAAGAACTGACAAAACTTCCAACAGTATCAATCTGTCATAAAAAAGTGCTTCTCAACTTTGTTTGATGAGAGTAAGCCACTTAGGCCTTGGCTCTTATTATCATAATTTATAGGTAGAGGTACCTAGGTGGAAACGTAGTATTAAACTCTTAGTAGTTAATCCTAAAAGTTTTTAAACAACGATGCAATGATTTCTCAAAAATTACTGTTCGGACATTTCTGAACTTTAAATGATCGACATTTTACATTAGTCAGACCAACTGTTTGTTTTTGTTCAATTTACAATTTTATGTGTTTAGATGAGTTATGGGTGTTGGCAAGTTGGAAAAAGTACCAATACATTAATCTTACCACTTGGGCTGTCGTAGGTCTTTGAAACATTTGTGTTTGCCCGCTTTATCTCTCGTCTTCCCATTGCTGATGTTGAAGTAACTGACTTGGTTGTATTTGTGATAAACACTGTAGATGATGGAGAAAATCCACTGACGATATTTGCAATGTTAGCAGCGTCTGTTTTATGCTTGTTTTTAATCTCGGGAAGTTCGTAGCCTTCAAGGGGTTCAACCGATTCTTGAGAGTGAGATGAGTATGTGGTATTTGTGCAATAGGAAGGTTGAATGTGATGTGTATGCTGACGTTGTTGATGTGAGTGAGAATGATGGTGGGATTGAGCTGCTGTTGTTGATGAGGTCGTTGGTGCTGACGCAGAGGAATAGCAATCGACGGTTGCTGTTGTTACTGTTGTGAGTGGTGACGAGAGTGCAACGATGGCGTTGGGTTGTTGTGATGAATGGTGTGCAGCATTTGTCGAGAATGATGGTTTACGTCTTGATGTTGGTCTCAACCCCTTGACAGGGTACAATGGGTACTATCGTCCAGCAACTCGTACCCAATCGCGGCTTTCACTATTATACCAAATACCTGTAATAACAGGTTTATTAAATCAGGTTTTAATCTATAAAGAAATATTTAAGCATATTCTTGCAAGAATCTATTCTTTATCACAAGAAAAGTTAAAATTGGTAATTAATTATTTTGCATATTTTAAGCATACGTTAAAAACAATATGTTTGTTAAGTTAAATTAGGTAGTAAGAACCCTTCAGTTGTTCACTTTGTTCAAATTATTATACTACTAATTATACTAAAATTCACTTTCAATTCCTATTTATTAGCCTTATATCGTTTTCAAATATAACAGTCAAAACTTAGCAAATAAAGACCCAGGATCCACCACGAATACACAAGTTACGAATACGAATGCTGTACCGAGGCGTCAGTCACATCCGTACATTTCCATACTTTAGAATGTGGAAGTGCCCGGCAATGGAGCGATACACTGAATTGTTATGAGTGTACCTAGGTTACTGATAGATAAAACTACTGTTGTATTTTAAATTTGAGTTAACTGATTTTATTAATTGAAATGTTTGTCGTTCAATATTTTTCATATTATTTTGGTTCGTTACAATGAACACATCAAGATCAAACATTGAGATCTGAAATAAAAGAAAAATATTCCAAAAAAAAAAGAAAAACTTAAGGATCTATTCAAATGGAAATATTTAACAGAAGCAAGAAGGTAAATGGGTAAATAGGTAATATTTCCAGTTCCGTTTCATCTCTACCAGCTGAGCCTTCGACATGGTCCTTCGAGCCGGATCTAACTGGTTGATCAATGGATTGAAAAAATGATTACCCATTTATCCCAAAAATTATTTTCAGGATGATGACAATAAAAGCTTGTGAAATATATGAAATTTTACTATTTTTTGATGTACATATTTGGATATTGAGATTTGATTATGTAAATGGTTTGTATATTGAGATTTTTTTGTTCTATAGAATCTTAAGCGACAGCTAAGCGAACGTGAAGCTCTTATTGTGTCTAGGAGGAGTTGTATTGGAACTTCGCGTCAGAGGAGGATTGCTAAGGCAGTAAAACTCCAAAAACAGGTTCGTAAAAACAGCATATAGATTTTTTTTTTGAATTACCAATATGCGTAACTTTAATTTGATAATGAAATTTTATGTATCACAATTGCGTGATAACAAAAATTTTAATCAGTACCTTATGATTACGGATCACAAATGCGTGATCGTAATCAATGGTAAGATGAATAATGATGGGTCGTATTTAAAAGCGATTATGGGTCACAATAAGCGTGGCCGTAATCAATGTTAACAAATAATTAAAAACGATTATGGGTCACAAAAAGCGTGATCGTAGTCAAATCGATTATGGGTCACAATAAGCGTGGCCGTAATCAATGTTAACAGATAATTATGGGCCACAAATGCGTGGTCGTAATTAAAATCGATTATGGGTCACAATAAGCGTGGTCGTAATCAATGTTAACAAATAATTAAAAACGATTATGGGTCACAAAAAGCGTGATCGTAGTCAAATCGATTATGGGTCACAATAAGCGTGGCCGTAATCAATGTTAACAAATAATTAAAAACGATTATGGGTCACAAAAAGCGTGATCGTATAGTCAAATCGATTATGGGTCACAATAAGCGTGGCCGTAATCAATGATAACAGATAATTATGGGCCACAAATGCGTGGTCGTAATTAAAATTGATTATGGGTCACAAAAAGCGTGGCCGTAATCAATGTTTCGAAATAAATATGGATCACAAAAACGTGATCATAATGTAATCAAATATATAGAATATATGAGCTTGCATTGGTTTGAGCTGATAATTGGAGCAGATTAAAATTAAAATTAAAATTTTATTATTTCATAGGAAAGAAGAAACAAAGAAATTTCGTGTCGTTTTCGATGCATCGTGTAAGACAAACCATGGCATTTCTCTAAACGAAGCTCAAATGATTGGTGAAAAATTGCAAGACGATCGAATTGGAATTACGACTGGTGTAAAGAAGATGTATCTTCAAGTTGAAGTCATCAAGGAACAGTGGGATGTCCAGCGAATATTTTGGAGATCAAGTCCAAAAGATGAATTGAAGGAATATTGGTTGACAAGAGTGACCTTTGGTATGGCTTCAGTACCCCACTGTGCAGTCCGTGCAATGATACAGTGCCCACGAGATCAAAAAGACTTATTCCCAAGAGGCGCACGAACAATTGAAAAGGATTTTTATATGGACGATGGTATAACAGGTGCTGATAACGAAGAAGAAGCTCACCTTCTATGTATCGAAATGGCGAAGATTCTAGGCAGCAGCGGTGAGTTTCCATTAACTAAGTGGCATTCCAATGGTGTCAATGTTGTGCCAACGAATTCAAGGCAGGTAGCACAAGTAGTCGAGTTGGGAGAATTTAATGATACCACCGTCCTAGGTCTAAGATGGTTACCTAGTACTGATGACTTTCAAGTTTCAACCACAATCACCAAAAAAACAGCAGAAAATGACCATGCGGGATATACTAGGGCAAATTGCACAGTTATTTGATCCAAATGGTTATCTAGGTCCAACTATTGTTAGAGCGAAGATGATAATGCAACTCATGATGAGTACACTGCCCGCATCTCGATCGCGAGTTGTTCCTGTGAAAATAGTATCAGTCCCACGCTTGGAACTCTGCGCTGCAGTACTGTTAAGTGAACTTTTGGAAGTGTCTTAAACTGGATGGAAAAAGACCCTGAAACTCTCAAACCTTTTGTTCACAATCGTATTCAAAAAGTCAAAAATCTAACAGCTAACTGTGAATGGCGGCATGTAGCTACTGCTGACAATCCAGCGGATTAATTGAGTCGCGGTGTGGCACCAGAAAAGCTGGAATCATTGCGGATGTGGTGGAACGGTCCAAAGTGGCTAGTTAAAAACGAATCAGAATGGCCCATACATAGACCAGAATTTTCAGTACTTATTGAGAAAGAGGTTTATGCTGAAATGAAGTCAAATTGGTTAGAAATAGCTAACGATAAGAAATTGCGACCGATTCAAAAGGCATTGGTAAATGTAGCGGTCTTTGAAATTCGTGGCGATAGTACTTTGAGGAACACTATGTCTGATTTATTAATGCGAACATCTTCTTGGCGCCGACTTATTAGACGAACTGCGTGGCTCTGGCGATACATAAATAACCTCAAATTACGCGGAGAAAATACGTGTAAGAGAGAGATAGGTGATGTAACAGAAGCAGAGGAGGAACAAGCAATTACCTCATGGGTCAAGCGAGAGCAATTTGTGAACTATGGTCCAGAACTAAAAGCTTTACTGAGTGGGGAACCCATTCCAGTAAAAAGTCAATTGCTTGGACTCAACCCGTTTATTGACCAAAACGAAGTTATACGAGTAGGTGGTCGATTGGAGCATTCAACATTGACATTTGAGCAGAAGCACCCCATTATACAAATTATGGGAAATCTTCCTGCAGACCGAATACAGCAAAGTTCACCATTTGCACATAGTGGTGTTGACTATGCTGGGCCATTTGAAGTTAAAGCACGAGGTGGAAGATGCAAAATAATTGAGAAGAAGTACGTTGCTGTGTTTGTCTGTATGTCAACTAAAGCGGTTCACCTGGAACTTGTGGAGAATTTATCATCAGCGGCTTTTGTTGCCGCATTTCTTCGGTTTACTTGCACCCATTTATGGAGTGACAATGGAACATCTTTTATGGGCGCAGAAAAAGAACTAGCTCAAATGGTGAACAGTTGGTCGCAAATTGACTCTGAAGCATATAAACAAATAAGGGAATTAAGAGTGAAGTGGCACTTTATTACGCCTTCAGCACCACATCAAGGTGGGCTTTGGGAGTCAAACGTGAAAGCTATGAAATACCATCTGCGTCGAGTTGTTGGAAAACAAAAGCTATCGTGTAATGAATTTCAAACACTGTTAGCACAGATAAGTGCAATTTTGAATTCCTGACCACTAACAGCTATATCTGATGACCCAAATGATTTAGATTTCTTGTCTCCCGGACATCTTATTTGCGGGAGGCCTTTAAAGCAATTATTTGGAGAATAAACGACGAGTGATGCGGTCAGTCCAAAAACTAGTTCTACTGCCATTTGACAAACTTGAAGAATCTGCTGACTCTTCAAGGGGGGAATGTACCGAGGCGTCAGTCACATCCGTACATTTCCATACTTTAGAATGTGGAAGTGCCCGGCAATGGAGCGATACACTGAATTGTTATGAGTGTACCTAGGTTACTGATAGATAAAACTACTGTTGTATTTTAAATTTGAGTTAACTGATTTTATTAATTGAAATGTTTGTCGTTCAATATTTTTCATATTATTTTGGTTCGTTACAATGAACACATCAAGATCAAACATTGAGATCTGAAATAAAAGAAAAATATTCCAAAAAAAAAAGAAAAACTTAAGGATCTATTCAAATGGAAATATTTAACAGAAGCAAGAAGGTAAATGGGTAAATAGGTAATATTTCCAGTTCCGTTTCATCTCTACCAGCTGAGCCTTCGACAAATGCCAAATCTCAAATTCACTATTGTGATTGTTTTTGTGGATACCACAAAATATTTTTCATCACTTCCCTTGACTTTTGTATTAATTTATGGCAAAGGTTACCTCAGACGAACAGGCCAATTTTGTACAAGAATTATTAGGTATTCTTCTTCCGTACTAAATATTTAAAACTGGTAATTAAAACAATGTATGTTCTTATTTTTCATGTACTTTTTCATTTGGCTATGGGTTGGTGTTGCTGACTAGAACACACACAAGTTTTCAACTATTTACAGGTGTAACTCTTAGCTTATGGCAATCTTGTAACGGCCGACTGAAACTAACTGTTATAAAAATATATAGGTATGTGAAATAAATGTATTGTTTTGAGGAGAAAACATCTGTGACCATATTACCTTTTTCAGTTAAAAAAAAAATGTGTTAAAATGTTCGGTGACTATTAAATCATAGTGACAATTGCAACAGACTATGTAGGTACAGAAAATGAAAAAATAAGCATGTTTATTCGATTCCCAAAATATGCTTATTTTCTTAGATTGATTGTTTTTCCAAAACATCAAACCAATAATATTGTTTTATATATCTCTATACATAAAAAATTCCTTCTTTATGAGTTTGTATGCATATCCGGTAAGGCGTATGGACTTCCAAATGGCCTAGCAGCTTTTTATGAAAATTTCATGAAAAACACAGGAAATCAGGAATGGTGGTTCCTTTGAAAAAAAAAAAGTTGGACAACGGAAAAGTCTGAAAATGGAAAAATCAAATATATGTAGATCGAAATTTTAATTTTTTGCGTGGGATTTCTTAGTTATAGAATGGCTTTTATCGAATGGAAAAATAGAAAGTTCTTGACGGAAACCTCGGAAAACTGCAGTCGCATTGATTTTCAAATAGAAAAATGTATGAAAAAGTTGAAAATTGTTCGAAAAATTTCAAGACTGAAAACTGTTTTTTTTTCATGGAACTTATTTATTCAATTCGTTAATATCTAACGTGACAGTGCTTAATCTAATTCTTATAATCTATATTATATATTATATAAAACTATTGAAAAATGAATCTTTAAACTTTTTGCATTTTAAGTTATCATTAGCGGATTCTAAACAAACATAAAATTCATTATAAATTGTTATTAATTGATTAAGCGGGCTATTTACACCATAGTTTGATCTACAAAATATTTGATTTAAAGGTTGCTGCCGTCTTAAACTTGAGCGACTAAAACTGAAATTTAATTGACTAAGAACTGACGTTGAAGATATCGACCCATTAATAATTCCAGCAACAAAACAAAATTGAATATATTTTCTGTGATTAGTCAAAGATGGAAGGTTGATAAAAGTTAGTCTATCAGAATAAGGGGGAAGTAGAATCCCTCTAAACCAAGGAAGAGATCGAAGACAATAACGTAGAAACTTTTTTTGGATTGACTCAATTCTTGTTATGTGTATTGAGTAATATGGTGACCATACAACACATGCGTATTCTAGTATCGGTCTTACAAATGAAACAAATAAAAGCTTGAGAACATAAGGGTCGTGGAAATCACGACCGAATCTTTTAATGAATCCAAGAACCCTATTTGCTTTTTTAATTGTATAATTAATATGGTCAATAAATGTTAGTTTTGGGTCAAGAAGTACACCTAAGTCAGAAAAGACAGAAACCTTACTCAATGGACAAGAATCAAACGTATAGCAGTACGAAAACGGGACTTTTTTGCGTGTGAAACTCATGGTTTTACATTTGTCAACATTTAGGACGAGACGATTATTATTGCACCATTCCCTAAAAGTTGTCAAGTCTTCTTGTAATAGTAAACAGTCAGTGTTCGATTTTATACTTTTAAATATCTTAATATCATCCGCATAAATAAGAACAGAAGAGTTTTTGATGATAGTAGTCAAGTCATTAATAAATAAAACAAATAAAATAGGTCCTAAATGGCTCCCCTGAGGGACGCCAGAGTTCACAACAAATTGGTTTGAACACTCATTACGAAACAAAACACAGTAACTACGATTTTTTAAGTATGAACCAATCCAATTTAAAAAATTATCATTAAATCCTAAAAGCGTTAATTTACGTATAAGTGTATAATGACACAACTTGTCAAATGCCTTACTAAAGTCGGTAAATATGCAATCAACTTGTTCACGTTTTTCAAACACATCCAAACAAAAGGACACGAAGTTAAATAAATTAGTAACTGTGGATCTTTTTCTAACAAATCCATGCTGACTATCACACACAATTGAACTACAATGAAAAGAAAGGACATTACTTACAATTGACTCAAACAATTTTGGTATCACTGATAATTTAGCAATAGGTCGATAGTTCATGATCTCATTCTTAGGACCTTTTTTATGTACAGGAATGATAAATGAACTTTTCCAGATATAAGGAAAGTTTGAACTCTTTAAAGACGTATTGAAGAGAATACACAACGGATATGACAAATAAGAAACACATTTTTTTAAAATAGAAGATGGCACACCATCGGGTCCAGGACTGAAACATTCATCGAGTAGTAAGATACTTTGAGTAACCGTTTCCACACTTATTTCAAAATTTATATCGTTTAAATGAGCAAAATTTTCCGAAAAACAAGAAAAAGAAGATGATGCGTTAAAGTTTGATTCTTCGAATGCTTCTTTGAAATGATTGGCAAACATGTTTGCAATATGTTTGGGTTCATGACTAGTTGATAATTTATTAGTCATCAAATTTGGGTAGCCACAAGTTTTTCTTTTGTTATTAACAAAATTCCAGAAACTAGCTGGATTAGATTTAATGTCAGCTTCTATTTTACAAATGTAATCGTCATATAATAAGTTAGAGTAATCAGTGAAAAGTTGTTTTATAATTAAGAAAGTTCTATAATCATCGTCAGTTCTTGTCTTATTAAATCTTGTCCAAGCTTTGTTTCTTTTGTTTTTTAAGTTTTTAATATGTGTATCAAACCATGGTGGTGCCTTTGAAGATAAACGATTTTTTTTCAATGGTATAGTTTCACAAAAACAGTTAAAAAGTGTGTTATAAAAAATATTGCACATATCATCTATATCGCAGTTACAAAATAATTGATTCCAATTAACAGTTGAAAGCAATTCAAAAAGATCTATAAAGTTACATTTAGGAAAATCAAATTCAAGTTTGTTATTATAGTCAAAATGAGGGGGGGACATGTTCAAGTTAAGTGAAATATCTAATGCTGGAATGGAACTGTGCAATGGTTCCTTAGTTGGTTTTCAAATGAAAACATGTGCCCGACCGGGTAACATGACCTTGCTCCTGCAGTTCAAAGCTTAACGCACGAAAAACATAAAGATATAAAATGTTTAAATTCATAAATTCGCATGCGAGTGCTATCCCGGAGAAAAAAAATAAAAATAATTTCAATTGTTTATAAGTCACTAGCTGACCCTGCAGACTTCGTACTGCCTCAATCGATAATCGATAAGGATAACCCTCTACCACACTACCCAACCCACTACCCCCTTGTGCTACCCAGTACGTCTATCCATATCCGCTACCCCGTTACGACACTACTCTGTTACCCGCTAACAATTATTTCTACATGCTTACCGTTACAGCCAAAAACCCACTACTTTTTGTTTGCATTACAATTTTTCCATTTTTCCAATTTTTTTTTACTTTTTCTTACTTACCAGTTTTTTACCACAAATTTTCTAGTTTCCCTTTGAAAACCAGTGAGTTTTCCGAGTTCTTTCTCAAACAGTTTTCCATTTGAAAACCACTGCACCCATTTTGAAATTTTCGGGATTTCATTTGAAATTATAAATTTTTCCACTTGAAAACAAATGCATCCACAATTTCATGCAATTTTTAATTTGAAAACTAATGAGTTTTCCGAGTTTTACATCAAGAACTTTCTATTTTTCCATTCGAAAACAAATTTTGAACCAAAAAATTCCCAGCAAAAAAATCTATTTTCCGACTTTTGTTAGGTTTTTCCAGTTTTTCCATATTTCCATGAGGTTTTTTCCAATTTTTTTTTTCACAGAAATCATCACTGAATACAACAGTATCAACCATGATTTCATTTCACAAATATCTGTTGGGCCATTTCGGAGTCTATAAGAGACATACAAACAAACACACATCCATTTTTATATACAGGGTGATTCACGAGCGTTGTGCCAAAAAGCTAGAGCGTGTAGGTTGAGCTGAGACAAGAAAAAAATCGTATGGGAGGGGTGTCTATTCCCCCCCGTTTAGCCGCGAGGGGCAATTTTCTGAAAAATTGACTTATTTTATAAAAAAAAATGTGCACGACTGGTTCGTACGAACTTGCTCCTGCATGCTAAAACTAAATATTTATGATTACTTAAATTGCAAAAGGTAGTGTTAAAATAAGAGATATACTTAAAGCAATTCTGATTACACTCTTACTTACAGCTTACGCTTAACTAAAAAAAAAAAAAAATATAAAAATAATTAGAATTTATTAAAAAAATTAAAATTTGGAAATGTACCTCGTATATACATTTCATTCCAAAACTTTAAATGCCGAACAAATTCAAACCTTATTCATGATTTATTGAATTCTTTTTTTGAAAATCGTCGGAGCCGTTTTTTTTTAAATTAATTTTTTATATATAAAATTTTTCAAAAATATTTTAAAATTAATTTGGGTATGCAGTTTTCAAGACCATGTAAATATACATATTATACTCAAATTTGGATTTTTAAAACTGATCCGTTTTTGAGATAGAGAATTTTGAAAAAAAAGTTAAAAATATTTTTTAAAAATCCAAAAAAAAATTTGAAATTTTTTTGAAAACAAAATATTATCTGAACAATATATACGTACTTTCGAAAAAATACTTACGCTGATCGGATTTTCAGTTTTCGAGAAAATCTAATAACAAAAAAACGGTTCTGTGGGAGCTACCGTTTTGGAGCAATACAAAATTTTTTTTTACATAAAACACATGAATGTTTAAAAAAAATTAAACTCGAGGAAGTTTAAAAAAAATCGTTCGGGCTGTTTTTGTGAAAAAAAAAGTTTTGGTTTTTGGCCAAAAAAATCGTATGGTGGCTACCTTTTTGCTCAAACCTCTAATTTTCAAATTTGAAGTCAATCGGACCAGTAGTTAAGCCTGTAGATGCCTCTAAACTTTCCGACAGACAGACAGACGGAATCGCCGGACCCTCTTTTTTCGACTTCTCTATCATCGTAATATCATATCTCATCCTCATCTCAAATTTTTTTTTTTTTACGAATTCAATACTTGCCATATATTCTATATGTCGCAAGTAAAAATATTAAAAATCAACGGCTTCGTTTACAACACCGTGTTGTACCTTTTTGAAAAGCCAGAAATATTTTCTTTCATTTTGTTTTTAAATTAAATTGTTTTAACGAACAGTTTAAGAAATATTTATTCTCAAACTCAAAATTTAAAAAAAAAAACCAAAAAAATCATTTTTGAACCAAGTTTTTTTCAAAATTTTATGTAATTAAGTACTAATTTTGTTTTAAAAATTCAATGCCATTGTTTTCAGTCGAAAACAGAAAACCGGATGCAAAAATGTCTTTTCGTTTTTGAGAAATAAAAAAAGAACCAAGACCACTTTTTTCTAAAACATCTTTGTTTTTATTTTTACCTATCTCGACTTTTAGTTTTATTAATTTATTATGAAACATTAACCTTTCTTTTAATATTTGTTCTGTAATTGGAATTTTATGACGCCTCCATAAAGTAGAAAAGTATTGGATTTTCCCTGGATTAATCATTTTGTTCATTGATAACCACTGAAAACTGCCCTGACATTTTTCTTATTATGCCTGGGGGCCGCGGCCACCTGTCGGTGAAGGGTTCTACCTGCTAGGAGCTTAAGATGATAAAACTGCAATTTTTCTTGAACGAAAAGACCTAAAGGTGAATAAAAGACATCGCATATCTAGTAAACAACCATTTCCAATTGAAATATTGACTCATCAACACATAACAATGTCAAACTCATACTCTCCAGAAGAGTTAGCGGACATGCACTTCTGCTATGGTTTATTGTTTTTTCATTCAAGAAAAATGCGGTTTAATCATCTTAAGCTCCTAGCAGGTAGAACCCTTCACCGACAGGTGGCCGCGGCCCCCAGGCATAATAAGAAAAATGTCAGGCCAGTTTTCAGTAGTTATCAATGAACAAAATGATTAATCCAGGGAAAATCCAATACTTTTCTACTTTATGGAGGCGTCATAAAATTCCAATTACAGAACAAATATTAAAAGAAAGGTTAATGTTTCATAATAAATTAATAAAACTAAAAGTCGAGATAGGTAAAAATAAAAACAAAGATGTTTTAGAAAAAAGTGGTCTTGGTTCTTTTTTTATTTCTCAAAAACGAAAAGACATTTTTGCATCCGGTTTTCTGTTTTCGACTGAAAACAATGGCATTGAATTTTTAAAACAAAATTAGTACTTAATTACATAAAATTTTGAAAAAACTTGGTTCAAAAATGATTTTTTTGGTTTTTTTTTTTTGAAAATTGTGAGTTTGAGAATAAATATTTCTTAAACTATTCGTTAAAACAATTTAATTTAAAAACAAAATGAAAGAAAATATTTCTGGCTTTTCAAAAAGGTACAACACGGTGTTGTAAACGAAGCCGTTGATTTTTAATATTTTTTTTTATAAAATAAGTCAATTTTTCAGAAAATTGCCCCTCCCGGCTAAACGAGGGGGAATAGACCCCCCCCCTCCCATACGATTTTTTTCTTGTCTCAACTCAACCTACACGCTCTAGCTTTTTGGCACAACGCTCGTGAATCACCCTGTATATAGAGAAGAAGAAGATAACAAATCAAACAGAAATCTAATGATCATCTTTATAAAATAGATCGTTTTGAAACCGCGAAAATAGCGGGTGGGCAATGGAAATATTGAATTACTTTAACAGATTTCAACCGATTTACGTCGTCGAACACATTTCAGAAGGGTAATTGCGTTATTATTTTAATTATGATTCAGTTCACGCTCACAGAATGTGCGGAAATAGTGTCAATATTCATTAAATGTAATCGTTTAGTTGCGCACAGCGTGCGCACTGCGCACCCTGTATATCCGCTTAGACTCATTTTCAATTGTTTATAAAAAATTATTAACAAATCATACAACGTTTGCAGAAATTATCATACTTTTCATGAATAACTAATGAATACTTTCAGGTTTTGGTAGATTTGCTTTATTCTTTTCATTCCTTTAAATAACCGCTGAACCGATTTCGCTGAAAAACAGTACTTTTGTCAGGTCTCAATTAAACGATTCAGCGACGATTGAGACCTATTTTATGTCAATACCATAAGTGGATCTTGAGGTAATCACAATTTTAATGCATAAATGACAAATTCTTACTGCTATCACAAGTTTCATTAAATTAAAAACCGCTAAATCGTTGTCACTGAAAACCTAATCTGTTCTTAACAAAGCAATTCCCCGACGAATGAAACCAATTTGATGGCAATACGATTAGCATTCGCGACATAATCGAGCATAAAAACGCACATACGCACATACGTTAATACACTCACACTTCACAGACATCATTATAAAAAAAGGCTGATTCGGATTTTAGTGAACTCAAACCATGGAGGTATGCAAATAATCGATATTCACAAAATCGGTCCCATTACAATACCTTCCTATGGGAAGTTAATAAAAATGAAATACATACATACATACATACATAACTACCGCAAAAACAACTTTTATCTGAAAAAAATGAATGCCAATCAATTCCATGAAAAATTGTTCATTTCTCCAATTAAGAAAAAACTCTTGGAGCGGTTTGTTTTTATGAATTCTTTACATATACAATTTATAAGAAAATGTCCTTAAATTAATCTTGAAAAACCATGTCAATACACCTATGCATATTATGATTTTGATTCGAGAAACAGAATTAAAAAAAAAGAAAAAGTTTTAGAAACCCAAACAAATTTATTTGAACATAAAATATTAATTGGGCAATTTATATGCATTTTTACAAAAAGATATTCTGATCGGACTATTCTTATAACAAAAAAAAAAAAAACGGTATAGCTTGATTGAAAACTCGGAAAATTTAAGAAAAGATCGAAAGATTTGATATTTTATAATTGGACTATGGTGGAAAATTCGTCATAAATTATTGTCTTTTTCAATAAAAAGCTTATATTCTACATTGCACTGTTTAGACTTTCATTCATTAGCAAGTTAGGCGTCAAGTCGACACCCAAGTTCTCCATCGTCTTTAACATTTAATTTGTCATTAAGAGACTTAGTTTGTTCTTATTCAATAGGTACTTGTAAAATTCTTGCGATTTTCATGGTTCGCATACTAATCTGAGTCAAGTTTGTTCATAAGCTCTGCTTTGTCATTTGAAGTTGGAGATGTTCGTGTGTTTTCGTGTGATTCTTTGTTGATGTCAGAAGTTTTTTGCGCTGACGATAGTTGACCACAGTTGTTATCAAAAAAAAAAAAAGTTGTGTCATAGTTGTAAATTAGTTAGAAATAGTTACAATCATCCAAAAACGCTTTTAAGTTAGGTTTGGTCAAACAAGAAAAAAAAAAAACAAATCTTCATGAAATTGGCCATGAATCTTTAAAATATTTTGCAAAGTAGTTGGATGTAGTTAAAATATCATTGGAAGTTTCATCATTGAAGGACAAGGAGGATGGATACACATCTAAATTTCTTTTGTGCTTACCTGAAAGAAGGATTTAGGATCTATAATAAGATAAGATTGATCTTTGATTAAGTATTCTCTGTAGAAATGAAGGTAAGGACCAAAATACTTAAGCACTGTTCACATGAGCACGACCAACGAACGACGAATGAATGAAGAAAAGTTATTTTAGATACGTGTAAAGCCGTATTTCCTTACAAATTCTCAACAAAACGATAGAAGTATAGTTTATGTTTGATTTTTGATGTATAGATTGACTTTTTAATATTAAATGTTAATAAATTAGAGAAAACAAATTTATTCGTCCCGAAAAGAATTGTAGTTGATACGAACTGCCAAACTCTATTGTATTTGTATTGTATTATATTTATTTGAAAAGCTTACGCTGTACATCAAGATGAACTTATAGCTAGTACAGGAATAATTTATAAAGAAAACAAAAATATTAATTTATGAATGGAAAATTTAAAATTAAGAATTAAAAACTAAAATTACAAGGAAATAACAATAATAAGAGAAAGTTATTTATAATTTAAACTTAAATTAGTTAAAAAAAAAGAAAAATAAGAGATAAAAAAAATCGCAACCAAACATTAAAAGAAAATAACAAAAATAAATAAATTAAGTTATCTCAAGTCAGACTGGAAAGGTAATCAAAGCATAATTAAAGAAAAACTCCGTGCTCTATTCTCGACTTCACATGACTGGGCAAATCATTCCAGAGCTTGACAGCGTAAATGAAAAATTGCCTGCTTGAAGTCAAGCAGGTGCGTATAGAAAGTTACAGTACCATAGACATAGGTTTGAAGAGCAAAAAGTAATTTTATCAAACAAATATCTAGGTTACTTCTTGTGAATAATTTTGAAGAGTAGGGAGCAGCATCGATATTTAAGGAATGTTTCCAGGTTGCATCCAAGAAGTTGAGTAGCTTCTGACGAAATATGATCAAATCTACGATCATTAAAGACATATCGGGCACATGCATTAACGACGACTCTGAGTTTTTGAAGGGACAGGTAATCAGGGTTGGCAAATTTCGTGTTCCACAACATCCACGCTCACAACGAACAAAATGTTCGCGCGCGTATAACCTCAAAAACCATTCTTGCATTGTCTTTTGGTTGTTTATTTGCGACGAATTAACAACTCTCATCTGAAAGAAATGTCATAATCGAAGAATTTTCGTTCATTCGTTGGTCGTTGTTCGTGCTCATATGAATAGTGCCTTTAGAGTAGTCAGTTGGGCATTGAGAGCGTAGGAAAATTTCCCATTGCTAATTCCTTTGGTTACACAGCAATCTAAGCTTACTGCCTACGATTATACCAAGGTTGGCGGATGGAGAAACTCTAAGTCGGTAGGAAGGAACATGCAAAGTAATTGAATTGTATGATTCATTGTAGAAAAAGGTGTATGGCTTCCTCAACAGACATATTATTTTCAAAATCAAAAGAAGCTCTGTTAATAAACTCGTTAATTTGGGAGAATTGTGCTTCATGAAAATAAAACAAAATAGGATGTGAAGTGGTTGCAACTTCTGGGTATGAGTTCAAGGAAGGGGCAGAGTGACTGATGAGTTATCTAGGTCGGTTGAGAAAAAAAGACATTCTTTTGCCGAGGAGGGATTTCAAATGTAATTTTATCCGTGTTCTGAAACTGTCCATTTAAGGTGTGGAAGGTTGAAATCTTCATAGATTAAAATTTCGCATTATTTTGAGAGTTGATCGATCGCGCGAGTATCAATTTCAAATATTTGAATAGAGATTGGGAAGGCAGTATGCAGAAGCTCATTAGATAAACAGATGTTTTCGGGAGTTTTATTTTAACTGAAACAAAATCAACATCAGGCGTGCTAGAGATTGAAAGAAGGGACAAGTCGAATAAATTTTTGATTACTATAAGGACACCTCAGCAGGGAGAGCCTACGTTTGGTCGATCTCATCAGCATCACGATTGATATTAAAAGAAGAAGGGAACAACTCTTTGCTATTGATGCTAGGGATCAAGTTAGTTTCAGTCAAAGCATAGACATCAAAAGAAAGTGTGTTTTACTTGTTACTGAGTTTGCTTAAGAGAGAGCTGTTGACGTGCTTGAGCTGGGTTTGATTAGGAAAAAAAAAAACAAAATGGTTGTGATCGTTCCTGTTGCGTTGTACCTATGTGAGATATTCGCTTGGAATGTAAGCAGTGTTGCCAACCACTTTAGCCGAAAAAATGCCTAATTTGAAAAAAAAGATGCCTTTTTCATTAAATTAACAACGAGGTTGAATGCATAATTATGTAAGTAAATAAACAAACCGCTATGAATACAAAAATGATTTACTTTCAGTTTATCATAACTGACTAGATGTGGAAAAAACAAAACGATAGAGAAGGAATGTTCTGCACAGTTTGGAGTAGACATTCATTCATTTTCTGTTCCAAACTGTTCTGGTTTGTTGTGTCTATCTACCTAGAACAGTTCAGGACAGGATTTTCTGTACTACCTTTTTAGGTAGAATAGCATAGGTAGATCAAGGGAGACAAATTTCAATTGTCAAAAAGTTCCTACTTGTTCCAAAGTGTTCTTACATTTATCAAGAAGCTGTGCTGAATTGTGATGTGCTGTAATGTACTGTGCTGTCTTTTTTCTCACTGAACAAAGCTAGAAAGTCTAACATCTGAACTTCCCTGATTAGACAGTGAGACAGATAAAAACCAGAAGAAAGTGTTTGGAAAATTTTATTTTAACAACTTGAAGGTGGATCTCATTTCATAAGAACAAATTAACATTTTACAATCTTATATGTTTAATATTTTAAGAACGCTATAATAGAATAAAAAAAGTAAGTAGTTCGAAACCGAAATGAAAAAATGCAAAATAATGCCTAAAAGGCCATGAAAATGCCTAGGTTGGCATCGCTGACTGTAAGTATTGGCTGAATGTAGTCAGATCATCGTATACTTTTTGTGGTGGCAAATTAAAACCTTCTTGATATTTAATAAATATTTTCATGAGTTTAGAATAGAAACCAAATCGCTAATTCTGGTTTTCCTTTCATAGAAAACAGACTCCCACGTCCCACCTATCGTGCAGAAATGCAAGGAAAATGCAGATCTTCTTGTTTCTAAAGCTAAGGAGAGCATAGCGGTATTATAACGCTTGGATTTTGAGCCAAAAAACTTTTCTCTTTCAGTGTACAAGGAATTTGATTAAATAACTCAAAAACGAAACATATGCAAAACTTTCGAAGCCATGGTGCTTTTAAATATTTTGCTAAATAAATTTTTTTCGTTGAAATTTTACCTTAACGCAAATGGTTTCAGCCAATTTGATGTAATTTGAACAAAGTGCATGCGAAAATAAAAAAAAAAACTTACCGTGCATTAAAACAGCTAAGAAACTCGTTTTTTATATTTTATTTGTGATGCTCTCTTGACACTCCAGCAGAATATGAGTTATAGTTATTTTGATAATGTTTTCTCAATTTAATTCAGTTTAATCTAAAAGTAAAAGATAAAACCGCTATTTATTGATTTTATATAATTCACTAAGACAGGTTAAAAATAAAAGTCCATGAGTCGACCGTAAAAGTACCTACCTTACCTTTCTCATCTGGACTATGGACATTTTTCCAAAAAAGTCTGTAAATTACTTAAATGTCTGTTTTAACTTAGATTCAATATTTTTTGAGTTAAATCTAAATAAAATAGGTAACTGATGAAAGATATCAACCTTGGGTAACCCAAAAATATAGTAAAGGTTGAAAAAAATTAATAAACCGCTTGCCAAATTTTGTTGATAATTTTTTCCACCGAAAAATTGTATTTTTATATCATTTTATAATAATAGCTCCGGAGCCGGTGACAGTAAAACTGCACTTACACTGATTACAAAATTTCGAAATTTCGCATATGGATCAATACTATTTAATCATAGGTACAATATGGGTCTGGTGTGCCAGGGTTTATCCTGGCAGAATTGTTGTTTCATTCCATTGCATATAAAAATAATATATTTTGTATCAAATTTAAATCCTTATAGAATTCAGAAGGACAAGAAAGCACTGTTTGAAGTCATAAATAGAAAACACAATTTCTATTTAACATTACATAACAACATGTCAACAGCCAGCTGCCAGCAGATTGTTTAAAATGCTAATGAACCAGAGCAATTACAAAAAATTAAATCTATTGAAGTGTTCTGAAAATATTGATCGATTTGAAAAACCAATAGAGCACAGCTAAATTCTCGCATCAGAATGCCTTGAAAAAAAAAAAAAAACAGAGATGGCACAAAATAGGTTCTATAGGAAGCTATTAGCAGTTGCTTTTAAAAAAAAGTGGACAAGTGCGAGATAAACTCACTCGAGGAGGGTTCCGTACTCGATTTTTGAAGGAATTTTTATGTAAGGATTAAGATATGAAACCAAACATTTTCCTGGCCAATGATTTGAATAGTCCCATTTCCTTCAATAACTTCGAAACTGTTAAAAATATGGAAGTAACATTTCCGCATCACTTGAGGTAGGTTAGGTTAGGTTAGGTTAAAGTGGCTGTGAATACAGAATCCACACACTTAGGCCAAAAGAAAAGGCCCATTGTGATACCACATGAATCTAGAGAATTACTTCTTACTAGTCGAACCATTTTGAGCTTTTTATAAAGCGAAGAAGATATTTGATATCCTTATTATAGCTAGATCACTGGGATTATCATAAAAGTACTCTCCCAGATGAAGTTTGCCTCTTAGTGAAAGAGCAGGGCAAGTGCAGAGAAGGTGAGAGATTGTAGACATACAAATCCATTATCTCCAGCCCTTCTTTTTGCCAGTATAATAGTTTTATACACACAGTTGACAAGGCCGTTTTGGAAAACACTTAAATCTCAAGTTTGTACGTCCGAGCTGTTGAAAAAAGATTCAGAATTTATTGATGACTACTACATCTACTTCATTCATTTCTTGGGGTAAAAAACGTTTGACATAATATCTGAGATGATTTTAAAAAGAGAAGGTATCTATGTTCCACGGAAGTCCGGCAGTACCTATGTACATACATGTTGTTTTTGACCGATATTATCACCCATCGATTAAAGATTCTGAGCATTGCGTTCTGAATGAAGTCAATGTCTAAAAGCTTACTACTTCAGGACCGAAGCAAAACGAACAAATAATTTCGTTAAATGTTTCAGAAAACTTTAATTCAAGGAATCATTAGTAAGACTTCCAGGACTCCACTGGCATTGGGAGTATAGTCCCTTGATTCCAATTTTGGGAGACAAAAGGATATTTCCGACAGTAGATAAGATCTATTTTCTCTTGTAGACATAAAGAAGCCGATACAAGGTTATCATAAAAGCAAATCCATACCAAATTCAAATACTATGGGACAAGCGTCAACGTCGTCGTTTGTGTCAGACATACACACTATTTATTTTACTGGAAATATGCATTAAATTAAAATTAGAAAGATTAAGACATTTGGAAAAGCTGGAAAAAATAATCTCAATTGTATAAATTGTACACAACTAGCTTCGACACTGGGAGTTAACTTATGTGCAACGTTACGTCTTTACAGGCCAGTTTTTTTTAGAAAAAGAAAAGCTAACTCCTAAATATCCTTGAAAAAAAGAAACAACCGTCGAAATCTTGGAGTCATTGAGTAAAGAAACTTATAATCCACAATTTTCTTAAAAGAAGATAAAATTTTGACTCTAGTTTGATACCCACATGTTTTAAGTCACTTTAAGTGAAAATGGAAAAACAGTTTTTGTAAGTTCTATCTGGTAGTGTCCGTAGCTCAGTGGTTAGGTGCGTTGGCTGCGAAGCGTAGACTCGTGGGTTCGAGTCCTACTCGTCAAACTGACAAAACTTCCAACGGTATCATCAGTCATGAAAAAGTGCTTCTCAACTTTGGCGTTCGGAAGCGGCGTTAAATTGTAGGTCCCCTAAATTCTTCACACGTACCTAGAGAACTGTTGATGAGAGTAAGCCACTTAGGCCTTGGCTCTTCAAGAGCCACTCTATTTATTTTTTTATTTTATGCAACAACAATTTGGATTACAGTCGATAAAAAGGCCGTTAAAAAATGACAGCTGTGCCGGCGATAGAATTTTCAATTATTGAAGAATTATTTTGCTACGCGGATCCAATGATCTCAGTTACTATCTTTCATTATTTGAAATTCAATCCTCAGGTTCATTTTTCAACGTTTTATGTAACAATTGCCAAAAATAGAATTATCAATTGAATTTGGAAGATAGATTGAGTTGAAGCGTTTGACTCTTACTTGAATACTGTGCACAAGTCAATGTCAAAAGATATACCTTAAAAAAAAAATTAGTGAAATGAAAATAAATATGTATATCAAAAACAATATATATTTTATAAAATGGATGTACCCTGAATAAATAATCATCGTTCAACAAAATGATAGTAAGGCAACTCTGATCTAAACGTCAGAAAGAACAAAGACCATAGAAAGCATTCAGTTTAGAAAACTTAAGTGTCCTGCCTGAAATTCCTCTCCTTAAAATGTTTCCAACAGTTATAGACAGACTTAATGAACACCAAATCAGAAACAGAACAGTTTGGAACAGAAAATATCTAAATGAACACCAAAAAGCTGTACCTACTTTTCTATTCCAAACAGTGCAGAACAACAACAACAAGTTACGTCTAGATGAACTAAATACTAAAGCAATCGTGTAGATTGTCAAAATGAACTAGTATGGCTAGTATTTCTACTAAAAAGGATGTCTCTAATCTCTCTATAATATTAGTACTGTCAGATGAGGGAACATCAATGTAAGCTTTCTTTCAAATTGTCAAAAATTGATGCCAACGTTCAAAATCATTCTTTACTTTCAAATTAGTTTTCTTTTCTAGAATATGACCAAGAATCAAATCCTAAAGTATTGCAGACGAATTAAAGGGCACCCTCTATGCAAATCATATTCATACTACGAAAGTACGAACCTCATTATTACTAGACAATATTATGTGCTTAAAATTGTAACTAAAAATTCCTATTTATCATATTCCAAATCATAAATATTATCAAATGGTGTTTGATTCAAAATTAATCTACATATAGCTATATTGATTTTTCTACAAACTAACTGATTAAACAAAATTTAATGCGACTCTGGAGGTAATCAAGTAGAGTCCTTGTCATCCCGTTACATTGCTCAAGGTGCTGGATTATTCGCACAAGTATGTTTGCTGTACAGAAAAAAGATACAGATACAGCATATACATATGTACATATTTAGAGTAGATATATTGTGTTTTTGTGTGTATGTATTTCTTCACTTTATTGGGTTCTATCAACAAGGATTGGTTCTTGGGTTGAAAAAATTAACAAAATAAATGCAATTTGGACTACCGAAACTTATGAGCCTGGGTGGGCAGGTCAATGATGTTTGGGTTAGTGATGAATTAGGATTGTGAGTTTAAAAATTCCCTTGACAATTGCTGAAAGCACATTTCAATTACCTTGCCAAGCAAATTTAATCTTAACACAATGATGAAACAATCGCTATATAATAAATTCTTCTTTAATGTGTACTTACTTATCATAGATTTTCATTAATACAAAAGATAATATCGGTTATTGGACGAAAGGTTTTCATTGGATTTTGCTGTATGCAGAAGAAGCCTTAAATACACTGTTTCCCGAAAACAAGCTCGAAATAAAGTGAATTCGTTTTTGTTAGTAGAAAATGATTTTCGTATGCATACAAACTATCCTTTTTTTCTTCAAAAGGCTCAACAATTATAATTTTTTTTTTCTGTGATAAGTAAAAACTAACTTTTCACGTTTCGTTCATCCCGGCGACTAAATTAAACTATAACGAGAATAAAAAGCTGATTTGATAAGAGACCTATGTATTCAGAGACTTTTAGGGTGTTGATTGAAGAGCTTTTCACCTCACGAAAGTCCTTTGAGGTACCGAAAAAGTAAGGACTTTCAAATTCTATTTGTGCGCGCGTTTGGAGTTTTAAAGCCATACATTTAAAACATTTTCTTATGGTTGGTAACATATAACACAAGGCGCAACAAATTGTTGCTTTTTCTTATACTACCTTGCAAGGTTAGGTTACGGAATTGGTTTTAATGTTAATGCAACTATGAAGGTAGCTATTTAATCATTTTGGGGGTCACATCACACAATGGTGCTATCTGAAAGTTTTGGTCCAATTTGTTGACAGTTAGTTGGTATGTCAATTCGATTGGAAAATTAATGAGAAATTAATCAAACGTAGTACGTAGGTATCTATTAAAACAGCCCCATGTGTACGATTGTCCTATAAGTATCTACACATTTGAATGTATATGTATTTTGAATCTTATGTGGTTTTCCTTACAACCAAGAAGAATTGCTAGTAAAATTCAACAATTTTTGGCATGTAATAAATTTGCAAAAACGAAGCAATCCCTTTGTGAATGCGAGTTTTTTCGTAGCTGTAAGGCCGTGTCCGAATTGGGTTAAAAAGTGGTTAAAACTTGACGTTTGGTTAAATTTTGACATTTCGCAGTGAATGAAATGTGTTAAAAATTAGACTAGCTGTGGAGCAAGTTAAAATATGACAGTAGTGGTTAAAAATTCATCCATTTTAAACCACAATTCATCGAATTCGGACACGGCCTAAATCGTTTTGTAGGTACATGTACTGTACATGATAATCATAACTACGTGTGTTTTTTTTGCACGCGTACATATATACGCTTAAAAAAATATTTACATGTTAAATGCAATAACAAAAGATTTCTATATCCGCTTAGTTAGCGGCGATAATTATCCACGCTTATGAAATAAGCGGATATAAAAACAATGCTTCCATATATCTTTTTCAATGAATTTTCAACTTATGTCAACAATTCATTCCGAAATTCATTTTAAATTCATTTCATTTGACAATTATCCAAGCAAGCTATGATCTTTGTATATAGAATTTATAGTAGTTGCAGCCTCGTGAATCGACGACAGCGACGTGCGGAACGCGATATAGAACTAAAATTTTTTATACAGAAAAACTGACAGCGCCAAGACGGGGCGACTGCCAACCAAAAATTCTCGAGGGTGAAATACTATAAATTCCATATACAAAGCTATGATTTTGCTGTCGTTTTATTTTAAATCAAAGAAAACCATGGCCACTTTTATATGTACCATGCTTTCGTGTCTCTTTCTCTATCCGGATCTCTTTTCTTCATTCTCTTGGCTTTCTTCTTTGAGCAGGAGATTTTCCTGTTATCTATCTCTGGAGAAAAATTTCCGCAGGCGTTCCTCTTCTTTCTCTTCCCGTTTACATATCATCAACTTGTGATGCCAAATTGCTAAAATAAAGAATTTGTCGTTTTTTTTGTGCACTTTTCATTTTAAGCGTTTATACGCGTGCAAAAATACACACCTATTATGTCAACATTTAATTCATTCATTTAATTTAACAATTAGGCCGTGTGCGAATTGGATGAACTGTGGTTAAAAATGGATTAATTTTTAACCACTGCTGTCATATTTTGACTTGCTCCGCACCTAGTCTAATTTTTAACACATTTTATTCAATGCGAAGTGTCAAAATTTAACCAGACGTCAAGTTTTAACCACATTTTAACCCAATTCGCACACGGCCTTACTGTCAAATTGACATTTGACTATGAACTTAAAAGCAGGTAAGCTGCAAGAGTATGCGTTTTATTGTAATAATGATACAATTGCCTAGTTATAAAAAGCAAGTTTGCTGCAAGAGTATGTGTGTATGAAAAAAAAGTAAGTTTTGAGATATTTGGAGGGTCTAACGTAGGTAGGTTTCCACACACAGTCAGGACGGATAAATTAGAGTCCTATCTCTAAGGAGTTTAGGGTTCAGTGCATAGAGGAGGTATCACCTAGAGTCGCAACTCGTTCTTTTTTTTTAAATCACCGTTCAAAAAATTTTGCAATTTACTCTCTTTTCTTGTGTCCGTGAATCTGTGTAACTCCATATCAAGGCTAATGTATTGGTTCACCCCATTTGAAATGCATTGAGAAACCTACACATTCGCATTGATGTTGATATGATATTTTATCAAATTTAAATTTTAAGGTCGAAAGAGAGCAAAATGCCTTGAGTTGCGACTCTAGATATACCTCCTCTGTGGTTCAGTGCTGCCAGAAATTAGTTGGCGTTGAATTCATTCAAACTGTCAAAGCATTTATAGGAAATTCATCGAATTTAAATGTGAAAGGCAAACAAAAAACCAATCATGGACGAATTTACAGTTTTATACAGTTTTATACAGTTTTATGAACCTACAAATTTAAAGAAAAATCAAACCAATTGAAATTCATTGAATTTTAAATCAAATAATGGCTAAAGGTTAGTATTAAGTGCTTATTGAAAAACATGTACATAAATAAACACATATTTGCATTTTTACTGCTTTTTTTATTTGATTTCAGCAAGCGAAAGTTTTGAAGCAAGGAAGAGACACTTGGGCTTCTTAAGTGCTGCTGCTGTCTTCAGCAAACAAGTATATTATCTAAAAACAATTTTGTTCAAATACATATAGATATCAGAAATACTTTCGTATTTAAATATTTGCCTGTGATTTTTCAAAATTGATCATCTTTTATTCAAACTTAAAACACCAACAAATTCATACAATAAAGCAGCTGTTTACAAATTGACAATCGAACGTGCATTTTATTGCACTAAGCATTTGCAAAAAAAAAAACAGAACTAGCTAATTTCAAAAAAATTGTTTCATAAAAAAAAAAATTAAAATAATTTGGCTTTTGAAATTTGGACATATGATAGTTTTCACAAAGCTGCACCACCAACAAATTAGGTGCAGAAAAAATTGTACTTAACTGAGCTGAACAACTTCATGGAACACAAAATGAGATTGAAGACCAAAGTTGGGGCAAGGTTTTTCCTCATGGAACACACAAACGTGTACTTTTTGGATCTTTTCTGTGCGGAACAGATTCAGTAAAAACACCTCAGACCATCAACTGATACTGATGATTTTACTAATCGGAAATTTTATCTTTGTAGGAAATAAAATGGAACCCAACTCTTAAAAAAAAAAAAAACACAATTAAAACATTGTTAGAAAAACCATTTGGCACAAGATCGTTTTCGGAGAAGCTTTTAATTGTTCAAAATGGGCGTCCATACCCAAAGCTTCCAAATTTGGAATCATCACACAAGAAACGGAACAGAGAGTACATTCGAAGCTTCAACGAAAACCAATTTTCTCTTTATCAATGGCTAGCTGGTTGCGATAGTAAAAATAAACTGTTTTGTTGACCTTGTTTGTTTTTTTCCGGTATTCCTTCTCCATGGAGTTCATCAGGTGTGGACAACCTCAACAGGCTTACCACACTTCAGAAAAAAAAAAAAAAACAAAGTACCTCCCATTTACAATCTGTGATTAAATTAGCTTTATTTGGTCAGACAAGGATTGACGAAGCATTAAGTTCTCAGCTAAAAAACGCTAACACACAACATAACCTTGAAGTTAAAAAAAAAATCGTGAAGTGCTGAAACGCCTAACAGATGGTGACATGCTTCCTGCAAACCAAGAACTGTCGTTTAGAGGCCACAATGAATCGGATTCATCCTTAAATCAAATGTTTAAGGGAACCTCAATGGCAATCCAAAATGATTTAATCAAAGCTGTTGCTGACCTCCTTCAAAATAACGCTCTGATAGAATCAGGCAATCAGATTTTGTCGCAATTATGCTTGATGAGACTTCGGATATACAAATGAAATCACAGTTGTCTGCTGTATTCCGATATTATTTCAATAAGAAAATTCATGAAACTTTTGTTGGATTTATCCATGTTAGCGCTGGACGGACTGCAGAAGATTTGTTTCAAATAGTAACCGCTCTCTTGATAAAATATGACATTTAAAATAGACTTGGAGCACAGACTTACGATGGAGCTTCCTTTATGAGCGGTCATTTGAATGGACTTCAAGTAAAAGTCAAAACTATTTGTCTAACCGCAATATTTGTCCATTATTACGCATACGTTTTAAATTTAGTTTTGTCTCAAGATTTAAACAACAAAAAAAAGTATGTAGAATAATTTTTAGCACTTTAAATGGAATTGCAACTTTCGCATCACACTCGAGTAAAGCTAGGCATACACGACGAACATGTTGGTGTGATTAGTTGGGCAGCGGTACGCGGTTACACGGCCCAACATGTTTATAAACTTCATTATTTGTGTGCACACAAGAAAAAAAAAACAAAGAAAACGAAAGTGAACGAAGGAATGGTTCTCTTAACAGAAATTCTCGGTCACATATAAATTTATTAAAACATGTGGAGATATCTTCTGCGCCTGCGGTCGCAGTAGCGAACGATCTGGAGTTCGCTTCTGCGAACTTTTTGGAGCTCCCTCTTGTAGCAGGCCCGCAATCCATTGTATTTTTTTGTTTACAAAATCGAGAGGAGCATTTGGCTCAAATTCTTTGCACTTTTCCAGGATTCTATCCCATGATTTGTTTTTTTTCGATTTTGTTTTTGTACAAATCGCATTTTGAGTTGCAAATAGCTGGTTCGCATTTGATTGATTCAATGAAACTTTCCGTAAATAGTTTGCATTGCGACATGTTTGCTCATTGAAAACACAAATGACGAATTGTTGTCACACAACGCCATACACGTCGAACATGTTGATAAATTTCAAAATTTGTTGTAATCTTGCCCATACATAGCCAATATTGGCCGTAAGTGCACGGTTTACAAAACATTTCATAAACCGTGGATTTGTTGGCCAACATGCCCATACACGAATAAATCACACCAACATGTTCACCGTGTATGCCTAGCTTAAAAAAACATATGTGTTGAAAGAAGTTTTAAAAATGAAAATTCTATCCTTGGCCGCAACAAGGTTGAGTTTCAGTTCTCAACTGGTAAATGTAGTTCACTCCTACGCTAAGGATACTCAAGAATATTTTAAAAGTATTCAAGACGATAAGACAAACATATGGGACAGTAATTAACGAATGGCTGCATCGGGTTACTGTTGTTGAACGAATTTTCAAAACTTTTTGTATACTCGGATATGTTTTTCAACACCTTGTAAAATCCTAACAAAGACATTGTGTTTTGTACATTCCAAATAAACAAAATGCAAGAATATCTTGAAGTACAAGGAAACGAAACGAAGGGTTTGGTGAAATATGGCAATCAACATTGCTCGTCGCCTCATTAGAAAAAGGAAACCGAAAATCGAGAAATGATCAGTTTCAATCAATTGAAATAAAATACCAAAAAATATTTTATGAAATAATTGATAATTTATCAATGCATACGAAGGAAAGATTTGCATCTTTTGAAAAACTTAAATATGTTGAATTACTAAATGGAAACAAACTAAAAAAAATTTGCAATAAAAATAATTTCCCAGAACCATTATTACAAAATCTTATTGAAAGCTATCCCGATGTTTTTGAGTTCACTGCATTAAAGAATGAACTAACTGTATTTTATGTAAATGCAGAATTCTTACAACCAAAGAATACCTAAGTTGGAATTACAAAAGCAACAACGCCGTAAGATGTCTTACTCTGAATAGATGAAAAGATAAGTGAAAGTTTTGAGCAAGTGTACAAACTTTCAAAACTTATTTGTACGATACCAGCGTCAACGGCTTATGTGGAACGCTCCTTCTCGGCTTTGAAGAGGATAAAAACGTATCTTCGAAGTACGCATTACGCAAGGGCAGGAACGATGACAAAACCTTAGTCTATTACCAATAGAAAAGGAAATTTTAAAATAATTAGACAGAAGACTTTAATAATCGGGTGATCGAAAATTTTCTAAAATGTGAACGAAGATTGGATTTTATGTATATTTTCTTCTGTGACAATTTTTCGATGTTAAATCTTTTTTGCTTCTTTGTAAGTGGGCTATTTTAGTCAAAGGGTTCGGATGCAAATAAAACCACAGTTATTTCATCTTTTTTCCGACGTTTCGTCGATATTCCTCGACTTCTTCAGGGGTGTTTTTTGAAATATTTAGGGTAGATTATATTAGTTTACGTTACATGGATTAACATTGAAAATTCTAAATTAGACAGAAAATTCTTTTTAGTGTAGAGCAGACATCACAGCTGATTTGCTTATCAGTTTATCACAGACTAGTATTTTATTTATCGCTAGTTTTAAACATTATTTTTTATTTAATGAATGAATTTTGTGCATTTAATTTATTTATTTTTATTTTATTTAATTGTTTGTTGTTGTTTGTGTAAATTTTTACGTTATTGTTTACTCCGATTTGAATAACATATTAAACAATATTTCTATTGTCCCAATAAATATAATTGTTTTTTTAGATTTGACCAGGAATCGCCACTGTTGACAGAGACAAACCTTCATTTAAGGATATTCCGTGATAACTGCAATTTGAGGACTTTTTCGCACATTCTCTCAGAAGTCCATGGCAGTTGTTTTCAATTATCACAGACAGAAGGGTTTCTCGTTTTGCTTTCTGTAAGGACTCAAGTTAAAAATGAATCATTTACCGACAGAGAACTAGGCACTCCCACTCAACTCACCAATACAAAAGTTGCTTTGTAATTTAGGCCAGAAAATTGCGGCAGCTGGCAAGGTCAACGATTTTGCGATCTCTGGGCATTGATAACTCCGTTCTGAACAACAATTCAAATGGAAACATCTCCTTTCCCCAAGGCCAATTGATCTGTGAAAGGAATTCAATGATGTTACAGTTTTGGGGTTTTTAATTTCTTTTCACCAAAACTCAGACATTGGAGTGCTCTTCCGGTCTTTGAATTTAATTAAAATGGGTATTTTTTTTTTTTTTTTTATAATTTGCACACACTAAAGGGGCTTTTTATACCCTTATTATGCCAGAGACACAGTGAGCGCATTAAGAAAAGATGAAGGGGTTTAAAAGTAAGTGTCGGTGTACATTGGTTTTGAATTTATCAACATTGCAATGACTGGGAAAGACAGAGTGTGGAAGGGAATTCCACATTCGCGAAGTACGGCTAAAGAACGATTCTCTATACTTAAGAGTACGTCCGAAGTTGGGCTCGAGGGTAAACTGATGGGCATTCCTGGAAGCGCGGGTATTACGGTTGAATTGTTTAAGGGGAGGAATGCAACTGGCTATTTCTCTAGAGCACTTACCGTAGAAGTAACGATAAAACAGAGAGAGACACGAAACGTTACGACGGTGGTCTAAAGGAGTGAATGAATCAGTAATGTCTCTATCACCGATCATTCTTACGGCTCTTCTTTGTATACCATCCAAGAGGCTTAAGTAAGTTACTGGAGCCCCAGCCCAAAGATGGGAATTGTACTCAAGCTTTGGACGGATATAAGTCTTATAGATTACAGCCAGATCAGACGGGGAGAAAAATTTCTTACATCGTCTTAAGAAACCCAAACATCTTCCGGCATTTTTGGCGACATCGCGTATGTGCTCGGTCCACAAGAGGTGGTCAGTGATGCACATACCGAGAATCTCGAGATGTTCGGTCTCATTGATGCAAGTGCCACTCATGGACAGTGGCAGGGGGGGTATATCTCGCTTCAACGATACCAGACAGCATTGAGTTTTTGAAGCATTAAACTCTACACGGTTCTTAATTCCCCATTGGACAATGCTGTTTAAGTCAGAGTTTAATGAGCTTATCATATTTTGCCGTTGCAGTTCCACATCCGAAGAGGAGGGATGTGAGTCTGGAAACGAATATGAAAAGCTAAGGGTACTATCGTCAGCGAAACAATTAATTGGATTAGAAGTTACAGACAGGAGATCATTTATAAAAATGAGAAAGAGGGTCGGAGACAAAACGGAGCCCTGGGGCACACCAGCATTTATATTGTGGGTTTCAGACTTGAATCCGTCCAATACAACTTGTATTGAACGGTTCGAAAGAAAGTTTCTAATCCAACGAAGTAGGGATTCATCAATACCGAAAGCACGCATTTTCGATAAAAGAGCAAGATGCCAGACTTTATCAAATGCCTTTGAAATATCAAGTGCAACAATCTTACTTTCTCCAAAACGATGTAAAGATTTGTTCCACTGTTCGGTGAGATAAACCATCAGATCACCAGTGGACCTGTTGCTGCGAAAGCCGTACTGCCGGTCATTAAGAAGCTTTCGGTCTTCGAGATATTTCTTGAGCTGATAGTTTATCAGCGTTTCCATGACCTTAGAAAGAAGGGACGTAAGTGCAATCGGACGATAGTTGGAGGGAGAAGAAGATTCGCCTTTTTTTGGGATTGGCTGGACAAATGCTGTTTTCCAACTACTCGGAACGAGCCCAGAAGAATAGGATAGATGGAAAAGCTTACGCAGGGGTTTTGCCAGCGTGGAAGAACACCTCTTCAGAATAATAGCGGGGATACCATCCGGACCAGCGGATTTATGTATGTTGAGATCCTTTAAGACTCTCACCACAGCACGAGTGCGGAAGAAGATTTGTCCCATGGAATCATTGACGCGCTCAAGAACTGGAGGAGTCATGACACTCACTGGCAGCGAAGAGTTGGCGGCGAACTGCCTAGCAAAAAGGTTAGCTTTCGCGAGAGAACTAACAACTGGAGTGTCATTGTCAACGAGCGTAGGGACCGAGGAAGAAGAAGAATTCTTCATATTTTTTACAAATGACCAAAAATTCTTACTGCCTTTGGGACATTGCAGTATTTTTTGCCTTAATTTTTGATCATGCAAAAATTTTGTCCGACGAATATGGGCATTGCAGGCCTTCCTGGCTTGTTTAAACTTGTTCCGGTTTTCCTCAGTTGGGTTGGCTCTAAAACACCGGAACTTTACTTCTTTTTCCCTGATAACCTCTTTACAGCTTGAATCAAACCATGACTTTTCCTTGGGTTTGATGCTTTTAACCCTATTCGGGATAAAAGTTTTCATTCCCAACATAATCATATTAGTAATCATATCTGCGCTGGAGTCAACGTCACTATCGAGGAAGCATAGTGACCAGTTAAAGATCCGGAAGAAGTTATTGAGACCGTCCCAGTTGGCTTTCTCGTATTGCCATACGGTTCTTTTCGGAGTTCTTTCTTTAACTGGATTAGTTTGACACGAGAAATTTGCAGATATGATACTATGATCTGATTTACCTAGAGGCGTTAATACACTAATAGTGTATTTATCAGGGTCAGACGTAAGAAACAAGTCAAGAGTATTTTCCGCTTGGCCATTAATGTCCGATATTCGAGTAGGCTCAGTGACAAGCTGAGTTAGGTGGTTAAACTCAGCAAAGATTTCGACACACAATCCTTCGGGTGTTGTCGGGCCCGAGTGGAGAAGCCACGAAGAATTGTGTACATTGAAATCACCCGTAATAACGATTTCAGTGTGAGGATACAAGGAAACAATTCTTTGAATGGAATCAGACAGAACATCAAATTCGCGAGAAGTTGAAGCTCTGTCCAAATTTGGGCTTCGATAAAGAAAACAATAGTGAATGATGTGCTTATTTACGGTGAACTTGAACCACATAAAATTGAAAAAAGGTTTGGAGCAGCGTCCATACTGCGGTAAGAATTGGTAAGCAACATCATTCCTAATGTAAACGGCGAGACCATGGTGGAGGAAGAATAATGGCACTAAGCTATACCCATGAATGAGAAATTCAGTAGGATCGGAATTCTCACCTACTTGGGTTTCACTCAGCGCCAAAACAGCTGGCCTGTTACACACAGTGTGGATGTACGTAGCAAGAAAATTCGTACGTAGCCCACGAACATTACAGTAATCTACACTGAAGTTGCCAATCATTGCAAGTAAAAAAAAATAAAAAAACCAAAACAGACGAGATCTAAAAGAGTTACTGTATTTAAACTGAAGGAATTCTTCACGATTGCGCGCCACTGTTAGTGTTATGCCTTAACAGCAGCGTGTATCGATCCGACCCTGGAATTCAAACAGCAGATCTCTATTCATCTGTTGTTGACGGCATATCACATGCATACATTGTTTGAGCAAAAACAAAACTCAATGCAATGTAATGCATATGGTAAGCCATCAACTGTAAGACGGTAAACAAAGAGAAATGGGATGATAACTCACTGTGCTCTTGCGGTCAGCAGGTATTTTTTATGCCTTTTTTTTTGTGTGCTTTTTTTCCTTCTTTTTTTTATTGTATTTAGATTATTGGTTTTATTTAGTTTTCGTTTCGTGGGTATGGTTTGTTTTGCCTCAAATATCTCCTTTTTTAATTATCTCGTCAAAATCGCTCCGCCATTTACTTGTTTTGTATTTTTGTTATTTTGTTTTTTATTTGTTTCGTTTTCGTTTATTTCGCACAATATATAATTCGCTTCATCATATTGCCGTTTTTGGTTTATTTTGATTTTGTTCACTTCGTATTTATATTATTTTGCCCATCTATTATTTGGTCTTAAGTTCACTTGGCTTTTTATCATTTCGTTTTTGTTCACCACGATTTTAATTATTTCGCCCATCGTTTATTTCGCGCGAATTTTAACGCCCTTGGGCTTTTTACATCCACAATTTGTCTTTTTTTTTTGTTTTACTTAGTTTTTCGATCACTTTGCCCCACTATAACTTCGCCCTTGTTTCTTTTGTTTTTAGTTTTTTTGAATTTCCGTTAAAAGTGCACTGAGTTATTTGGTTTTAGTTTATCTCGATAACGGCTGTTTCGCCTTTTGTTTAATTTGATTTAAGGTTGTTTTGTCGGTCTAATTGGGATCGATCATAAGAATTTTTAGATATATTTGGCCATAAAGTATTAAACAATCAATTTCAAAATATCTGGTTATAGTTATAGATATATTATATTGAAACTATCATTTAACATATCTTTAATTATGAAGTTAAAATCATTTCTTTAATTTTAAGAGTTCATCAATACTACCTAACGTCTTAAATTTAGAACACACTTCACTTTGTTGAGCATAGGGGGGGTCCGGGACACTTGAGCCACTTTTTGTAAAATCGTTCATAAAAACTTAACTATTTATTTCAGCCACATGGTAGATACATCATTGAAAAGGTACATTTATTTTCTTCAAGATTAACCTCATTAACTTATGTACACCCAAGCGATTTTTGCCAAAAACTTAATGAATAAAAATAGATTTTTGGCTCAAGTCTCCCGCTTAGGCGGGAGACATGATCACCCTGTTGGGGAGACTTGATCATACTCAAATTTTTCGAGTAAAACGAGTTAAAAGATAATAAAAACAATTCATATCCTTTCAAACCACATCTTTATTATATTTGTGGTGTAATGTTAAACAAAAATAAATAAATAACAAAAGTAAATAAATAATAAATAATTCCTTATTAAAATACGATATCACTGTTTGGGATCACAGTTAGGGCAGATGAATGTTTCAATGTCACAATGGCTCAAGTCTCCCGCTCACGTTTTTTTCCAATTAATAATTAATAAAATTTGTGAAATACACGAAAGCTTGATTTTGTTTAAATATTGACAAAGTAAAATAAGTGCTTTATGCGGCAATGTAAACTATTTTTACCTACCACGTTAAATAAATTTTTTATCAAGAAATTAAAAAAAAAAAAAATTCACTTTGTGCGCCAAAAAACACCTTATCGCATTTACCATCCAAAGCCTACAGAGGATCTAGAAAAAATTTTGTTGGCAAGTAGAACATAATAGGATGAAACATTTTGGTATATACTCATGAGTCATTTGAGTGATATTTGAGTGAATTATTTAGAGTGGCTCATGTGTCCCATATGGTCAAGTCTCCCGGACTCCCCCTACTTTACCAAGGGTTAATTTGGAATGTCATTATTTATTTCTTTTACATTCGTTACGAAGTACTTGTTCAAATAATTTGCTACTTCATTATCATTTGAAATCTCTTTTTGTTCAAACACAATACTCTTATTCTCCGTTTGCACTTTTTTTTCAAAATTCATTTTTATTCAATTCACTTATAACTACTTATTACTAGACAAAGAATTCAAACTAGCTTATTATCTAAAATCTTATATTTAACTTACTGGCCCCAAGCGGGCGCTCTAAGCAATTCATTATCGTCTTAAGATTAATGCCTTTCGGCCAATGAACTATTTTATTTATTTTTGAATGTTTATTTTTTGTTAGAAAAATTGAAAACTAACAGAATATCAATTTTATTTGTTGCTTACATGCTACTTAAAATTAGGTCCTTAAAAATAGAACTTAAAATTAACTAAAAACCTATTCTACCTAACAACTACTTACGAACTAGAACAACCACAGCAGCAAATCTCTATCATTTTTATTTCATTTTTTTGTATTTGTTTACATTTCTTTTTGTTATTTGGTTTTTTTTTTCATTTCTTTTTTTTTTTTTTTGTTGTATTTTATATTTGTTGTCCTGCACATCATGTATGTGCCACCATGTCTACTCTACTTAAGCCTATACCCCAAACTCTTAAACGAAAACAAGCTCCGTTTGCACTTGGTCCAGTACTAAGTTTTAATTGTCTTCCACATTGATTTTTGGGTTTCTGATTCATTCATTTTACTCTTACTGTATAATCGTTCTGCTTTGTTAAGATTGTTTTTACATTTATTTCTTATTTTTTATTACTAATTTTGCCAATCTTCAATAGACCGAGTAGATATAAACTTTAAATAACTCTGAACTTTTTGAGTCTTAATATTCGCAGATCATTACTAAACCATTTTATTTTATAATTACATTTAATATAGTTATGAATTTTTCTATTACACTTAACATTTCTTTTTCAAAGATATTGCTTGTTTGACTATTAACTTGAATAATTATTCTTAAGTTATTAATTGCACTTCTTCTTATGTTTTGAAGTTTGAACAAATTGAAAGCTATTATACTTTAAATATTTTATTAATTTTCTCTTTTCACACTTTTCTTGTTTTGTCTTTGTTTTTTTAAATGTAATCGTTAAATGATCACTCATTTATAATTTGATATCAACTTTGACCATACAGTTTTCTATATTTGTAACTACGTAATCTAAAAGAGTTTTTGTCGTTAAAGTTATACGTGTTGGTTCAGTAACCAGTTGATTGCACATAATTTCCCAAAACATGCACTCCAGTTCACTTTTATATAAGCTATTTACAAGCCAGTCTATATTGAAATCACGAAATATAGAACTCTTTTATTTTGAATTTTTACCTCAATTACTAAAATCCAAACGCTTAGTTCTAATTGGAGATTCATTAATATTTTAAACTCTTTTAAATTTATTACTATTCCTCCCGAATGAGATGATGTACTTTCACTTTGTAATGTGTTCACACTTTACCTCTCCATACTGTATCTAGACAAACTCCTCTACTACCTGGAAGTTGTGACGTGTGTCCTCCCTTGAAGACAGCATATAAAATACTTCGTTTTTCCCTCATTTACCGCTTCTATCTCACATATTACCTCAGAGAGGATCTTGTAGGTCATGTTGTCATGCGACAAAGAAACTTTGAAGCATTCATCGCACGTAGTCTCGTTCGAAGAGTTATACGATCACTCCGCAATCAATGGAAGAAGTCAGCCCCATTCCGAGAAGCGATTTGGAATTCCACGGATTTCCGAGCCACTACCTACATTCTTAAATTTCAAAGTGTTTAAGAGGTCACATTTTAATCGAATGGAGAAATTAATCGAATCGATTCAGTTGTGATGAATATACAACTCGATTTACTATCGCGAATATTTAAGAGAAAACGAGCACTCGGCCCTACTAATCGTAATTTAATGTGATTACAATTCACACATCGTTGGGCATGGGTTAGTTCTTCATGCGTTCTCCAATCAATACCAAGGATATAAAATCCGGTATATGTGGACCACCGCCGCCGTCTACTCGCACACTCATATTCAGAAAAACTCTTAGGGATTGCTTTCCTAAATGCGAGAAGAGTAGGTTACTTGCTGATAGCCAAGGTTTCTACTGAACTCTTCAAGGATTTTGGGGTCGTAATATTAAATGGTTAATAAAGGAGATATGAGACTTATTGTGGTAAAATTTACCGCAACACGAAGTTAAGCTCATATTCTCGAGAAAAGTTAGCGGACATGCACGATGCACTTCTCCTTAGGTCTAGCTAGTGGTCAAGATCGAGAAGCCCAAAGGCTCTTCTTTGAAAGATATCCTAATATGAGGTGTCCCAGTCAAAGGTAGAACCTATCGCCGCGGACGGGCCAAGGCATAATAAGAAAGAATTGATACGCCAATTCAGACGTTTTCAATGAAAAAAATAATTAATATAATGTAAATCCAATACTGAGTTCTCATAAGACTCAAATTTTTATGGAATAATTAAAGAATATTTAAAATGTCATAAATTAATTAACCTTAACGTCCAGCTACGTAAAAATAAGCAAAAAGTTTGATATTATTAAGCCTGAAGCCCTGAACTACATCGGAACATAAAGTGCCAAAAAGTACAAAACAGTGGAAGTTATGTTCTGTACTGCTTCTACAAATTCATATTTGAATATCTCCCTCTCATTTTTATAAAGTGAGCGTGAACAAAAGCTTGACTATGATCGAGCTTTCACTGTGCACAAAGTTATCAATACGAATACGAATACTTTTTTGTTCTTTTTACACTTTGTTTTTCGATGTAGTTGGTAGTACAGCCTTTATTCATTCCGAAAGGTCTAGCAAGAACAAGGTCAATCAGCTTTGTTAAGCTTTTCAATTGGTAATTTTCAAAACTATAGCAAAAGCACAAATAATAAACTTATACAGATGTCTTGTCTCTGCAGAAAAATATAAAAATATTTGTTTTCCTTATCTAACAAGGAGCTTTCAAGAAAAAAGCTTAAACTAAATAAAAGAGGAGTGAAATGATTTGTGTGTGCATTCAGTATATTTGTTGAGGCTTAAAGAAAAGCTTTTTCGTTGATTTTAGTTTTATATATCTGACCTCTGGTAATTTTCAGGACTATAGCAAAAGCACAGATAAAAAACTTATACAGATGTCTTGTCTCTGCAGAAAAATACAAATATTTGTTTTCCTTATCAGATACGGAGCTTTCAAGAATAAAGCTTAAACTAAATAAAAGAGGAGTGAAATAATTTGTATGTGCGTTTAGTGTATTTGTTGAGGCTTAAAGAAAAGCTTTTTGGTTGATTTCAGTTTCATATATCCTATCATTTCTCGTCATAAGGATAAATTATAGAAAAAGCTTAAGATAAAATGAGGAGCTTATTTGTAGATGTAGGAAAATAGTTAATTAGAAAGCCTCACATCACAAACTATAAACTTTGCGACCACTTTCGTTCAGCTTGACTTCCTTTGAATCTGTAGTGAAGATATGTTTGTATGAAAAATGTAAAACCAAAGAGGTACGCACACCAATATCGTACACAAGCTTCAATACCAACTTATATAAAAAAAACGGCTTCTATGCCAGTTCATTAGATGACGCCACAATCAATTGCAAAAGTGATTGTACCAGATAAATAATATAAGTTGAGTTTTTTCTGCAAATCTATCCCTAATGAAGAAGGATTTCCTTAAAAAAAAAAACATACCCCCAGTTGTGTGATTTCCTAACTTTGAGTTGGTTCTGCTGACTATTACTACTATCTTATTTTTTTTTATTTATATATATGTAGGTATAAAGACATAACTTAGAAAAAAAAATGTCCTTACATTAAGAATAACCAGCATCATTCGAGTCTTCAGTATCAGCTTCCTGTTTTCTCTTTTCGAGTTGAACTTAGAATTTTAGAATTTTAAAATGTATTGAAACATTATTTTGTCACATTTGGTACAGCAATGAATGTACATAAAATCTTTTTATCATATTATTTTATGCTGTTCACTTGATATTTATGTCCACTTGATTTAAATGTATAATGTTTATTTGATTTTAATGTTCATTTGATTTTATTGTTCACTTGATTGACTTGAACGGTCAGGTTTTATTTCTTTCTCTCAAGATCTGATTTATTACTGAATAGCTTGGCGTACTTTTTTGGAATGCCCGACAGAAAACAAGATTTTCCTTAACCAAGTTACAAAAGTATTTTCTTAACCGTATCCTGATGAATTGCAGTTCTCATTCACACATAGGTATTTTCTTCTTCTTCTTTTGGTCGGCTGCATCCAAAAGGTGCTTTGATCGGCTCGAGTTTCCATTTGGGAACAATCAACTCACGGCACATTCCTGGTGTCGGGCTAGTGTCAACGGGTGATAACTTGAATTTATTATGTTTATTTATTTTATTATTTTTCTTAACCAAAGAAATATTTGTTTGTGCTTTGCTTTTTTTTTTTTTTTACTAAGAATCTATTTTTTTGAAAACAAATAAAAGGTCTCCTGGGGATACCCTTAAAAGAAAAATGCACCTTTTATCTTACCTCTTAGTGGTGTGGAAAAAGATAACAAAATTTTTATTAAATTAGTTTAAATCGCCAGCAGGTGGTAACCTTACATGTAAAACTCTTTGAATTCCGGTGATTTAATTTACAAAGTATGGCAACTACGTCAGAGATGTGTGTTTGTTTGTTTGCTTGTTGTTGTTGATTGATACTGTTGTATTCAGTGAAATTGAAAAACTCATGAAAGAGTGGGAAAACTGGAAAAACCAAACAAATTAAAATTAAAATTAGTATTTTTTTTGCTTGGAATTTTTTGGTTCAAAATAGGTTTTCGAATGGAAAAGTAGAAAGTTCTTGATGAAAAGCTCGGAAAACTCATTGGTTTTCAAATGGAAAATTGCATGAAATTGTGGATGCATTATTTTTCAAGAGTGGAAAACTGGAAAATTTCAAAATGGGTTTTCGAACGGAACTCGGAAAACTCATTGGTTTCCAAAGGGAAAATTGCATGTAGTTGTAGGTGCAGTGGTTTTCTAACAATCCAGTAATTTTAGGTTTCATCTGCGGAATAATTCCTAGTGGGCTACATTTTTGTGTATATCGTTATTAAAAATAAATAGATTGACACTACAGCTCTTGAAGAGCCAAGGCCTAAGTGGCTTACTCTCATCAACAATTCTCCGGGTGTGTGTGTGAAGAATTGGTACCTACAATTTAACGCCGATTCCGAACGGCAAAGTTGAGAAGCACTTTTTTCATGACAGATTAATACTCTTGGAAGTTTTGTCAGTTCTTCACAAGAGGCAGTTCCCGTAAAAGATGAAATAAGAACTATTCGCACGAATAGGACTCGAACCCACGATGTTCTGCTTAGCAGCCAACACACCTAACCACGGACACGTATGTATACTATAACGTTATTACGATGCTGTTATGAAGATGTGAAAATTGACATTGATATCGTGCCGGCTAAAAAAGTTATGGTGGTCAAAACTCAAAGGGTCGTGAAATTCAGTTTTCGTGAATATTTCGTGACGTATTTCCGGAGTTCAATAGTGGCCAAAGACAAATTGTTCGTCTTGATATTATCATATAAGCATTTTTCTCTAAAATTAACCGTTTTCGGAGTAGAGGGGCTAGAACGCGCTCACATTTTCTGTATTGTTTTTTCTTCCTTCATATGAAAATCTTCAGTTTCGATTTCATTAACATTACTTAAATGACTGGACTATAATTATAAGAAATCTTTTATCATTCATAATAGTTCAAAATTCATAACAGAATAACAGATTTGGCAGAATAGGCCTAATTATCTGTAGTATTTTTTTTTTTATCGTCTTAGGCGCAATGTATCGTTTTTTATGTAGTCACACTGCATTTATTGAACAGGGTGTCCGGTAATTCGTCTGCCATACTTTGGTATGTGATTCTTCATCATATTCTAAGAAAAATATTTGAACAGTAAAGCCTGAATTTGAACTTTGACATCACGATTTGACGATTTTAGAAAAGGCTAACATTGTTGTGCCTTAGCCTGACCATTGTTGAGATTTAGATCATTTTCTCTGTCATTTTTCAATATTAAAGCTGATATGTTTTTAGGGTTGGTAGATATTTAAATTCAAATGGTGTTCAATTTTCTTAACCCAAGAAAAATGTGTAATAAATCATAATGTTTTTTTTTATTTTTATATCATAAAAAAAAACAAACAATAATAAACAAAAACTCGTTGATAAGTGCACCCAAAAACCCATAATTTGTTTGATATTTGAGAAAATCAAAGAGATAAAAAATTAAATTTTGGGTTTTTTACATATTTTTCTTGCGCCAATTGATAAATTTTCCAGGATTTGATAGTTTTTAAATAATTTTTAACACTGTGTAACCATGCCTACCTGTTTTGAATTTACCTAACCTCTTCTCAGGGAGAGTTCAATTTGGAGTATGAATGTTTAATGTGTAAAATAACTAAATAAGTGGTACAAATACAAAAGATTGTCAAGTTAAGTCACGATAATTTCCAACAAGAAGGTGATTTTGCCCACTATGGTCGCGAAGTTAAGGATTAGCTGAACCAACTTGTGGAAGATCCATGCCTGTACAAAGAAATTCGAAAAAAATGATTATTAAAAGCAACGTGCGTGAAAATCACGGCTATACCTAGGTACTACTTTTGCTAACTTAAGGAAGTTTTCGTTTGGTTTTTAACATAAGCTAAGGTGCACTTAAGCAGTTTTGTTGGATCCCTAGATTTTGATGTTGATTGATTAAAAATTGTAGGAGTAAGGCGGAGGTATTTCGGAGTGAGGTTTGAGTATCAGATGTTGTTGATTGTTGTATGTATTTAGATTTATTGAATTATTTGATGTTTCGGGGTGATTTTCCCTCTCTTAGAGAGCTGGAGGAGGTTACGATATTGTTCAATACAGTTGAGAAAGCAGTAATGAGAGTTAAATCAATGCGGTTTTTTTTCAAGGCTTTTACCGTTTACTGCAGTTTTTGAGATTTTATGTTATATTTTCAACCTAAGTTACCCAAAACAGGAGAGGGAAACAATAAATAACGCTGTCGATAGCATTTTTATAAGCAAATCGCAAATTAAGTTCTTATACGAACGCTGTTCAGGTATCCAAAATGGAACTAAAGTCTGCTTACAGATCCCCGTGGTTCTGGGGATACGTGTTTATGGAAAATTCCTCTTTACTATGTATGTAGCGCATATGGTGTACTATTTATATGCATTGGTTGAAATGTAGAACGCGTGGGTTCGAATCCTACTCGTGCTTATAAAATATTTATTTCATCTTTAACGGGTACTATCTCTTGCGAAGAACTGATAACACTTCATCAATCTGTCATGAAAAGTGCTTCTCAACTTTGCCGTTCGGAATCGGCGTCACATTGTAGGTCCCTTCTCTGTATATATATTTGTCAGGTTTGTATAGTCGACATGGCACTCGACTCTGGCGCTACCTAGTTATAAGCAGAGATAGCCAATTTTGTTTGCATATGTTTGTATTGAGCAAACATTTTTAATGAAACAGAGGCAGTTAAAAACATTTTGATAGATAATAACAGTAGTAAGCAAAGGGTCCCACAATTCTTCACACCCAATCAAAGAATTGTTGATGTATGTAATGTAAGCCACTTTCACTTAGGCCCCCCAGCAAACATTGCCCTTCGAAAATGAACCATTCGTAATTCTTAAAAGTGAGGAAAACATCCGAATATGAATTCATTTATGATTCGATTTGGATCAGAAACATTAGGTAACGTGACACGGATATGAATCTTTTTTACGACTCATTTATGATTGGAAATTCCTTCATTAAAACGAATGTAAATAAGGCTCATATATATTGAGTTGAGTGGACAGTAAATGAACCTTTTCTGAATTATATAAATTATACAGGGTGATTCACTAGCGTTGTGCCAAAAAGCTAGAGCGTGTAGGTTGAGTTGAGACAAGAAAAAAATCGTATGGGAGGGGGGGGTCTATTCTCCCCCGTGTAGCCGGGATGGGCAATTTTCTGAAAAATTGACTTATTTAAAAAAAAAACCAACGGCTTCGTTTACAACACCGTGTATGTACCTTTTTGGAAAGCCAGAAACATCATCTTTCATTTTGTTTTCAAATTAAATTGTTTTAACGAATAGTTTAAAAAATATTAATTTTCAAAATCAAAATTTTCAAAAAAAAAAAAAAAAAATCATTTTTGAACTATGTTTTTTCAAAATTTTATGTTATTAAGTACTAATTTTGTTTTAAAAATTCAATGCCATTGTTAATTTTTAGTCGAAAACAGAAAACCGGATGCAAAAATGTCTTTCCGTTTTTGAGAAATAAAAAAAAAAAAAAACAGAACCACTTTTTTCTAAGAAAATCTTTGTTTTTATTTTTACCTATCTCGACTTTTAGTTTTATTAATTTATGAAACTTTAACCTTTCTTTTAATACTTGTTTGTTTGTTTAGTAAACGACCATTTCCAATTGAAATATTTACTCATTAACACATAACAATGTCAAACTCATACTCTCGAGAAGAGTTAGCGGACATGCACTTCTGCTACGGTTTAGCTAATGGGCGAGATCGAAAAACTGAAAGACTTTACGGTGAAAGATATCCTAATAGAAGGTGCCCGAGTCGTAGCATGTTTTCAAGAATCCACCGACGTCTAAGAGAGCACGGACAGCTAGAGCTTAGAAGAAGTGAAAGGTCAATTGCAGGAACCGCAATCATAGAGGAAAGAATTTTAGATACGCTCCGACGTAATCCCTCCATTAGTACCCTGAGGATAGCTACAATGATCGAAGTGTCCCAATCTAGAGCATGGAGAGTGCTTGCAACGGAACACTTACACCCTTACCACTTCACACCAGTTCAGGAACTCACAGCAAACGACAGGTTATTGAGAGCAGAATTTTGTCGATCATTGCTGCTTAGAGGTGAAACTGAACTCAACTACTTTGAAAGGATTTTCTGGACGGATGAGGCACAGTTTACCAGGGATGGAGTTACTAACTCTTACAATTTACATCACTGGAGTGAATCCAATCCACACAACAAAAAACAGGACAAATCGCAAAATATTTTTTCGTTCAAGAAAAATTGTGGTTTAATCATCTGTAAAAGAAAGGTTAATGTTTCATAAATTAATACATAATAAACAATTTAATTTAAAAAACAAAATGAAAGAAGATGTTTCTGGCTTCCCACAAAGGTACAACACGGTGTTGTAAACGAAGCCGTTGATTTTAAATATTCTTTTTTTATAAAATAAGTCGATTTTTCAGAAAATTTCCCCTCTCGGCTAAACGGGGGGGAATAGACCCCCCCCTCCCATACGATTTTTTTCTTGTCTCAACTCAACCTACGCGCTCTATTTTTTGGCACAACGCTCGTGAATCACTCTGTATATTATATAAATATGATTCATTTTAATGAGGAATATTTTGAATAATTGAAATCGTTGAAGTTTTTCGTTTTATTCTTACACTGTTTTTTTTTTTTAATGAAACACTGCACAATTTTATAATCACTGACGTCCGCACTTAACAAAATCTTTACTGAAGTGAAGAATTTCAAGATTCGTTAAACATTATTCCGATCTCTTGTCGCGACACGGTCCCGTTGTAATTGCCCCTTCACAAAAAGAAATAAGAAAAAGAGATCAATCGCAAGTTCGTTTTCCTTTATTTTTAAATACAAATCATTGAGGATCTTCCAATATCCTTTTTGTGCCTGTGCACATTCATATTTATCTCACATACATGAATCAAAATCGAAAGTCAATATGCTCGTTTTGTTTTGCAAGTAAAATTTTGTAGTTTTTTTTGTCCATCTTCAAAATATACTCAGAAAAATTAACGTTTTTCGAATACATATTCTTCAGATTTAACTGAAGGAAATCTGAACCTTCACCAAAATGTTTGCTGGGCTTGATGGCTCTTTTCTATACCTACAACCTACATAAATATGTAGGTATGTAAAGATTTGCCAAAAACGCGAGTAATTACTAAGGGTCACTGTGATCAATTATAACAAGATGGGAAAGCTTGCTGTCAAAATGACATTTGTCTACGAACTAAAAAGCAGGTTAGCTGCAAGACTATGTGTGCATGAAAAAAAATAAGTTTTGAGGTATTTGGAGGGTGAAACGTAGGTAGGTTTCCAATCTTGTTATAACTGATCAGTGCTACTGCTAGCTTAGGTTAGTTTACTTCAGGCATTTCATGGTATTTGTATATTATGTTATGTCAAAAGACTTGTTAATAATTTCCAACTTAATTCATGATAATATGGATAAGATGGATATAATATGTATTGTTAAAAAAAATGTATTATTGGAGTTTCGAAATTCAACAATTACACGCATTTGAAGTACCTAGGGCTGAAACTTACCTCACTCACAGCAAAGTCATGGCTTATAATTATTATTTTCTAAACACGCACCAACAAGTTGATTAAGGTGTTTACTTATTATTATTGTTAAGGAGGAGCAAAAAAGTTCTGTTCAAATCGATTTTTATCGAACCGGAACGTTATCGACTAAATATTAATTTAAAATAAATTAACGAACAAAAAATATGTCATTAGTCGTAGTAAATAAAATAAAAAATAAATATGTCATTTGTGGTATCGCTTAAAGCTTAAAAAAAAAACGATTCATAATTTTAAATAGAAGTATGTACATATTTAGAAAAAGAAGTTTTAGAAATTTTCACAATTGTCACTCATACCATAAAGTGTTCGCACATAATTCCCATAAATAAAGCTGAAAGAAACGAACATAATTTCCATTAAATGTTTGCTCTTCGTAAAAGTGTTATAAATAAAAAATAAGTTATTTCATCATAGCAACTGAGTCCTTCTGTGGTTGATTTTTCTCTACAATACGGGTGAAAAAATGTAAGTAAGAATGTCTTTTCAAATAGTCTTTCAGCTTCAGATATGAATAAGTATCAATATATATGCAGATTTTACGGTATTTATTTGCGCCTATTAAATGGCATCAGGATGTTCTGTTGTCGACCTCGGGGCTGAGCTTACATGTTTCCACTAGTTTCGTTGGCATTAAATTTTATTATAGCGAATCACCAATCTGCAAAAGAATTTTTGTTCGTTATTATATGACAATGTTCGTAGGCTGTAATGATTTCTGAGAGTTAGGGTTGGGCCGAAAAGAGAGTGTTGCAAAATGCTTGATCACTAGGACGCGATAAAGTTTCTTTTTATTATTCGTATAAGCTAAGTTCACAGCTTCGGGGTAATTGAATTTTATGATAAGATTTAAACGGCAAATTCGTCTAGTTGATATCCCACTATAGAGAATGGCTGTAAGAGCTTTGAGGATACATTTTTTATTGTTACACAGACATTTTTGTCTTCAACAGCACACTATATAGTATTTCCAGTCCTTTGATATGAATTGCTACGATTCTATTTGTTTGTGTAAGTAAATACAATTTTTAAAACATTTCAAACCGCTTATCAAAAAATGGACGACTAGGTCACAAGAAATTCGCTAATTTTTCCCAAAACCGAAGAAGAAGCTATAATTTCAAACCAACGCACGTCTGCTTGATGTTTCTCTATTATAATCGGCAACTAATATCTAGTTCAAGTTATTAATATCCAACTCTTCAATATAATTATTTTGAGATAAACAGATGCCAGTTTGCTTGACTAATTACCTTTATTGCTACTTTGGGAAATATTAAAGCCAGGAAATAACTAATGTTTGCAATACTATCGCTAAAAGCGTTTTATTTTGAAGTGAAAAATATTATTGGAGTATTCGGCTAGGTCCGAAAATTTAACTTATTCACATTTTTGCAAATAAAACACAATTTCTTTTTTCAAAATACTGTCAAACTTATTTATTCATACTTTGAATTTTCACTTTATATCACATGATGTTGCTGTTGCGAATAGAGTGTATAAACTAAAAGATTTTATCTTATTGTATTATGTAAATTTCTGAAATACAAATACTCGATCTCCTGTTTGGAACTCTGTTGTAGTTGTTCGTAAGTCATAGCGTGTCTTCATTCGGTCACTGAACATCTTTATTTTCAACCTTGTATAGTCGCGTCGTGGTTCTTGGATCTAATAGTCTTTCTTTGAGTGCATCCTTGTATTCATCCTCGGCTTGCGGCTCCGATGTGGGATACCCAAATTTTATTTCGCTCGGAAGTCTAATGTTCCTTCCCATTAAAATCTCAGATGGTATATGGCCAGTTGAGCTATGTCTTACACTTCGATACGCCATCAAAAACAAAGGAATGTACCGATCCCAATCTCCCTGGTTGTCGTCCACAAACTTTCAAAGATGTTCCTTCAGAGTTCGGTTGATTCGTTCGACCAAACCGTGAGATTGTGGGTGAAGCAATGGCGTATTATCCTAAAGCCAAAATATGCACGTGCCTAGGGGCGCATGAGCGAAGTGATTTTAAAGTGGCAAATAGTGCGAGTTCATACGTTGCTGTTAAAGTAGCAAACTTATGAACTCGAACCCCACTTGCCACTTTTATTTGAATAAGAATCGGTCCTGCCTGAACAATTCCGTTTACAGTACAGAGTCGATTAGATTTGCCAACACGGCATTCGACTTAGCTTCCTTCTTATTTTGTGTATTTTTGAATATTGATTTTACTTAATGTTGGATAAAATAACCTTATAGTTGAAATTCCTCAGCGGGTGGCAAAAGATTTTGACGGAGTAAAAACACCATTTTCCTGCTAAGTATTTTCCAGATTGATTTTCGGGGCCATCCGATTTCTGAACCGAGTTACAACTCTGTTTGCATAAGAATAACTCTAGTCAACTTGGTTAACAAAATTAACGGTTCAGTAAATCATTAATTAAAATACTTCAAACCAAACTCTTAAGATCTTTCGAACAATAATTATGGATCTCATGTTAAATAGGTCTCTTTTTCCTTGGCCCCTTTTTTCAACGCCTTTTCTTTAGCCGAGGTGCATGGGTTTCGGTCAAACTACAATAGGAAATAATTTTAATATGGGGCCGCCGATGAGATGCTTGCCTATGGCGCCTTGAACGTTTAATCCGCCACTGGGGTGGAGTGGTGTTGTTCTTATCTTCTTGATGAAGAAGCCTACAAACTTCCTGGAACATATTTGATTCAAAATTCCTTCCCTGTTCTGAATGCAGTTCTAATTGAACGCAAAATCTGCTCACCAAATAGAAGACAATTTGATTTGCAACTGTTTTGGCTTCTTGATTTGGAATGGCGTATGCTTCGGGCCACTTGCTGAAGTAATCCATAACGACCAGAATATAACGATTTCCATTATTTGTTTTTATTTGTTTACGGAAATGCCACGTCAATTCTTTCTTAAGGGTGCTAAATAATGCTGCATTTTGCTGTGATTCTTTATATTTAGCACTTTGGTGGGAGCACAGGTAACGCATTTTCGGCATCACTTTTCGACGTCTTCCCTTGCATGAAGCCAGTAGAATCGTTGTCGTACCTTTTCTAGCATCTTGTTTACTTCTACATGGCCTCCGGAAACTCCGTCATGCATCTCTCGCAGAACGTCCATAATTTTTGATCTCGGCAATACTAGCTGCATAACTTTAGACTTTCCATCTGCTGAATCCCACTTACGTCGGAAGATACGTTCTTGGACATGAAACGAGTCCCACTGTGTCCAATATGCCTTTAAAACAGGACTCTGGTTCGATATCTCCTGTTGGGCTTTCCTCAACTAGTCGTTGCTTCAGCCATAAGTAGGATTGGCTCTGATGCGTTGGACAGTAACCATTTCTTTTTTTTTCTTGTTGTCTGCAATGCTTGCAGTCCTGCTTACATGGTCTCCGAGACATTGCATCCCCATTGAATGAAGCTTCGCCTTCCAATGTTGAATTTCATTGCGTCCAGACGATCACTGATCCTAGGCAAAGGGTAGCTATCCTTCTGGGTCACATCATTCAATCTTGATTCGTTGACAGTTGTCCAGGAAAAAGCGGGCTGATCCGTCTTTCTACCTTATCAGGACCACTGGAAAAGTCCAGAGCTATTAGAGTTTTCGATCAGATGATCAGATGCTATTCTTTCATGGTGGTTATCATTTCTTCAACCTCAACTTGTTTGGCTAGCGAAAGGCGTCTTGCAGGTTAACGAAACGGCTTTGCATCCCCGGTATTGATTCGATGTTAAACCAGTTGTTTTCTACCATATTTCCCTTTTGATGACAAAAAGATGTCTACAAATTCTTGGGGGAGACCTCTTGCGGTTCTTCTTTGATCCTTGATATCGCTGATACAGATTCGCATTGTCCAACAATTTTAACTTTTCAAAACTTCATACGGCTTCAGGATGTGTAAGGGAACCATTTTCTTTACAGGTCTGACAAGAGTCTTCTCAAAGTTGACGTTTTGGCAGGACTTTACAGATGCTGGTTCCATAATGAGGTTGATGGCTTTCAGGCTTACCCTTCAATTTCGTCCACACGAATACTTCTGGAGAATCAGGCAAAGTGAGATTTTCTTTGATGACGGTTTTCACAGATGAAAATCTTGATGTTTCGATATTTCAGGGCATGGTTACCGATTTCATGCTCACTGATTTATTCTCACTAAGTTTTAATCCCAATTCTGACACCAATGTAGTATTCGGCTAGGTCCGAAAATTAAAAATTATTCACACTTTTGGAAATAAAACACAAAATTACTTCAACTTTCACTTTCTCAATGAGAGTATTTTTACTTTATCGCAGTTCACAATCAATTCATGCGCTTTGATTTCGAGTGCCTAATTATGTACCGCAAATAACTTCCAGAAAATATCGTTTTTTTGAAAGCGCTGAAAGTTCTAGAAGCTTAACGAAAAGTTCTCCTCTAATGACTATGATGTTGCCCCTATTCTATCCTGTTATACACAAGTTTATACTACTACAAATACAAATTTTGCTGTACACTTATTCTACCACAACATAATATTCCCGTCTTGTTGTGAATAGAGTGTATACACATTCCAATATTTTCATCCAAACAAAATCCATTTGATTCCCAATAAATTTATTGAAGAAATGCCACTATTTCTTTTGCTAAAAAAGGAGCGACAACGCAGCGGCTCCTGCTTTGACCTTCCATAACTTTCTGTTGAAATAACTGTATTAATTACTACTGAGTTATTTTGTTTGTTGCTTATAAACATTGATTCAAGCTTTATATGTTCTTATAAATATTGCTCTCTCTATTCCAAACTTGTTATCAATAAACATCAAAATATAAATAGTATTTTATGTTTTTCCAAGACTTTCCAGCAGTTTTGCTGTGGAAACTTCGAAAATTGTGAACATTTTTACTGATTTTTGCTATTTCTTAGTTGCTTTTTATCCTCATTAACTGGTAAATCTACCGGAGACTGGCGCTTCTCTCCTTTTTTTTGCTAATGAAAGATTAAGTTATTCTTTGTTCATTAAGAGCATGCTTTAAAAAATAGTTGTAATTTTTGTTTTTGTTCAGCAAATTCTTTATAAGACTTTTAGTTGTCTTTTTATTAGTATTACATAAGTTAACGAAATGTTCTACCTTTTTTTCATATACACTAAAAAATGTGGTGGTATTGCGTTGGTTTGATGCCACTTCGTAGAATTCGCATTTTATCAAACTCTTAAACCAAACAACGAGCGGTTGGGCGTCTTTTTTATATGTTAAATTGTTTTCAAAATTTATAAGAGCTCACTCCTTTTAACGGTTCCAGTTCCCTCACTTTTTTTCGAGGTGTAATATAACATTTACATTACATTACATATTAAAAGCAAACGTCTTTTTAAATGTAAGCTCAATTTTTGATTTTTGAATCAACATTTTAGGTTTTTGTATTCCTTTTTTTAAGCTACAACCAAAGATTCAATAATGAATCTTGTTCGCTTCCATTTTATATTGTGTGCCTACATAATAAACTTGTTTTCTTTCTTTTATTTTTTGCTCACTTTTTTAATTTTAATTTCTTTAAACTCTTAACTTCAATCCGAAAACTTAAACACCGACTGAGCTAATTATGAGGAAGTTCTAAAGTCTAATATTTAAATAAAGATCATCACGTTTCAAAACATGAAGTTTTATTGAAATTTAAGGTTGTGTTGTAGCTTAACTCGAGAACCTACTACTACTGCTACTTCTGCTACTCTTAAAATCTCAAAATACTCGAATGCCGATGAATCGAGTGACGATGACGAGAACTAAAATGAAAAGAACACGAATGATGATTTCATTAGTATTCGAATGAAAAGTACTCGATTAACGATTATTTAAATTCGAATGAAAATAATTCAATTTTTTTAGGTTTAATTTGCAAATATTTGGAATTGAATTTCGTTTAAGTTGTTTTTGCAAGATTAATGTTTTGATATAAAAACTTTGGAAGAAATGTTTGCGATCTTATGTTTACATTTTTTTTTTTTTTGATTTGAAGAAACAAATATTTTTCATTTATTTTGGCATTCATTAGTATAACTATAATAAAAAAGCACTTTGTGCAATGTAAAAGTTAAGTTGTTCAATATTTTCATTCGATCTCGTAACTTGAACGTTCATTCGATTTTTCAAATCATTCGAATACTTTTTTCTCGATTATTGCAGTAGTTCGATTAAGTATACTCATCAGTCATCACTAATCCAAATCTACTGAATTTAATTTTAAGAAATATGATTGCGATCCCTTGGGTCCATACGACTAACTTCCTAGAGAAGAAAAAGAATAAAATAATTTCAATTATTTATAAAAAATCCAACTGTTATCAACTAAACTAATGAGTTTTTAATGGTTTAAGATCATAACATAACGTCATAACTTTTATCATTTTCAAAAAAAAAAAAAAAAAACAATTGAATTGCAGACAGAGTTAGCTTCTTCAGATGGAGTTCGTAGCGGTGTGTACTCAGAAAGCCTCTAAAGTCTCCCTAATCATTGTAGCGTCTTCCAAGCGGAAATTTTAGCTGTCAAAGAGGTTCTCTCGACGGTGTCTCAACCAACTCCCAAACGGCCCTCGATTGTCGGTCATCTCTTATGAGATGGTGTAGCAATTAAATATTCACCTCTGCTGGGTGCCGGGCCATAGAGACATCACGATAAATTGTAGAGCCGACGAACTCGCTAAAAATGCAACCTATCTCACCTGAAAGGGAAAAGATAGGTATTACCGATAGCTACATGCAAACTTTTGCTAAAAAAAAAAACAGCCTTAACGATAACAAGGTCTAGGTGGTATAATTTACCTACGTTACGCAGCCACATAGCTCATATTGACGTCATTTGACCTAAAGCGCTCTAAGGACTTGTTATCTCAAGGCAGATTTCATATTAGCTCTCTAACAGGTGTCCTTACGGGACACTGTCTTATAGGCAGACACGCAATACGACTTGGTGTAGCCTCAAATGACTTCTGCAGGAGCTGTATGGACGAGGAAGAAGAGGAAACAATCTCTAACCTTCTCTGCACATGTCCTGCTCTTTCACTAAGACGCAAACTTAGAATATAGGAGAATACTTTTATTATAATCCCAGTGAACTGGCTAATAAGGATATCAATAATCAAATATCTTCTTTGCTTTAGCTCAAAATGGTTCGACTAGTAAGAAGTAATTCTCTAGATTCATGTGGTATTCTATTCTTTTGGCCTAAAATGATGGATTCTGTATCCGCAGTCATTGTAACTTAACCTATCCTAGCTTCTTTAACGCACCTTAAAATTGGTTCACTGTTACCATTATTATCAGTTATGTGATGTCGTATGAAAAATAATAATGAAGATCAGGTATTTCTTGGGGGAACACGAAAACCGAATTCATTTAAAAGACATGAGCAATGAATACGGAAATTTAAAATATCACGAACGAACATACATTTTCTTCGAATTCTAAGATTTTGAATTCCTAATAATAAGCACATAGGATTATAATAAGGAATCTTAAGTGTGAAGAAATCCGAAAATTAGCGTGCATACTTTTACTTACTATCGAATCTATATGAGGCTTAAAAGATAATTTTATATCTGTAATGACACCTTAATCTATCTTTTGGGACACTCTATCTAGGAATACATTTGACAAATTATATCTTTAGTTAAGCAATTCTCTTTTTCTAAAACTTGACATTTTAATAAACCTGACATTTAATATGTTGAGATTAAGAGTTAGTCTTACACCATACTGGTAACCTTATAAAATCTTCTTTTAATAACGTTAATTGATTCAATGTGCTTGTATTGTTTAAGATCGTCTGTAAAAAAGAAGACACTTAGAAGGAATGCAAATTATAGAAATATCATTAGTAAAAAAGAAAAAGAGTAAGTCTCCAATATGGCTTCCCTAAGGAACACCAGATGGAACAAGAATTTGATTGAATAAATGAGTGTTTACTTTGACAATTTCGTCAGATAAGATTGAATATATTTAAGTAAATTGGAATAGAACCCGAGGCAAGCTATGAAGAAGAATGGTGTGATTCACTGTATCAAATCCTTTAGCCAAATCGGTTAAAATGACATGTGTTTGATTCTTTTCCAAGTTGGAAATAAAGTGAAAAATTAGTTGCCACTGACCTTCCTGGAACAAATCCATGCTGAAACACCGGTATGTGTACATTTTACATATTCGTCTATAATAATTAGAAATTAACAGCCAAATTAATAAACATAGACTACCGAAGGACTAACTCTTAGTCTGTGGGCTAGTGAAAAATGCTATTAATAGAATAACATTTCTCTTAAGTGACTTTTACTAACTTAGTCCAGCTTAAGAGGTGGATTAGCAAAGGACTAAGCAAAAAATATGTCAATCGTCAAAGAAAAAAGAGAAATGTCTGTGTGAAAATAAATTGTTGATTAAAAAAAAAAATGTGCACGACTGGGTCGTACGAACTTGCTCCTGCATGCTAAAACTAAATATTTATGATTACTTAAATTGCAAAAAATAGTGTTAAAATAAGAGATATACTTAAAGCAATTCTGATTACATTCATACTTACAGCTTACGCTTAACTCAAAAAAAAAAAAATATATATGAAAATAATTAGAATTTATTAAAAAAAATAAAATTTGGAAATGTACCTCGTATATACATTTCATTCCAAAATTTAAATGCCGAACAAATTCAAACCTTATTCATGATTTATTGAATTTTTTTTTTTGAAAATTGTCGGAGCCGTTTTTTTTTTAAATTAATTTTTTATATATAAAATTTTTCAAAAATATTTTAAAATTAATTTGGGTATGCAGTTTTCAAGACCATGTAAATATACATATTATACTCAAATTTGGATTTTTAAAACTGATCCGTTTTTGAGATAGAGAATTTTGAAAAAAAAAGTTAAAAATATTTTTTAAAAATCCAAAAAAAAATTTGAAATTTTTTTGAAAACAAAATATTATCCGAACATTATATACGTACTTTCAAAAAAATACTTACGCTGATCGGATTTTCAGTTTTCGAGAAAATCTAATAACAAAAAAACGGTTCTGTGGGAGCTACCGTTTTGGAGCAATATAAACATTTTTTTTTACATAAAACACATGAATGTTTAAAAAAAATTAAACTCAAGGAAGTTAAAAAAAAATCGTTCGGGCTGTTTTTGTGAAAAAAAAGTTTTGGTTTTTGGCCAAAAAAATCGTATGGTGGCCACCATAAATTTTGATCTTAAAACAAAAATAAAAAAAATGGGATATGACTTTTTGCTCAAACCTCTAATTTTCAAATTTGAAGTCAATCGGACCAGTAGTTAAGCCTGTAGATGCCTCTAAACTTTCCGACAGACAGACAGAAGGAATCGCCGGACCCTCTTTTTTCGACTTCTCTATCATCGTAATATCATATCTCATCCTCATCTCAAATTTTTTTTTTTTTACGAATTCAATACTTGCCATATATTCTATATGTCGCAAGTAAAAAAACATATAAATATGTAAATGGAGGTGGGCATACACCCGTTGACTTACAAGTTATGGCTGCTATCTGATACTGGTTAAATAAGATAGTTAGTGGTTCAACTAATGATTCGACTGCATCTTTCAAAAATATTGGTGAAAAAACAGCAGGTCTATTGGATTTGGATGTATTAATAGTCTAAGTTCTACTAACACTTCATCCGAATTTGATTGGAAGACTTCCCAAACTGAATCTTTCTGCCACATTAGGAAGAAGGACTCAAAATATCGGGCAATGAGATTACAGATTTCAGATAAATCACTTGTTGTAGTATCTGAGTACACATACAATTCGGAAAACCACTAATACTACGATTAGAATTTATGAATTCCAAAAGTGGCTACTTTCAGTCTTAATTTAACTTCAGTAGATGCTATTATAATCTCTCTGATCCACTGATCTCTATTATAACTGGATAGTGGATAAGAGCAAAAAGTTTGACTCTCATAGGAGACTGTTATAAGTGTAAAGGTACCATCCATGTATAACAGTTATACCAAAATATAACACTTCCCCACTGAGAGCTGAAAAAAAAAACATAAATACGGCTGTGTTTCACACCACATTCTTAAATGATAAATAATTAGTTCCTTGCTGCTTTTATATTTAATTGTTATTTATTTTAATTAGTGGTTGGCCCCTTTAGTTAAAAATAGCAATTTTTCAGTAAATTCATTTTAAATTATAAACTCAGGCCATTGATGAAACTAAGCAATCTCTTCATCACTTCACTCTGTCCACTGTTGTCTATAATAGAGATCAGTGACTCTGTCTCACTTTTTTCGGTTTATATAGAAAGAGATGCACAAGTGTAAGAGTACCATGTCAAAATCAATAGGAGCCAAGAAAAGTGTTATAATTTGTATGGAATCCACTATCCAGTGTATTATAGAGATCAGTGCTCTGATCTCATCATTGTATGCTATATAAATACTACCTACAGAGAAGAGATTGAGAACTATATAACTAAGTTATAAAATACAATGGAAAAACGTTAGCTTTTTAAAGCCAATAATAAATAAACAATCTTTGCAATATTCGTTTCGGACCTATAACAAATAATATGAGTGCGACCCATGTAGTCCACACGACTAACTTAACAGAGTAGAAAAATGAGTAAAACATTAGTTGTTTTTGTTGAAATTATACACGTACGTTGGTTTTAAAAGTCAAATTTCATAAAACTTATGATTTTAAGACATACATTAAGTACATTCAATAATAGTGGCGCCATCTGATAAGATCCGGTCGTACCAACTCTTGTACTCATGCACAACTACTTTGCACAGTAAGGCACAGCCTATAGATACTTCTTCTGAATATTGTAGTTTTCTATTTGTGAAGGAATTTTTCTAATCGGAATAGTTTATCCGAAGATTAACATTTATATGGCAAAATAGCGTTTTTCACACTAACTTTCAGATTTTTTGCACTATTGTTGAAATTATTGTAGAAATTATCATAATTTTCATTATATTAGCGTTGTCTTAGATTTTGATTGCCATTAAAAAACCGCTAAGCCGATTTCGCTCAAAACCTAATCAGCTCTTAACAACACAATACCGCGTCGAATGAGACCAATTATGACAGAACGATGGTTCGCGAGATTATCGAGCTGAAAAAACTTAACTCGCGTACGCACATACGAACACACATGCACACACAGAGACATCATCATAAAAACGCTTGATTCGGATTCTAGTGACCTCAAAACATGGAGATTTGCAAAAATTGGAGATTCACAAAATCAGACCCATTACAATAGCTTCCCCTAGGAAGTTAATAATAATAATGTGAATAACTATTTGGGAGCAAGTACCTAACTCATATTTTTTTTCTTGTCGCTTTGATAGCACTCAATCTATCCAATATACATACCTTCATAAACATTCAATCATATTGACTAGTCATTTGTTACTTCATAATTAGCTACACCAAAAGCAAAACATCAACTACGACTGACCAGGTGTTGGGTGGATTTTAAGTTAGCATAAGACTTTAAGAAATTTCACTTCGAGGGTTTTATAGAGAAGCTTTACATTTTGATACAGGTAGGAAAATTAATGAAATCATACAAATTTTATTACAATATTTTTTCCCATTTTCTTTTTGTAGATAAATCATCATCTGCAAAATTTCATTTGTCATTCAAGAAATACTCCCTCATCACCTCTTCTTCCTAAAACAGGCTTATGTATCCTGCAAGCTGTTCTTTTTACATCTCATGTGTTAAATGTGCCTATCAACACTCTTGACACATTGTGATTAAGCGAAATGACGGTTGCCATTTAACCACCAACATCGGCTACTTACTTACATACATATACACAGCTTCGATAGATGAGATTTTAGAAGTTTCCTTTGTCATCTATAGGTTGCCTTTAGAAGCACCCCACGCTGAAGAATTTGATTGTTGCCTTGATTTTCGTTCCCCTGACATCAGTTAAATCATTGAATTCTGGTTTTGGGATTCGTTTTTGTAAGTGTAATATTTATGAAGAAAAAAGAAATATGAACGTAAAGTAGCTGAGAAATATGTCACATAAGAGTAAAAGCAAAAAATGGATAACCTGAAAATGTTTGCCCCGCAATCCATTTACCCATGAATCGTATTACCGGGAGTTAGGAAATATGTGTATCTCATCAACATTTTTATTATATTAAAACAAGACCATTTTCCGGTGAAGAAAGTAGATAAGGACATAGTCAGGAACCGTTCCTTAGCTACAATTTATGTACAAAAAAATATAAACAACCTACAACGTCCTTGATTTAAGGTGGATTTCTTCATAGATTTGTAGTACGGGTTTCTGATACAAGATTGAACAAAGGATTTTAAATACAATGGAGCAAAAGGATGGTTCACTAAAGAACAATTTTAAGAGAACTCTTAGTGGGATATTAGGTTAAAATGATGTTTGAGTCATTACTAAAACGTCATTTTAAGCTAATATCACATTAAATTCTTTAAAAAATTGTTTATAATTTTTGTTTATAAGCGGAGTTTGCACCAACATTTTTAACTTTACAGCATAAAATTGACCTTATAACATTTCCATTTTTTTTTTTCAATCATTTTCGGACAGAGCTAGTTGTCCTACCGACTGCAATTCAATAATAAAAAAACTCAACGGAATAGAGAACTTAACATGAACTTAATATTGTTTTAAACATGGCAACAACGTGATATTCTTATGTTATACAAAAACTTTTTGAGGATAACATTTAGGACCGAAAAATAATAATTGAGAAGTATAATTTACTATTAGAACCTTTTTTGCCTCAGTTGTTCCTCACTTTTCTTTTAAAGAAATTCAACTGTAGATAAAATTCTAGCATAGAGAAATTCTTTTTCGTGCCGTGACATGGCGACATTGTAGTTGTTAAAACCACGTTAAAATGTGCGAAAGTATGACACTTGCTGGATATGGTAGTGGAGACAAAAACTTTTTCATTCTCTTGGTTTCTTGGCAAGATTTCTTCTCTTGTTTGACTTTTTTTATTTTCAAATAATTCAATCAAAAAATAAACTGCGTGAGTATGAAGAAAGTTAAACTTATTCTCCCTTTTTTTTCATGCAAGAGAAGAAAAACGGAACTCCCTAGTTCGCTTTTCCTATCTATCAACACCATAGATAGATGCTATGCAGGAATAGCGCAGCTAAATTTGAGTTGACAACGTTTCTGTCTGATTAAATTTTAACGCCAAATTTGGTGCCATTAATAAATTCTGCATGAATTATTTGTTAATCCGAGAGTTTGAGTTTGTGGCGGAAAAGTGGTCTAGGGAGGATTGGGCGAAAAATATTGTCATTCCAATATTACCTCGTGTCTATATTAACGGAGCAGTCTCAATTTGTTTTAGATGGACAGGCACTTAATTCACCCTAACTTCCCTTGACACAAAAGTGATTATCCTGAGGAAAGTAAACATAATTTAATATTCTTTGGTTTTTTACTCGATAAGCTGATGATTGACCTAACTCAGAAGCCACATTATTGTTTAACTGCTGAATTTGTAACAGTTACCACACATATATAGGGTGAAGTTTTTCTTGCTTAGTTCCTTGATTTAGTTTGAGTAATAAAATAGCATTGTTTCAAATTTAAAACATATTGACTTTAATAAATTTCAGATTAATTTTCAAGATTCGGAATGAACCTGAAGATAAATAGGCCTTTGCTTAGTTGGGGGGAACGCTATATCTTCTGAACGGCAAAGATTCAAGCCGTTTTCATTAGAGCTAAGGGTAAGACAAATAAAGGTAAAGCTTACATTTACTAATTTTGGTGACGAAGATAGTCAACTGATCATACATATTATTTTATATAAAGAATATGTGCATTAACAATTTGGGAAGTTTTTTGTTTTTAATAAAAAAGGGAAACTTTTGGCTGTCAATTTAGTTCAGCAAGCAAATTATATGACACACTTTATTTTGGTGGTAAGATGAGTAAAAAGTTAGGTAGTTAGATGTTACTTTTAGACTTGCTGGTGATGAGTTTGTATAGTTATTGTGTTGTTAGTGGCTAAAAGAATCTTATTCCAGGCTAATCAAACAAGAATAATGCAATAATTTTCAACAGTACATTGAAATAAGAACTTAAAAAAGCGGTTGATAAATTGAATCAAGAAAAAAAGACAATTCTCAAGTCTCTCCAAGATATCAACGCAAACACTTTTCTTGCAAATGTGTTTATCAGGGAAATTTTAAGGAACTGTCAAGTGATTCATCCCTCATTGGATTTACATGCATCTGCAATTCTGCATTCTTTCTTCTGCAAAAAGAGCGATGGAACGTTTTAAATCATGATCGTTCGCATAGAGAATATATATTACCTAGAGTCCCGACTTCGGGGACTTTCTCTCTTTCGGCCTACAAGCTGAAATGTCCCATTTATACTTACCTTAAAAATGAACTAATACTTATGCACTTTCAAGGTATATGTGATTGTTACAGTCATGGTGTATATCCTGAGCTCAGATTTCAAAAAAAATGATTCCGTTGAGCTCAAAATTAAAAAAAAACTTAACATACAAACAAATTCATATAATATGAAAAATTAATATATTACTTGGTTTCTTTGCAATGGTATAGCATATAATAACATTATCGTTACCAATATATGTGCCAAAAATATCTTTAAATATGAATCTTTTAGGAACATAGAATCGTGCCCTTATTCTCGTAATTTCTTTGGTGAAATTTTTGACAGCTAATGTCAACAATATTTAACATTCGCAATCAAATAGAAAATTGCAAATAAAGTTTAAGAATTGTAAACAAAATTTCAAGAGAATAATGGCGTTTTTAATTGGCAATCTGGAATCTGAATCTTTTCGGAATCAGAACTGTTACTTTTGCCCAATCAAAATGTTTGTTTTTTCTTTTTAACTTCCAGATTGCCAATTAAAAACGCCATAATTATTTAACCCACAACTCCTTCCACTATTGCGAACAACCGCACGCTCCCTAGGTCGGTTGCTTTAAATGTAAAATTTACTTCCACAATAGCTATCTATAATAAATATTCGATTTCACTCACCGTAAGCTGGGGTCAGAATTCCATGAGAAATTTTGACGTAATTTTGACTCACTTATACGTGGGTTATAAGTACATAATCGATTTATGAAGGTTTGTCCCACCTAAGTGGTTCAAAAGTCCTTTACGGACTTATAACTTACGGACTTATGACACTGCGCCGCATATGTTCATGAGCGTCGGAACGGAAGCATGATCTGCACTATCGTTTCTTGCAAGTCTCTGGGATATTGATCGGTGTTGGCTTCTTTGATTTCGTCCAGGTTCATGACGTCGTTTTCTCCGAAATTCTTTTCTTTGTACGAAAAGAAATCTTTCTTCTTTTCATATATCATTTTTGAATTATTATTAATAGATCCAAGTTACGCAGAAATTGGGTCAAATTACCTTTACCACTACTTCCGTTGTTCCAAATGTCCTTGATCAACTTATACTAGCTCTTAGCCCAACCAGCTTTGTTCTTATTAGTTGCAGTTTCAAATATCGTTCAATTTCATAAATTAAAAGATTACTTTAAAGAACAAATACACAAATGATTTTGTTTAAGAAGAACCGGTTCTGGCATCATTTGAAGCATATCATATTTTGAATAAAATGCGGCTAGTTCTGGGATTCACTAGCATACCAGTCACTATTTGGTATGTGCAAACATTAGTCACCTGCAGCGTGAAATGCATTCAGCAAAGTTCGCTTCGTTGTATTAAAATAAACCATATATGTACCTATAAATTTGTATAGAAATAATCATTATACGAAGTGTGTAAAAGATAATGGATAATGATATTGAGGACGACGGTAACGTTTCGTATATCGGACAATAATCAAACGCAAGACCCCGGATCGTCCTTGTCATGGGCATCAAGGTCAACCAGCACTGGCGATGATAATGGCGCTGCCCCTGAGTCACTTGACTGAAGAATCATCAGGCAACAAAATCAAAGCTCAGTGTATGAAATGTCCGGAAGATATGATGATAAAAGTCAAAGGGTATACTAATTGTACCTACGTCTAAGGTAAGGAATATCAAGAAATCTGATAAAAATAAGCCGACCCAAAATCAGTTCGACGAAAACATTTTAAAATATTGTATGCATTATATGATTCCGTTACGTTCAATAGAAGACCCTTACTTTTTAAAAATTTTTACTGATTTAGAAATATCTACAATGGACATCACACTAATGAGTCGACGTACTCTAGGGCGACGCAAAGAAAATTACTACGAAAAACAAGTGGCGACGATCAAAGCCGAACTAAGTGAAGTGGATTACGTATGCACATTATTGGACATTTGGTGAAGTAAAAGAAAGACATTTCTTTGGCGTCTCAACTAGATCAAAGACGATTTGCGCAGAGCTTCAGCGGCGTTAGCCTGTCAGAGATTCAAGGGTATCCACAGTTACGATCGTTTATCAGAAATCATTCAAGAAATAAATGCAAACTATAACCTTAATTCAAACAAAATTGTTGCCTCGGTGACCGACAACGGCAGCAATTTAGTAAAAGCATTTCAAACATTTGGTGTTAAATTATCCAACATTGAACTTTTACATACAGATGAACATTTTCAAAGCTTGCAGCCTCCTGAAGATAGCTCTGAGTCAGATGATGATGAGACTGAACTAATTAATTTCCATAGTTTGAATTTGCTTCGGGTACATTTGAGATGCTGTGCACATGCACACACATTGAGCCTTTGTGCAACAACAGACGCACAAATTGTTTTAAACGAACCAAATACTACATTGTCGGCTATGCATTCTGTAGTCATGAAGAAATGTAATGTTCTATGGAAGGCTGCAGCACGTCCAAAAATGCGGAAATAATTCAAGATGTATTGCAACACACACTAAGCCGGCCTGGTGAAACTAGGAAGAACAGCTTATTTCACTCTTTGAAGCAAATACAGAGCATTAAAGAAAAAAACTTACATCTTCATAGATCTTTGAACATTAAAAATGTAATCAAAGAAAATTAATTTGAATACAGTAAAGAATACCTTATCTGTGCTGCACCTGTTGCAGAAGCCCTCGACATTATGCAGAGCGAGACAAACACATATTATGGTATAGTGATGTCGTGTCTTTTGGCTTTACGCAAACAACTACATAAAATCAAAAAAAGAATAACTTTACTTATTGCAAGCCTCTGATCGAGGCTTACCGTACCTGAAGCAGAAAATGCTGCTATAGCTGCTCTATTAGTAGTGTCCGTAGCTTAGTGGTTAGGACGTTAGGTGCGTTGGCTGCTAAGCAGAACGTCGTGGATTCGAATCCTATTCGGGCCCAAAGTTTTTATTTAATATTTCACGGACACTGCCTCTTGCGAAGAACTGACAAAACTTCCAAGAGTATCATCTGTCATGAAAAAGTGTTTCTCAACTTTGCCGTTCATAATCGGCGTAAAATTGTAGGTCCCCTCAATTCTTCACACGCACCTAGAGAATTGTTGATGAGAGTAAGCCACTTAGGCCTTGGCTCATCAAGCTGCTCTATTATATCCTGGCTTCAAAAATAAGTGGCTGACGTGCTTGGAGCTATCAGACCGAACTGAGATTCTTAAAATTTTTAAGACTGCTATTTCTTAACAAATAAATGAAAACGAAACGTCAATAGTTGCTACAAGAAAGGTCAACAAAGAAAATACATTTTTCAATTTTGATACTGATTCGTCGGACTCTGACACATCCATGACGAAAACAAACTCTTCTGCTGTACCTTTGAATAAGTGAATTGTTAATGCTGAATTGTTTTGCCGAGGAAAGCCAAAATGTTCAGCTCCTAAATCAATATCCAGAGATAAAAGCGGTTTTTATTAGATTTAATACACCATTGACATCGTCTGCACCAGTAGAGCGTCTTTTTTCCTTTGCAGCAATAACTAGTTTGCCGAAAAGTCACAAGTTGTCTGCTTTTTTAACTTTGCACACATACAATTTATTGAACTTTATTTGATTACGTATATTATTAACAACCCACAATACAATACTCTTTAACTTTTACCTGTTAATAGTTACTTTAATTTATAACACTGAAATTAATCAAGAAGCAGATTTGATGGAAAAAATATGAATCTGAAAATTAATAAAATTATTCCTTGCTAAGCTTTCATTGGATTTATTTCATTAAAATATTGTAAGACAATTTTGATTCACTTTAGTGACTAAGATAATTTTAATTTTCGTATATAATCTCCTAAGATTAATCGATCCACGATTACATACATATGGATATGATGTACATTTTCTGCTTGTAATAACGCTTACTAAGATAAATCTATCATTTTATTTTAAAAATATTTAGATAGGTAATTAAATTTGCACATTCAATTACATTAAGTCAATTTTTGAAGCTTTTCTGCTCAATTACACTTTCATGAGCTGAGTTCACCATCCATAAATTTTTCCCAACATCCAATTTTTCTTTTCCAATTTTATTTTTCTCTGATTTGAAGATTACTACACAAATTCAAATTCAATTTTTAAATTAGAAACTTTTATATTCCAGAGTCTTCCAAAAGTTCTTTGTAAACTTTTTGTTCCTTTTTTTTCTGTCGTAAAACGAGCCAACACTCGCGTAAAGGACTCGCCTAATCTTATACAAAAAAAAAAAGAAAGGAAAAAAACTTCAAAATACCTGGAGAGAAAAACTTTTTGAAAATCACTGTCCGTTAAAATTGTTTGTCGTAAATTAATTTTTAAAACGTGAATAATTTATACCGCGAGGAAATGTGGTTGGCATATTATGATGAAACTATGTGTCCGGTGCGAAACAAAGTTGGACATCGTTCGTTGGTTCAATGAGGAAGTCGGGGTAAATCAGAAGCAGCATTCTCTTATTCAATTTTGTTTTTCTTGTTGCCAAGTGTCCGCTTGATTTGCTTGATGTCGGGCATATTAGAGACTATAATACTCCTTGCGATAATCCCTAAGGAGGTAATTAATTTTGAAGGAGCTATCAAAGAAACTCGAGTAAATGAATTTAAATTAGCCCCGCGTCCATGAGTATAGTGAATTTATTTACGTGGCGATTTTGACCTTTCTTTGAATCCTTTTCTGTATCTCTTTAAGTTCTTTTTGTGTTGTTTGTTACTCTTGGTGAGGGAAAAGGCAAAGTTCTTTTTTCTTTGTGTTGTATACACATTATAATAATTATATGTTTAACAGATTTATTTTTTGCAATTAAAATATCTGCGCATACAAACATCAACAGTGTTGAATGTACTCCAAGTAAGTAATGATTTTTTATTTTACTAAAACTATGTTAGTGTACACGATTTCTTGATTTTACAACCTGTCACTGATAAGCATGCCTATAATGTGCTACAACTATTGAATAAGGAGTACAGGAAGGAGTGTTATGTAATGTAAGTTTAACAAGCACAAATGCATTACAACAGTGCCGGTCTGCAGCTAATTGGTTAATCTCAGGGGAAATTTGATTGAATCAAGATTATATTGATTGTACTTCAATTTTTCTTTCCTTTTTTTTTTCTTTTTGGGTTATAAGTGTTTTTATGCTCAAGGTGCATACGCACGATTTTTATTGTTTATTTTTTTTTAATTTCTTCAGTACATTTTCTTGATTTTTCATGCAATTAACCGCAATTAATTTCATGCAATTAAATTAATTGCGGGTTTTTTGGTCGTATTTGAAAGCACACTCTATGAACAACTTAATCAAGTGTTAAAAAAATAAGAAATTTTGCAGCGCCTTACAATCACCAACAAAAATAAATGCGCCCTTGAACGAAAATCACAAAATAACTTTTAAAAGCCCGGCAAAATGACAGCACAGGAGAAAGTTTGACAGTACAGGAGAAAAATTTGACATTAGACTCACGTACACTGTACATGTGGCTAACATCACCTTTGTATATGAAATAGACTAGTACTACCAAGATTGGAAATCTAGTACCATGGTTCTGGCATCGATCCTAGAGTCATCTACCTAAAAGTTGAGAACTACTGCTTTGGAGAATTTGGAGATTATTTTCAATGGGGAATTCATGAAAAATGGCGTAAGGTTAGAACGAGAACGCCTTATAGAAATAATAAACATAATAATAATTTTGTTATGAGACTTTTTTGTGGAGATATTTGTTTGGCCTTGAATATAATGTAGAGTGCTTTTATACACAGATCTTTGAGAGTATGTATTTTGTATGTGTAAGAATTAAGAAAACGCAGATGGATGGCTTTTGGCAAAATTTGATACAAACTGAGTTCTGCGTTACCACAGTATATTTTATAAAAGTTCACATAGGAAGACAATGCAATTTATATATTAAACACTTTTATACATTCACGTAATTCAAACTTGAAAAAAGGAACCCAAGTTGATTGAGAAAAAGGAAGGTAGATCTGAAGAGTGTATTTAATACTGAAATCAATTAAAATATTAAAAATGTTTATAGATACAAGCACGTTATTTAAACTTTGTGTATTTTTATGGGTTGACATCTGATGCAGAGAGGATGTATTATATTATAATATTATATACCTCCTCTACGGTCTAGTGTTTTGTAAATTTGTCGGCTTATTGTTGGTGTATAATTATAGAAACAATTGTGTAATGAAGAATGTAAGCCGAAGTAGATTTTGGAAATATCGAGTTCAATCGAAATTAAGTTTTTTTGAGTTACGTAAATTTTAAGAAATAAGGGATGATGTGAAGAAGTAAGTTATTTTCAATGATTTACAAAAATGGAAGTAGATCTTCAAGAGTGGTAACGCTGACCCTCACCCATTTTGAAAACTATTTCTCTGTCAGTACTAACGAAGGTACCTCGTTTCGGAGTTTTTATTAGAAATACTACACTTTGAAAATGCTTTTGAATTGAACTGAGATGTTTTTAGGGTTTCCAGAGTTTCAATTTTAAATTATATTAAATTTTTTCTTGTTTGAGCAAAATTTTCAATTTCAGGTAATTTTTTTGTTCACACTGCGAACTACTTTTCTTATTTTTCCTGTTGAAAAAAAAAACAATAATTAAAAACAATATCTCATAAAAGCACCAAAAACAGGCATATTTATATGGTTTTTAGGATATGTTTAACACTGTGCAATCATGAAGAGGGTTTAAAGTATACTTATATGTCTACCTGATTTTCTGTCAAAACATTAATTACCTTACTATTTTCTCACTGAGAGTTAGATTTGGGGTATGAATGTTTAAAAAGTGAATTAACTAAAGTAAGGACTAGTATAAAAGAAATTTTAAAAAATGATTGATTATATTATCAAGTTACGTAACTAAGTAACCGGATTCTTGCAATTCCATTGCACAACCCATAAAAGAATAAAATGTCTGTGCATTCTTCTCTGTTAAAAGAAGACATTTCAAAAATACAATGTAACCGAAATTAGGCTTTTTTTATTTAAAATATTGTGAATTATTATAATATTCTTAAAAAAGCGGTCAAAGAACAAAAATCATTTAGTTTCAAAAGCATGTAATTTTTTCATTTGCTTTGTAAACCCTATTTCCTTTCATACATGATCACAAGGAAATGTGTAATACCAAAGTACATTGGTAATAGTTTTGATACTTAGTAGCAAAACGTTAAAGTTTTACCTAAAAACTTCTTAAAGTTCTTTCGATCGTATCCTTACTTCGCATATTATTTTTGTTTTTCCTCCCCTCTAACCAACCATACAAATTCGGTGCAATATTTTGTTGTTTTTTTTTAAAAGCAACCTAACTCTCTTACTCGCATTATTTCAATATAATATAGCCTACACACTCCTACTTATTGTGTTCGTTCCTGTCATTTTGTTCTCCACTGGGGAAACTTTGTCTTGTTCTTGTTTTTGAGCTGTCAAACCAAGCAGAGCAGCAAAATTCAAAAATTCAATTCTTGGTAGTACTAGTCTATTTCATATACAAAGAACATCACTTCCTTCACTTCTTATTCAATGGTTACAACCGTGTACATGGTCAGAAAGTTTGTCGGACAATGAACTATAAGATCATTTTCTGACTATTTGTTGTAAAGCAGCTTAGAATCGTAAGTACGCTAGCTGACAATCGTGTAGAGCGTAGAGGTGTACACATCCAATTCATTGTCAGAACATGTATCTGACACTGAATGGTTGTAAAATAAAAATCGTTTATCGTGTAAACTAGGCCTTCACGATATTCGATAAAAATATCGGTATCGTATCGTATCGTATTGAAGGCCGTACGATAATCGACATGATGTCCAGTACCTGCGATACTGATATCGATACGATAAACGTGTTTGTAAAATTGTCAATATTATCTTACCGCCGATAAGCACTGGCCGATAATTATCGAATATATCGTATCGACTGAAAGAATTCTATTTTCGACACTACGCGCGCAAAATTCAAATTTTCTTTCAATATAGCATTTACTTATAGTAGTTTACTTGCAGTAATACACATATGTGATTTTTTTTTACGCGTTCGCTCGTGCTTTCGTTGTCGATCTTCTTTTGTAAGAACCCGATGAACATCGATACTGGAACGAAACGCGTCATTTGTTTTCGAGACATGTTATAAGCCGGTTGGTTATAACATGTCTTATATTTCATATAATAAGTGGTTGAAAGGTTATCTTCATCTATAGTCATATATGTATATAAATGCACATATAAGAATAAAGTCTGTAAGGGGTTGGAGTTGGAGCACAAACCAGAACAACAGATAACGCGAAAATGTACACCGTTGTATATTTTTCTCTTAGAACGGTTATGGGATTGTGAGCTTTCAACAAATGTCGATTTAAAATTGCGGGTTCGGATAGTCTAAAATCAAATAAAATTAATTTTGAATAGCTTGCGTTTCACTTTTTGCCTCGCTATAATAGTAATGCACATTTTTTTTTATTTCGATATTTTATCGAATATCGTATCGGTATCGTATCGAAGTCGATAACGATACGATAAATTTGTCTTAAAATTATCGCCGATATCGATACGATACGATAAAATAATTTGTTATTCGATACGATACCGATACAAACGAAAAATATCGGTATCGTATCGTATCGTGTCGTAAAGCCCTAGTGTAAACACACAATTTAGTGCCAGATCTGCCATATGATTTTCGTTTTCTTTCGTTTCTAACAATCGAGAAATTGTAAGATGGACTTTTATGTTATCATACCTACAATTTTGCCTTTGTAAGACGATTTGCAGTGAATTTGAGCCTTGAGGTTAATATGGTAAGTAGGTAGATTCAAAATTGCATTTTTCACAATTTTGTATATCACGTACTAACTTTATTTCAAAATAGAAACCATGAATATGAAAAAAAATAAAGAAGCATTCGATGCGAAAAGTATCCTAATTATGCCACTTACATCCGGGAAAGATTAGATACAAAAAAATTCTACAGGACGAAAGTCACATGATACCACTCTGAATTTGATCGAGGAATTAAAAGTCCAAAGCAGCAATGCGATACTGGATGCCCCGAATACAAGTTGCTAAAACAATATTTGTGGCAAGAAGTCGGGAAAATGTAGGAATGACGGTGTCAGAGTGCAAAGCAGTGGACAACCCTTCGAAGAACTTTTAAACCGGATCTTTATGTTATGTTTATTTATTTTTAATTCTTTAAATGTTTTTCAAGACTCTGCTGTTGACAATTAAAGTTATTTGCAAACGATGGAACAAAATTCGCCAGCCCTATCCGCAACCACATCACATCTATAGACTCTAAGCGCTCATCTGTGTCCAAGAGTCAAAATGTTTCGACTCTGCGAGCCTTCCTTCTATGATGAACTAGTTAACCCGCTATTTATTTTTATAGATCAATATGGTGTTTGGATTTATCTTAAGTAAAATAAAACACGATATCCTTATACATATCATTTTAAAAAAATTAAAAATAAACATAAAAATATAAACAAAATTAATTAGTTGACATCAATTGAGTGATTGTGGGTTTTGAAGTGCTCATATTTGTGTGCGCGAGTTATATGGGATTGATTTATTATTTCCTTTTCTTATATAAAGGTTAGAAATAAATAAATTAAACAGTATATATTAATTTTGGGTTTTATAAAAGAATGCGGGTTTTATTCAATTTTTATTGCTTTTTCAAAGACTTTACAGTGGCAATATAACTTTTCTTTTTCTATGTCATTCGATTCTAACTGTGCAAGTTATTCTTCTTCGAGTTAAACCGTTGCAAAAAAACATGCTAAACGGTAGCTTGGGACGCTCTCTGATATTCCAGGCTTTGACTTTCTAGCTGAGATGTAAATTGGAATGCTTGGCTCGATTCTATTCATGTTGTTCGAATCTTTTCGTGTCTGCTCTTCGATATTCCAGGCTTTGTCTTCCCAGCTGAGATGTGAATTGTAATGCTTCGCTCTATTCGTTTCATGTCTCTCGTTGTTAGCAATTTAGATGGTATGTGCCAGTGTTCCCATGTAACTCGCGCTCCGTGACCGTGCGGTTCCCATCTACATTTCTACATGCAGTAGTACAATTTTTCGAGATGTTTTCTTTCAGGTGTGGCTATTGAGGATGGTGTTGTCGAAGTTTGTGATTTCGTTTGGTCGTCAGAAGTCTAAGTCTTATGAGGTTTTCGTTTTCGAATTAGATATTAACAACAGAAGATGGTGCATAATCGAGAAGACAGAAATTTTATATTTTTGATGTATATTATATACTAGGTATAATATATAAGAACACTTTTTTTTCTTTAAACTGTTGACATCTTTTTGATTTGTATAAATTTGCACTGGTACTCCAACTCAACCTATTCAACGAAATACGATTTAAACAACATCCTTAATTCTGTCCCCAGATCTTGTCGCCAGTCACCTAAAACAAGTTCTTTGTTTTCATTGTAGCGGACCAAATTGCTACGTGATGTTAAATTTCTTTGATTTGATGTCATCAGGTAGCTAGTGACTTTCTTGGTATTTTCGGCATTTAAATGTATACACTTTCGCAGTTAGGTCCTCTCTCGAGTAACTTAAGTGTGACTAAACAAAACCCTTATCTTTCCGGTCCTAATGCACAACATCGGATGAAAACGCTTTGGTCTGCTTCGCAAGAAAAATTCTCCGAGTGATTTTTGGTGCAGAGGCGAAGATTCAATCAATAACTATACGAGCTGTTCAACGACCCTGACCTAGCCAAAAGTTAAGGTCCATCGAGTAAGGTGGTTGGATCACGTAGAGCGAATGGAAAATAATTATAATGTTCCGGTCCATAGAGTTTTCGCATCCAACCCAGAAGAACGCGGCAGAAGAGAAAGACCGAGACCGAGGTGAATATCCGTGTAGTTGGTGCAATTCAGGGAATCTCCTTCCATGAGAATTGGACATCCGATGCTGATGTTCCATTCTCGGGGCATGCTTTCCTTCGACTAAATCTTGCAGATGAGCTGGTGCATACTTTGTTCGGTTAAGTTGAAATACCGCTATCTTCACATTGTCAATGTCGGGTGGGTGGAATAGGTGGTCTGCATCACTTAAATTGAATAGTTGTGTATAACTGATGGAATTTTGTTCATCATCGCCGTTATACGGATGATACCACTTGAAAAAGTGGTATCTCCATATCCTCAGTACCAACTGTTGTTCCACTACAATTTTACCATGATGTTGCACTTCAACAGGTGCTTCTCATGACCTTTTTTTCCTTCTGAGTGCTCCTCTTTCTTCCGCTGCAACCTGTTGCAGAAGGAAGGCATGCTTTAGTGGACGCATAGCCCCTCCTCCTCTCTCTCACTTTGTAGCCGCATACTACATCCAACTGGGGATGGAACTCAAATCCATATTTTCGGTTGAGGTACTAGGCGCCCGATGTGCACGGCGGCGGGGATATGGAGAGAAGGACTTCATAGACAGTAAATGCTTTGGGCGTTTGTGTCTTCTTGAATGCAGCGTTTCTACCCTTCGAAAGGATTTAAGAATCTAGTTTACTTATCTTTATTATACCTTACAACTTGATTTCTAATAGTCAGGATGAATGTGTGTGGAGTCAAGGTGGTAGGAATAATTTACTGTTTGTTTTGGTGGCTAAGAATAGTCTCCTAAAACTATTGGAAACTCCATAATTTAATTGAAATCAATAACAGAAAATACAGAACAACAAAAAGTGTTGTTCTCTTTTTCAGGTTTCGCATTATTTCTGTTCAAAATCAAGGCTGCAATAGATTCCTCATAGAATAAGAAAAAGTTTCTATGACGATTTATAGTTTTATCTTGGCATTAATGAAACTTCATTCATAAAAAAACATTGCTAACAATAACATTATTTTTAGGTACTTTTTAAGAAATACAAAATTTTAAAATGTGTGCCTTGCCCGAAGGTTATTAAAATCAAATCGTTCGACAACTACGCTCATTACTTCATTAGAATTTCTAGTTGCCATCGCAATGAAGTGGAAATTTTGCTTTTCGAATCGTATTATGTCTTGTAAATTGTAAAATCTATTCGGGCGGAAGAAAAAAAATAGGAAAAATTAATATTATAAGTATATTTCTAAGAAAACGACAAAAGCCAAGCTAGTATCCTTATGCAAAGGTTGTAGGGTAAAGGTGTCAACAGTGAATCAGGGTACACAGTGAATAATAATAATAAATCTGAAAGAGAGAAAAGAACATCCCTGTACATTTCATCCCTTCAAATCATCAGTCTGCGTGATGGATTCTGCATTGATAAGTAATGTTATGTTTTCTATTTGTTGTTCTTATTAGGTACTGTGCATTGAACCATCTCTCTCTAGACTCAAATGTCTAATATTTGTATATCTGGTTACATAGACGTAATAATTTGTGTTATCTTGTTTACTTGTGTGAAATATTAAATATTAAAAATACACAGGCTCTTATGAGAGCTGCGTGATTTTCTATTCTGAATTTTCTGCCTAATTTCATGCTGCCAAATAATTGCTATTGACACATTGGGACATTGGGTGGTATGCAGAATGCATTTGCTCAGTCTCGTGCGATTGAGACCTTAGAACGAGCTCAAGATAGTGAGATTGAGCAGTTGCAATGCGACATATCTCAGTTTGGTATGCAAGAGATTTGTCTCATCTTCGGATCTCAGTCTCAAAAGACTATTCATTACCAAAATGTCTTTTTCAAATGGAAGCAGTGATTGTAATGAAAACAGTGATTGTAACAAAAAAAAACCGATAGTAACATTTTTTTGTTAATTACATTTTTAAAAAATACAGTTCTTTTGACAAAAAGTCAAATTCCAGATGCAAAATTAGGAAAAAAATGCTTAAATAGCGTTTAAGAGTGAATACGAAAATAAGTTTGGCAGAAAACATTGAAATAAGTCCATTTCAATGAGACAAGGCTTTTTCTGCATTCGGAATCCTCTCAAATGATATAGATCTCTAAACTGAGATCGATATCATTTGTGCGAGATTTGTTTCAAAACTATTTGCATAGGAATGCTAGAAAAGCTCAAAATAATGAGATTGGAGACTGTGATAAGACATTTCGCATACGACCTATTGTTGAAACTTTTGACAGTGCGTTTTATTTCAAATTGTCACTATTGTCAGATTGAATTAAGAACTAAAATAAATGGAATCAACAAAATATCCGAACAATCAAATGTAGTAATCTGTGCATAGATATTGTCGAGTATTCAGCTCCAGATGAAATAACTGTCTGCAAATTTGGCGTCGATTGCTTTGAATGCTTTTGTCACGCCACAGAAGAAATACGATTTCCAGAAGCTCAAAGAAGTCACCAAAACAGTGACGAAAAATCTCAACAGGATCATCGATGTCAACTATTATCCAGTGCCATCAGAGGCTGAGAAGTCCAATATTCGACATTGTCCAATTGAAATTGGAGTCCAAGGTTTGGCTGATTCTTTGACAACAGATCTTCGAGACCATTAACTATGAAGCTCTGGAAGGGAAGCCAGTTGCGAACTGGCCGCCAAGGGTTGGCTCTCCGGTGAGCAAGGAAATCCTGCAATACGATATGTGGAATAAAACTCTAACCGACCTTTGGGATCGCGCCGCTCTGAAGGAGGAAATCGCCAAGCATGAAGTGCACAACAGAGACGCCTGCATGAGTTGTGGGTCTTAAGCATGTTTTGTCTTTTTTTCCATTATCTATTTTTACACTTTTTTCAATCTCCTAATATTATTTATGAGATGTAATCAGGCAATTGTGTTGTTCTAACCCATTTTTTAAATTATAGACACTAATTAGGTAATTCATATTCCCTTCGTTCTGTTTTTCTATTTATTTTAAGAGGGCAGCTCTAAGATCCATTTGCGGTCCACAAAACTTTTAAATCTCTCCTCTGTGTCCTACTCAAAGAGCATACAACCAAATCTATAAAATTTTGCAGGTGACGTTTTTTTCTTGACAAAACTTGACAGAATTTCTGCACGTGTAAGATAAGTTAAAAACATTTTTTTTGTTTTCTCCAAATTATGAGGTTTTGAAATTTCGTGCTTAAATTAATGAAAATATATTGAAAAAGCTGGGAAAAAAATTCATGGCTAAAGTTATCCACTGTTGACACCTTTACCCTATAATTGTACATACATACATACATACATAGGTATATCATAATTACCCTACCGCGCCTTTTATTTCTATTTCTCAAACTCCCCCATTTTTAAGGCAAAAACATTTGTCCATTTTCATATTCAACAACCACTTATGTATGCGCATTAAATATGAACAAATAAAAAACACCCTCCTTGAGATTCTCTTGTATATTCATAATTTATAAAATTACAGTATTAACATAATTTATTCATAAACGTCACTTATATTTTGGATTTTTCTTCTTTTTTTTTTGTTAAGTGAAAATCTTTAAACTTCTTAGTTGAAGAACATTTTTGAGAAACGACAATAGTAAAGAGCATTATAGATCTGATTTTCTAAGAAAGACGCACGGTGGAAAAGGATCCTCAGATAAGTTGCTGTAGGCCATTATGTTTGAGGTCAAAATTTTAAAATGCATTAACTATGAATATTGAGTCGTTTGAATTTGTTGTGCGAATTCAATAACACTAATTTATATACCAAAATCTACACAATATATCTAAATACATATTGCTGAGTCAGAAATTCTTTTAGCATATCAACCTGTGTAATAGAGGATAGATTGGATTTAAAAGTTCTTACTAGGCATTCACCACAAAAGGGTTTTAAGGATGCACCACCCTATTTTTAACTGACCATAACTTTCAAATGAACTCTTTTCGTTTTGTATTTTTTATTTCATTCATTTGGTTGTAGCTACTGCAGTCGTTCCTTTATTTCATCTTTACCAACAAGTTGATAATAAGCTTGCATAAAATTGTCTTTTTACACAATGAACCACTGTGCAGTTAGCACCAGCTTATGTGGTGCATCATGCACAACCCTGATATGTTTTAAGCAAATTGAAATAGTTTACAACAAAAAGAACAAAACAAAACACAATTGTTAAAGGTTTATGAGGTATTAAATACATGCGTTTATGTATCACGGACAAATCGTCCAATTGGTCCTGCACATACGAGATTTATTCATCCGGATTCCGGAGCCGGACTGAAACTAGTTTAGTTAATAAGGGAAGCTATAAGCGAAGGGTGTACAGTATGAAACAGACTGAAATATTCGACCCGAAATTTGGTGAATTAAGGAAGGCTTAAACTTACACATTCACAAAAGCTGACAGGTTTCGGTACGGTATATATACTCACTCAAAACAGTGTGTGTTTGGTTGGACTTAAGATTAAAGCCTTTTTTAATCCCAAAAATTATTCATCCCGTGTGTGCAGGGTGCAGGCCCATTGAGCGCTTTCGTTAAACAATTTAAAAAAAATTATACGATGTGACGTAATCAAATTTTAAAATAGATTCTCATTCTTCTACTTTTTCGACGACAGATGGGATCACAACTCTCCCAATTTGCTGCTTCACATGTACTTTGTACGTTTCGCTTGGTTTACCCTAGGAAACGTCAGCAGGCCTTCCGGTTTTGCGTCAGTGCGTAAGCGTTGACGATTTCAACTGACAGCACAATAGAATATACATTTTCTAATGAAACTCGTCCCATAAGCAACGCATGTGACGGATACGACGGATAGAGTTGCTCAACTTTCTACTTTTTGCGTCCGGTGATCCGTTGACAACTGAATTTGACGAGCAGTCAATTCAATGTGTTCCCACAGCAACAAGGAAAAGCAATGAATTATCAAAATTATGTGCAAAAAAATAGTTTTGACACGATTTTGATATTTTGATTTAAATTGTTTTGTTCAGATTTGCGGATTTGGGAATAATTTTTACACCAAGCAAATGAGACTGTCAAAGTTTACAACGTATTTTATGGGACGGTTCCATCCGGCAAATACGTGGGCAGCAACGTATGCATTGACGCTGACGGGTTGACGGTTTCTATGGTTCGTCCCCTTAAAACGCTCCAACTCACTTTATCTGTCAATTCAATTTGTATGGGAGTTGTTACATTAAACGTCGCAAAATGGGCCTGAGGGTTGCGCCTCGGATTAAAGATATACTTCAACCTAAGAGAGTTCATAACTCAAATAAGCTCAGATCTTTAGATTTGCGTAGAAAAATAATTCTTGTTAATGCCATCAGCGCTATCTTCATTTCAATAATTGGAAGTTCTATCGCCAGCACACTGAGGCTAATCCTGGAAAAGACCAACAAATTTAAAGTCGAAACCCACCATCTTTTCATCAACTTTAAAGGTGATCATGATAGCATCCACCGCCAAGAGCTTATGATGGCGATGTCTGAATTCGGGATCCCAAAAAATCTGATCCAGCTGTGCTGGATGACGCTAAACAATACGCAGTGCGGTGTGCAATTGGGTAACAGTTCATCCGAGTTATTCCAAACATGTGCAGAATTTAGACAAGGAGATGCGTTGTCATGTGACTTCTTCAACATAGTCCTGGAGCAGATAGTGCGCAAGTCAGGTGTGAGCACGGAAAACACTATCTTCAACAAGTCCACCCAGCTCCTAAGCTATGCGGACGACATAGACATCATCGGTCGACCCAAGAGAGCTGTGCTTGAGGCCTTCACAGCGATTGAAGAATAGGCGAAACTCGTTGGTCATGAAGTGAATGAGGACAAAACAAAGTACATGCTATCAACAAACAAAGCAACATCAACAACCGTCACTGTTGGCAGCAGCAATTTCGAGGTAGTTAAGGAGTTAAGGAGTTCACCTACCTTGGAACAAACATGAATCCCACAAATGACACCTTAGTGGAGATCCGAAGAAGATTTACCCTAGCGAACCGCTGCTGCTTCGGTTTGGCATAACAACTGAGTTCAATACTCCTCACTCGAAAAAAGGCGCGGCGCCGAGTGCTGAATGATAAGTAAAAGAGGAAAATTCATATTGGGCACTTTCGAAAGAAAAATTCTTCGACGGATTTTCGGTCCCGGATACGACGATGCGATGGCGAATGGAGAAGAAGGTTCAACCGAAAACTGTATGAGCTGTACCAAGATGTGGATGTAGTCCAGAAGGCCAAGAAAAGACGACTACATTGGCTCGGCCACATCGAGCGAATGGACGACAAGGAAGGAACAAGGAACCTACAGTACTAAGACCAAGTGACTGCGGACGCCAGAGCGCTTGGTTTCGGCGACTGGAGAAAGCATGCGAGGTACCGTTCACGATGTGAGCCGTATAAGTAAGTAAGTAAGTAAGTAAGTATCGGGATGTAAGCTTTTTGAAGACATCAGGTACCGTGTGTGTAATTGTTGTACTACAAACTAAATAAGAACACCAAAACATAATTATGAAAGTCCAGCTAATGGCCATACATAGACCACTGTGCACTCTAATTGAAAACATAACAAAAACACAATATTCACTTTATCGAAAATCCTTTTGAATTTTAATGCACTGGAGCACATTACATCCATAGCTAATGTATAGGTCAAATGATCCTTTGTTTTTTACAACTTCAACAGAATCAACAGAAATCGATATTATTTGAAAAAAAAAAATGTTTCTCAATAATTTTCAAGTAAAATTGATCAACTTCCTTTTTTTATTTTTTGTAGTAAGAAACGTATTTTTTAAACATTTGCACCATTTGTGATTTAAACACAATGGCGCAAAATTATAGTCCGCTAATGAACAATTTTAGTGTGATACTAGCTTAAAATGACGTTTGAGTCATGTCTGAAACGTCATTTTAAGCTAGTATCACACTAAAATTGTTCATTAGCGGACTATAATTTTGCGCCAATATCACATCAGAATTGTAACCGCACTAAATTTTTACAATGACAAGTATGCACCCAAAAATCTTCTTTTTTTTAACGGCTTTTGATTTCTTATTGCAAGCATCAATAAAAAATGTGACGGCAACGAATAGCTTAGAAAAAGCTACTATTCTTGAAAGCTCCCTAACAGAATCGAAATAAAAGTAAGCATTATCATTTCCACGGCAACGCTGATTTATATGTGTTTGTTTTTGTAAAACAAAAAGAGGGTTGCAATATCGAGCATACTATTACGATCAGTATGGCTTCAGCCTTTCGAAATGCTATAACCTGCTTTGGGATGTACCATTGCTTTTCAAAACCAATCAAAGAAAATTGTATGAGAAGACAAGGGTGTAGTATATTTTTTTAAGGGTATTCTAAATGATTTTTCCTGAACAGGCACCTTTTGGAGAAGAAAAGCTCTCTCATAAGGCCTGTACTGCAGATTTGTTTTGGACGAAGTATAATTGTTTTAAAAACAAAACTTAGCAGTTCGGGGACTGCCGACAAAAGTGAAAACCTTGAGCATTTAAATTTGAAAGTTCATAAACGAATGCTAAAAGCTTGATTTGTTCTAATGTGTTTTTGATTGTTAATATGCAATTAAAATCGCAGACATTTTTATAAAGAATGAAAAAACCTACAAAACTGCATCAATAAATTTTCAAAACGGTTACATTTTTTATCAGTACGTTAATTTAATGATTAATTGCTTTGGCTACTAAGCAGAACGTCGTGGGTTCGAGTCATACTCGTGCCCATAGTTTTTATTTCATCTTTCATGAGCACTGACTCTTGAGAAGAACTGACAAAACTTCCAAGAGTATCTTCAGTCATGAAAAAGTGCTTCTCAACTTTGACGTTCGGAATCGGCGTTAAATTGTAGGTCCCCTCTTTTCTTCACATGCACCTAGAGAATTGTTGATGAGAGTAAGCCACTTATGTCTTGGCCTCAAGAGCTGTCGCGCAGCTCTATTTTAATTTAATTTATTATGAAAATATGCTGATACACTTATCAAGCAATAATGCATTCAAATTGGAATGGAATGTCGAAAACATTTATATCGATTTGAAATTCTGAAGGCCTGTGCTTCTTAAGAGTTCTTAATCTTCTACATCCGATTATCAGAACATTTAAGCACGCTTTTAATTGAAGAACATCGATCGAATTTTGGCGGTAGCGGGAATCTCCCACTGATGAGGTGTCTTTTTAAACGAACCAAGCAAGTCGTTTGTGTGCAATTATGTTTATTTTGAAACAGAGATTGTGATGCTTGTAGGAGACGCAACCTGACAAAAGCGGTATCAAAATCACGTCATGTAAATTAGACATATAGAAATTTCAACCACCCGTCTATAGGATTTAAAGTTGTAAATAAATGTATGTTTAAATGTCTACATGGACCGTATGTATGCATCAGTTACCGTTATAAAAAAAAGTAACATAAATTGAAGAGCATAATTCTCTATCAGGTGCGAAAATTTCATTTTGTTAGGTTGAAATTTTCGTGCAACTTTTTTTATAAAATAGCGACAACAACCATCATCCCCTATTTTCGCATCTTCAGTAATACATTTTTTAAAACTTTGAATGTCCTAATAATTTATATTTAATCAAAAGCCATAAGCATAAATGTCAAGCTTCTAGCCTTATCAAGATTTACGTAACACCGATACCAACTCTGACATAGTATCTATTTCAACCCCTTGCAACTCTTTGAACCCTTCTTATTAAAAAAAAGTAGCCTATTCGCTCCAGATTACCTCTGTACCAAATTTAATTGGAATCGATATATTAGTTTAGACGTTATCAACAATCAAACAGATAGGCATAGCTATTTTATATGCACTATTCATGAGCATGTCGCAATTTTTGGTAACTCAAAATAATTAACCCCATGCAAAAGTGCCAAATGCGCTTAAAAAAATTGTCACTATAAAAACGTTTTTTCACCTCTAAATAGATCAAGGGGCACGGTAGTGTCCAGCCACGTTCTCTAGCAACTTTGGCTCTACACCCTTATTTACAACAACTCAGGGCATTATCCACACCCCTCTAACTTCTATACAAGCCTCCCAAAATAAATACCACCCAACAAATAAAAACTCACTACCCTTTTCCTCCCCCACCTTACCCACCACCACAAACTCCACTAATAAACACCTCAAACACATAACCCCCCCCCACCCCCTCCCCCCCTTCACATACATCACACCCATCCACCCATCACTCACCCACCCCAACATCATCCCAACCCTAATACTACCCCCAATACACCAACATACCCAACTAACCAAAAACCAACCATTCTTAATTCACAACTACCCCACCACAAACCCACCCCTAAATTCCCCAATCACCTACACCACCAAAACCTCCAAAACAACAAAACCCCTAAACAAACCCACACAAAACTAATCTAACTCAATACATTCCCCTAACCCACCCCAAATCAAATCCACTAATAACAATCATACCACAAATTCCATTCTATACAATCCTCACACAAACGATAAATAAATATATCAAAATTACTCCATAAAATTACTTCATACATTTTAACTTTGATCACAATTGCACATTCATTAACCAATAATTTAAATTTATTATAACAACAACAATAAAAAATTCAAACAACACAAACTCAATAAGTTTCTATTAATTTATAATAGTAAATCATTCAACTATTGAGGACAATAATCTTGAAATCCCTCCCCACAACCAAAATAAATCAACAAACATTCAGAAGTATTCTCTGCAACCCAAATTCGACAAGTCGAAACACATCCATTTTTATTAAATTTTTCTTTGTTCAATATACATCTTATTCCTAGTAAGCATTTAGTTATATACAGTTTATATTTTAATTATTGATAGATTTTTTTTTTAATTTCGCAACTGATATATATATATATTTATTTTTTTTTAATATGTACACTAAAACATATTATTACATCGAAGTTTTTTTGTAATATATTTTATGTAGCAGAATAAGCAGCCATAATAACAATAATGTATATTCCCTATTAATTTGTTAAGTTTTAAAACCAAATTTTGTGGTACTTTTAGTTTGATTTTTTTCAATATTCTAAGGCTAATTTAACTTTTTCTATTGATGAAAATTTTAGCAAAATTCAAGATATATACGGTCTTGACGGATTTATTTTTTGTCATTATTTTAAATTTTTTTCTTAGTCCTAGCTATTGTTTTAGTAATATTATTCATTGTGTTGTTGCTTTTAATTATTTTAGTTCAATTTTTCATTTTTTTTTACTTTAAAAAAGGAGGTTATAAGATTAATATAGTGTTCTTTTTTGAATGTTTAATGAACCCATGATGGCGGTGTCACACTGGCTTGCGAATATTGTACCCTTGCGTGATTGTTTGTTGATTGATTACCCTGAGGTAAATCGATGCTTGATGAATCTGAACTTGTGTTGTTCGTTTGCTGATGGTGACTTTGTTGCTGTGGAGTTGTTGTTGTTGTCGTTGTTGTACTTTGTTGTGTGTTGAGTGTAGCCAGCGGAATATTTATATCAAGGAGACCATCAATACTCATTTCTTGTTGAATTAGCTGGAAATAAGAGAAATGATATAAATTTTTTGCTGCAAAAATCGTTTTGAGAGAAAAAGGATTTCTTTTTATTAAGGAATGAGTTTTATTAAATTAACACGCACAAAAATTATGCACACTTACTGTGGTGTTAATTAAATTTCAAATCATTTTCATTCACCTTTTTAATTATATTTTTCTTCGACTTACATCTCATGTTAAAAGACGAACCTATTAAGGGTTTAATTAAGGAATCAATAAAACATGTAAAATCAAGCTATTTTATCAAATGATTGTGTATTCTTGTCCTAAAATATAGCATAAACTACACTTATTTTAACAATTTTGAGGGCAACCTAAGTTTCATTTTTCAATTTTATTTTTATTTGTTTCCAGTTATAGAAAAATACTTATTTTTTGATATAAAAAAGAAAGCCTACATAAATGAATTTTGTTATTATAATTTACTTTCCCTCTCTGGTTCTCCCCACAATCAATTTATTTTTCAGTTACAAATGAATATGACTTTTGTGTTTAACACATCTTGGTTATTTGTTGCTGGATTAAAAAAAAAAAAAAAAAACAATTTGTGTGGCAGAGTCATGGATATATAGAGGTAATATCATAGAGCACGAAATGTAACTTGAAAAGTGAGACACCGGACGAGAGAGAAAGAAAATCCAATGAATCTAATTTGGTTTCGGCAGAATAAATATAGAAACAGTAAAAAGTGTTGTTTCTTAAATAAATAGAGTGGCGCGACAGCTCTTGAAGAGCCAAGGCCTAAGTGGCTTACTCTCATCAAAAATTCTTTGGGTGCGTGTGAAGAATTGAGGGGACCTACAATTTAACGCCGATTCCGAACGGCAAAGTTGAGAAGCACTTTTTCATGACAGATGATACTCTTGGAACTTTTGTCAGTTCCTCGCAAGAGGCAGTGCCCGTGAAAGATGAAATAAAAACTATGGGCCCGGGAAGGACTCGAACCTACGACGTTCTGCTTAGCAGCCTACGCATCTAACCACTAAGCTACGGACACCACTAGTGTTGTTTCTTACTAGGTTAATATAACGAAAAGCGAGAAGGTCAGAGACAAAACGAGAGAACCCTTCGATTTTTTCTATCTCCAGTGAATCAATTCCACTTGTATGCAGTGCTACCTCTCCCGTGCTCTATAAATATTATCTCTATGCATGGATGTTGTGTCTTTTTCAATGGCAGTTGAGCTCATGACAGATTTTCAGAATTTCTGCACATGCTCTTATGGGAGCAAATTCTGCATGCAGAACAGTGCTGTGTGATGTCTCTATTTCTAAATTTTCTGCCTTGTTTCATTGTAGCTATGCTTGAAAAACTTAATTTTTATAAATAATTGATATCTGACAATAAATACAGATATTGACACAAAATTGACACGTAATTTCTTCTTTTTCCTGTGGAAACATGTCGAGGCCTACGAAAATTGGTCGCTCATGTGTCCTCACAAATGTCCCGGATTGCATGAAGTCTGGGGTGAAAAATTCGAAGAGCTTTACACTTGCTACGGGAAGAAGGGTCGCGCCAATCGAACAATCAAAGCTCAAGCCCTCTCAGGTCGAGAATGGACCCCTGGAATCGTAAATCTAATCAACAAAATATGGGAAAAATCAAATGCAGTAATCTGTGCACAGAAATTGTCGGGTATTCAGCTCCAGATGAAATAGCCGTCTGCAATTTGGCGTCGATCGCTTTGAATGCTTTTGTCACGCCACAGAAGAAATACGATTTCCAGAAGCTTAAAGAAGTCACCAAAATAGTGACAAAATATCTCAACAAAATCATCGAAGTCAACTATTATCCAGTGACGGAGGCTAAGAAGTCTAATATGAGACATCGTCCAATTGGAATTGGAGTCCTACGTTTGGCTGATTCTTTGATAACTATGCGTCCTCCATTCGAGAGTGAAGGCGCCAAGTTACTGAACCAACAGATCTTCGAGACCATCCATTATGAATCTGGAAGCCAGCTGCGAACTGGCCGTCAAGGATGGCCCCTATGAAACATACGTTGGCTCTCCGGTGAGCAAGGGAATTCTGCAATACGATATAAGGAATAAGACTCCTCTGAGATTAAGCTGCTCTAAAGGAGAAAATTTCGAACGTGGGTGTTGACCTACCGAAACTAGCAATTCAATGAAAATCTAACCATTGTGGTAGAAAATATACCTATGATTCTTATCAAATAAAGACAATAAGGTCTTGTTGACAGGTCTTGTTTTTATTTTCGTTTCGGTACCAAAATTGATAACAATTTGGTTCTTGGCAGGTTCCTTTAGGACAATGGATTCCAGTGATGTATTTTTTTATTTTTATATTTTCAACCCCCTTTAGAAACAATTAAAGACAACCAAATAATAAAATTTTGACAGGTGTCTCTTTTGTTTTGTAAAAACTTGGCATAATTTCTCTGCACGTATGTTTTGCTTGTTTTGCTGCATGTTAGTTTCGAAGCAGAAATTCAAATTGCGGTTTATCGTAGAAACAAATCTTTTAAATTATAAACATATCAAATAAAACCAAAAATAAACGCATGATGATAAATAAATAATAGTCGGTTACTTACTTCTTCTATATTGCACTCTATACCGCCGTGAAAATTATCAATATTAAATTCGTCAATTTGTGTCTGGTTATTTAGTGCTTCCATACACTGCCCTATAAGGGTTGATGCACAATTATCTGGAAAATCGAAAGAAGTTTTAAAGAAGTATTCCTTTCTTAAGTTAATAATAATTTGTTAACATGTATAATATAGATACATATATTCCGAATCAATAAAAAAAGAAGAACATTAAAGTTTGCTAATAGTAAAATATTTATATTCTATATATCACTATTTGATATGAAATTAAAAATAAATAAAAATTATTATGCATATTATTGCTCTTAATTTGTATAGAATTGACAAAAAAATCTTACTTTTTAACAAAACATAAAATAAATAAGTGAAATTAAAATGAATAAGTGCAAAAAGTGTATATTTTAACAAAAAGCATATTTCTAAAAATCGTTCAACAAAATGATCGTAGAGGCAACTCCGATCTTATTGTCAGAATGAACAAATTTCAAACAGCTGCAAAACTAGAAATAAAAAAGAAACTGATGATCCGAGTCGTTTTATTTAATATAACGTTTGAAAACTCGCAATAAATGTAATAATGTAATAACTCATGAGCAGTGTGGCAAAAAGTAGAGCTGACACAAGAAAAAGATCGTATGAAAGGGGGGTCTATTCCCTCCCCGTTTAGCCGAATGGAGTAGTCAATCAAGTAAGTAAATAAGTAAGCTAAGCTACCACGCAATTAAAATACAGAGATTTGATGAGAATTGTTTATTTTGCTATAGGAAGAAAGCTTTTCAAAATTTGCCTCCTTATCTAGGTCTACTCTGGAATGGTATCGTGGTTTATCATTATTTTAAGAAGTTGGTTTTGTGATATGTATTTGTAGTTTTTAAAGATGACTTTTTGCACATTTGCCCCAAACCTGGCGTCCATACAGAAAAATTGCTTGGAATACTACTTTTGTATAATTATTTTATTGTCCTTACTCAGATGAGATTTTCTATTTATAACTGATCCTTGAGGAAAACAACACCCAGCAAACATTTTTATGAAGCTTCAGATTTCCTTCAGAGCATATTGACTTTCGATTTTGATTCATGTATGTGAGTTAAATACGAATGTGCACAGGCACAAAAAGATCCTCAAGGATTTGTATATAAAAATAAAGAAAATAGAACTTGCGAATAATCTATTTTTCCTTATTTCTTTTTGCGAAGGGGCAAGGGACCGACCGTGTCGCGACAAGAGATCGAAAAATGTTTAACGAATTTTAAAATTCTAAACTTCAGTAAAGATTTTGTTAAGTGTGGACGTCAGTGAATATAAAATTGTGCAGTGTTTCATTTAACAAAAAACAAAAAAAAAAACAGTATAGTGTTAACCTAAACAGTGTAAGAATCAAACGAAAAACATTAAAATATTTGTAATCGTTTATATAATTCAGAAAAGGTTCTTTTACTGTCCACTTAACTGAATATATGAGGGATTTATTAACATTCGTTTTAATGAAGGAATTTCCAATCATAAATGAGTCGTAAAAAAGATTCATATCCGTGTCACGTGACCCAATGTTTCTGATCCAAATCGAATCATAAATGAATTCATATTCGGATCTTCTCTTCACTTTTAAGAATTATTAATGATTCATTTTCGAAGGGAAATGTTTGCTGGGCATATACACATTTTTTTTTTTTTATTTGTGTGCACAGTCCCACCATGCGCAATTGAATCCCATGCCTTTTCTATATCGAGTAGGATTAGACCTGTTGATTTGCCAAGAGAAAACATTTTACTCATCATCTATTACTCGGTTAGGAAAGTAAAACTAAATAAAGGACCAACAAAGATACATTTTCAAAGAACATTTAAATTCATATAAAGTTTGGACTTCTACATTAAGTGTGAAAAAAAAAACATCCAAATGACTCGGGAGTTTGCCCAATGCGATTCTATTGAGGTAATTTTCAACCACTTTTTCGAACATATCGGCGGGTATCTCGGCCAAAACTTGAAATTTCCGTAGCTAGAAGTCGAAGAGTTACCAGACAAAGTTCGAAAATTTGATTTTTTTTTTTTACTGGAACTTTTCGTTTTCAGAATGGGTTTTCGAATGAAAAAATAGAAAGTTCTTGATGAAAACTCGGAAAACACATTGGATTTTAAATGAAAAACTGCATAGAATTGTATATGCATTGGTTTTCAAATGGAAAACTAAAAAATTTGTGATGGGGAACTTGGATAACTCTGGGAGAGTTTACCAAGACTAAAATCAAACTTTTACATGGAATATAACGTGCAATTGTTGAAGAATTGGAATTGAATTTATTTGTATAAATGTAATTTATTCACAAGAGTGATGATCTGTGTTAAAAAGTGTATTTATTATAATATTACATAGACTATAAAAATGACTCAAACTACCATAACGAAGGATTATTCCTTATTCTGGGGACTAAGTGGAAAATGCAATAAATAAAAGAAATGTATCTTATCAGGCGTTTGCAAACTTATTCCAGCGTCGAGGGTGGTTTATCGAAGCAAAAAAAAAGATGTAAGAAAACAGTTCATTACATAGTTTACAAGCATCAACAATTAAAAATTTCCCAAAGCAAATTTAAGGTTGTTGTAGTGTCCGTAGCTTAGTGGTTAGGTGCGTTGGCTGCTTAGCAGAACGTCGTGGGTTCGAGTCCTACTCATGCCCATAGTTTTTATTTCATCTTTCACGGACACTGCCTCTTGCGAAGAACTGACAAAACTTCAAAGAGTATCATCTGTCATGAAAAAGTGTTTCTCAACTTTGCCGTTCGGAATCGGCGTTAAACTGTAGGTCCCTTCAATTCTTCATACGCACCTAGAGAATTGTTGATGAGAGTAAGCCACTTAGGCCTTGGCTCTTCAAGAGCTGTCGCGCCACTCTATTTTATTTAAATTTAAGCTTGTTAAGAATTTTCCTGTTATGCTTCCAGATCTGAAGATGTCGCCATCGATCGCCATCTTGCCTCTTCTAGCCAAGAATATATATATAAAAAACATTCTCATAAATTTTCGGCTGTTAAATGATGGATTTCAATTAGATATCAAATGCGTGTCCAGAAAAATGTGAGCTCAGAACACGTTCAGTTAAAAGTGTGTTCAGAGCTTAGTATATTTTTTTGACTGGTACTTTCAAGATGGCAATTTCGACTGTAACCATCTATATAACCACTAACACCCCGTAACCCCCCTCCCCCCTATATACGGCAATGGCGTGAAAAAAAAAACTTTATTCTGAAAGAAAAATGCCTTAACGTTTTAATGGGAACTTATAAATTCAGCGTTAGCAAAAAAAACATTCATAAAGTTATTAACCAATAAGTATTTGAATTTGCATTTCGCGGGGGTAAAACCCGTACCTCCAAAAAACAAGAATTTTGGACCCCATTTGTTAGAACTTATACTTTTTATACATATCTCTATCGCTAGTCGTGTTTTATTGGGAATTTTATACTCGGCCTAGTAAAATTTTACATGAGAAACAATAGCAACCAAAAGCTTATTAATAATAAGTTAGGAATTTAAGTTAGTAATTTACACTGGATAAAGGTTTGGCAATTTGACATTGAGTTTTTCGTTGTGTTTTTTGTATAGATCTTGTCTATATTTTGACATTTGATAATCAAAAGCCAAAATCTTTTGGAGGCGCCATATTGAGACCTATCTGAAAGGAATTTTATTACGAGTTCCTATGGTGAAAATTGTTTTCTTCTAGGCCTCAAGATGGCGTTTAAAAGGTTTCGATATTTGTTTTTCCAGTGAACGAAACTCATTTTCAAACTGAGTATAGCCTTTCATTGGAATTCCAATTACTGAGCTAACCTAAGTTCCCCATATAGTAATGTGTATGCAGTCTATATCTCTATCACTCTAATATCGTGTTATAGTCTTATAGTGGAAGAAGTATGTAGCAATGATATAATTTTGTAGTAGTAAACACTCGTGTATGGTAGTTTTTAGAATAGGGGCCGACATCTAGTGGTTAAGAGGATCTCTGTTTCGTTAAGCATCATTCAGCGCCTACAAGCACCTAGTGTTTTCTGGAAATGACTTCAGATATATAAATAGGCGCTCGGAAGAAAAACGGTTCAATTGATTGTGAACTGCGATAAAGTAAAGATACTGTGTTTGGAAAGTGAAAATTAAAAGTGTTAAATAAATAATTTTGTGTGTTATTTGAACAAAGTAAATCTGTGTTTTATTTACAAAGACTGAATAAGTTTAAGCTGTCGGACTAAGTCGAATATTACAATATTTTTGCACATTTTGCTTTAAAATGCATATTTTGGAATATTTTATTATTATTTGCAATTTTTGTTTCAATTTTTTGAATAGACTTTTTTGGTTAACTTTTTTTTCGAAGAGTTGCGATGCTATTCAAGTATTTTATCCAAAAGTAAAGCATGCCACTTGTGCGGCACACAGTCTCCTTAGAGCTTGTGAAACTCTTCGAGGTCAATTTCCAGACGTTGATCTTTTCAAACGTAAAAAAAAGTTTTTTTTAAATTCCCTCAAGATACTCAAGCTTTTTGAAAGTTCTATCACTTTTAAAGGAGAAAAATATTTCACCATCTTCCGATTTTACACGCAAAATTTCCTGCGAGAGACTTGTGAGTTCTTCCAAACAATAAGAAATACATTGAATTTTGTTGACGTTTGATATAATTTCGTGGATATAGTAAAAGTGTTCTTTTACTTTTTAGGAGAATCACAAAGTTTTATCCCCACTCCACTCCTCGAAATTTGACAGCTTTTTACAACACTCACGAAAAGGTTGTGTATCTAATACATTTTTATCGAAATGTATTACACAACTGGAAAAGAGCGACCTTCAGCTAACATAAAGATAATGATCGATGCCCAAGTTAAAATTAATACCATTGATTGTAGTCGAAAAAATAAAAAAAAAAAAAAACCAATCGATATTTTGGAAAAAATTAGAGGGCGCGTATAACTGGCGGATGACGTTGAAACAAGTTTTTCAATGTACAAAAATGTTTTCAAAGAAAAAAATTAAGTAAAACTGTTTTCCTTTATAGCAACAAAAATTTTAACAAATATTTTTTTCAAGTTTTGCTGGTTTATATTTTCATTTTTGGTTTTTGGTATTTATTTACCTTGTTATTTGGCTCAAGATATTTTGACCTCTGTTTTTTTGTTGATAGTTCAATAAACTTAAAAAAAAGGAATTTCAGATTTTCCGCTATTTTGAAATTTTTTTAGAGCACATTTTTACAGCATATGATTGGATTTTTAGAGTATATTTAAAGCGCTTCAAATGATTTTTATAGAGCATATTTTTGGTTGCCCTAATTAAATGACACTTCAGATGACAGTTAAGTTTGATATGTATCAAATGTACTAGACCCCTCCCCCCTCCGTGATTTTTTTCTTGTGTCGACCTAACCTACACGTTCTTGGTTTTATACACACTGCTTGTGGATCATCCTGTACATTACATTTCTAATCTAAAAAATGTATAACTATTTAATTAGTTTAAAATAATTACCATACCATCTAAGTTAGAGTTCAGTTGTTGTTGCTGCTGGTGACGTTGTTGGCTATGCAATTGTTGTTGCTGTTGTGATGTCAGTATACCAGAACCATCTGTTGGAACAACACTCGGGTCCAAAACTACAGAATTATATTTATTCATGGAATCTGAGGATGGCTCACTATTTGGATAAGCAGGTGACATTCCAGTTCCAGATGATGGAGATAGTCCCTTAATATAAGTACAACAATTAAGATTAAATGCAAGAAGAATGTTTATTTAAATTGAATACAAACAAATTTAACTTTTGCAACAGCATTTAAAAACAAAAATAAAAAAAAAATAGAAAAATTTACTTCTCTTGAATTGTGCAAGCAAGTGCAGGTCAGTGAGTGGTGAAGTGGACATTGATTCTGCATTCCATAGGATGGAGCGACTGCCGAATTAATTGTATAATTATTTTGCTGTGGTGTTTGGTATGGAGGTGGTGGTTGGTTGGGTATAACCGAAGCTGCGCTAAACCTACTCCATCCGTATGATCGTTTGATTTAAACAAAAAATAGATTAAAAAGAAAAATATATTTTTATGAAATCAATCCGTGCTAATACATACATAATATTTATTTTCGTTACATTATTTTATTCTATTTTGATGTTTAACTTTACTTCAAAAAGCGATTTCAATTATGCATGCAACTAAATAAATTCTTTGCATTAGCGAAATTAATTTAATGGCAAATTTATATAAAAAAAAAATGTTAAATTAAAATGTTAATTAAATTAAAAATAACAAAAACACTGACCCCTGTAAGAAGTCCTTTTGAAGCGTTAAATCATCGGCAAGAGATCCTGCTAATTGGTCGAGGGCATTTGCTTGTGCTGGTGTTATGTTCGAATTTGTGTAATCAGCCGGAAATCCCCAGTCTAGTTCCAGGCCTACCATAGCCGGTATAGGGCTCAGGCGACCACAAGAACTTGCATTCGAAGAAGCTCGTTGACGGAAGTCAGGGGATAATTGAAAGCCACCACCACTATTTTTTTTTACGTAATATTGGTCAAATTTCGTATTGATATTGAAAATAATGAAATAAAAATAAGAAAAGTTATAATAATAAAATAATATAAAACAAATATCATTAAGGAAGAACTTAAAATTTACTTAATCATTTTTTTATAAAAAAAGTACAAAAATATACAAAAATGAATTATTATATTTATCTACTTGTTTTTGCAAACTACAGTTTTTATTTCTATCGTGCAAACAAATAATAAAAAAAACGCCTTTTGGAATAAAAACTTGGTTCTTAAGACCTGTTTCTATAAACAGTAGTTTAATATAGTGAAGATAGGTGCTTTAAACGAAAATACTTCTTAGTATTACTTAATTCTTAGTAAGGTCAGCATTTCAAAATTTAATTTCTCAAAATTGCGGCTAAAAATAAAACTTTAGATATTTTTTTAAGCCTGTCTTTGCTTAAGAGCTGTCGCGCAACTCTATTTTTATTTGCTTAAGCCTGAATTCGAGAGAGGGGGATGAATACTACATACATAGTGTTCGTTTTTTTGCTATTGTAGTTTCTTCATCTTTTCTTATAACATAAAAATAAATTTTCTTAAAAAAAGAAACAGTTCTCTTTGAAGCTTAATTAAAAAAGACTAATGCCAATTTCATAAATGACTTTTAAACATTTAACAGGCTTTTAAACCTTATAAACACCTTTAATACTGGAATCTTATTTTATTAAAAATAAAATTAACAAGTTTAGAGGCGGAATAAGCTAAAACCCTGTTTTCTTAGGAGGTTTAAACGTTATAAGTCCGTCTTAGTATATAAATTTAATTTTATATACTTAAAAAAAAAATTGTCTTTTAACAAATGTTTTGTCAATTTTGCAAAACATTTGGCAGGTGCATTTGCGTCCAAAAAGCCCAGTAATGTTAATCTTCAGAAGTTAAATGGTTATTTGGAAACCTTCTTCTTCTGCCCTACTTACTTTAGTGGTATCTACTATAAAACATTGTCCACTCCAAAACAGCTACATTTTGCTCTTCACTTATTTATTTTATGAAAAATGAAGGGCTGTGTCAGGTTTTGTATGTTATTTTGATATTCAAAAAAAAGTGGCATTTTTTGGCATAAATGATCGGATGTTTATTTCATTATAAATGCCGTTAATAATGGAACACAACATCAGCCAAATGGCTGCCACAACCACGTCTACAGGACCATATCCTTTTCATGAAATTTTCCTTATCCAAATAGCAAAGTGGCTGCCCTATGTCCTCGATAGTCTAATACGAATTCATCTTTGAGTCTTGAATCGACGTGGGCTGTTGGCGTAGACTTATTCTTTTACGTGTCCCCCAAGGAAGACATCGCAAGGTGGTAAATCCAAAGATCTCGGTGACCAATTGTGTTCACACTCTTGAGAGATAACATAGTCCGGAAACTTTTCCCGTTTACGAACCGTCTCTGCCAAATTTTCACAATTTTTATAGTGAATTCTAAAAATTTCAATGCGTTGTTGAAGCGTGTATCGTTCCATTTTTATTAATGGCGTAGTTTCTACGTGTCAAATGTTTTCAAATAGTCAAATGTCAGAAAATGACAGCTTCAAAAGCGACAGCTAACGAAATAGCGGACTATTCAAAATAACACCTTTACCACCTTTACAAAGGGTCAGATTTGATTACATTTTCAATAGCTAGAGTTTTAGATTGGTCAATTTCATAGGGCAAAATTTGACATAAGCAGGCATAACTTAAACAAACACACTGAATCAGACAAGATGTCTTTTTGTCTTTCGACAAAAAATCGTGTCTGTGTGTCCACTGCTCTTATGAGGCAATACACACCGAAAAAGACACGACACGATAAAAAGTATTGTCCGCTCGTTGGTTGCAGTAAATACATGGGGTTGTACAGGAGCAAAACACACCTAAGAAGACAAAAAGTCCGGAACAAATTTTCAGCACCTAAATCTATACACCGTTTTATGAAGTAACACATACCACACTGCCACAGTGAACAAGACAAACAAACAGAAATCGACAAAAAAACGAGGCAGTTGTAAAGGTTATTGTATAGGACCAACACACACCCAAGCCGACAAAGACAAGACATTTTGTTTTTGTCGGCCTCGGTGTGAGTTGGAATCTGACACGATTTTTTGTCGAAAGACAAAAAAACGTCTCGTCTGATTTGTTGTGTTTTAAGCGATAGTGAATGACGAAAAATTAATGCACATTATCTAATTAAAACGATTAAAGGATTTTCCTGCTGAACAAACGAAACAAGCAGGTTGCTCTAAAACAACTGCATACCTACTTATGTTTTGAAATCACGGTTTTGATGCTTGTACTATTGAAGAAAAATAAATTGAATAACATGAAGATTTCTATCATATTTGAAAGTAAGGCCGTTCAGATTGAAGTATCAATGCGATTCATGACCGCGACGTCAGTACAAAAAAAAAAGAAAGCTCAATCGCTTCTTTCGCTTAATTCGACTTTATTAGGTACATTATTTGATTTTTTTTCTTTTCTTTTTATATTTCGACCTTATAACTTTTCGACTGTTTTGGTTATGGAAATGGAAATTGAGTCGACCATAAAAAGGTCGAATTTGACATTATAACCAATTCAAGGGGAAATAAAGTCGATTCTACCTTATTAACAAAGATTAATAAATTATACAGATGTCTCATAGCCTTATCAGACAATGAGCTCTTAGTAGCTTTTTTCGTTGCCTTGGCATTCATTTTTTTATGGGAAAGAAGAGGAGCGAAAAAAAGATAAAGGGTGTATTCAGTTTATGAGCTAAGGCTTTTAGAAAATGCTTTTTTATTGATTTCAGTTTCATTCATAATTTCTCGCCATTAGGGTGAGACATCTGCATAAATCTGTCATCTGTGTACTGTATTATTTTATTGCCATCTACTTTATTTCACGGCACCTATTCTTGCAACAAAGTCCTTCTTCGGGATCTAGCAACAACATTTTTTGTGAGATTTTAGATTGCAGAGTAATTACGGACAGTATACCGATCATTAAAATTAGCTTGAGTCTCCGGAAACATATCTGTGAAGCATATTTTCGCTTTCCTCGATGCGTTTTAAAATTTTCTAAAATACTAAGCTTAGCATAACCTAATGTTTGGGTATAAGCTGAATTAAAACTTTGTTTCTGTATTTCATTCACAAATTACTCTATCAATAGTGGGTATTCCTGATAAAAATATAAACTCATATTTTAACTTAAAGCAATCAAACCAAATTTAAGTAAGAAAGTACTTAACAAACAATTAAATCGAACTCTAAACTATAACTACTCTTTTTATTCTTTTAAGTAAACAATGTACTGTAGTGTTTGCAAATCAAAGTTAATAGTTACCTATGAAGTGGACTTTCTGGAAAATGATCAAGTCCTTCGCTAACACTACTGCTGGGTGATGGGGTAGCATCATTTAAGCCTGTAACACCAGCATTCCGAAGTGCTTCAACGCGCTTTTTGGCACGTCCTCGTCGCTTCTCATACTTTGATGTTTCCATTGACGCTGCTCGCCGACGAACTGATTTTCCTGGCTTTGCATCTGGATTCAGCATCCACCAAGATGACTTGCCAGTACCCTCGTTTTGTACTCTCATAAAACGATTGTGCAGTGACAAATTATGTCGGATTGAGTTCTAAAAGAAAGGAAAAATATGAATAAGACGATAGGTAAACAATGATGTACAACTGCAAAAGGTTGCATTTCGTATGTCTATAAGGAAAAGTGTATTATTAACATTATAAGGGTTTTTACCGCGTCATGAGTCATAAGGAGCCATAAAAGTTCAACGTTCTCTCTGATAGTAACAAATAAAGAATTTCTCGTACATCAAAAGGCCGAATGTAATCCTTCCTATTTTTCAAAATTAAGATGAAAAGGGAAATTCAATAGTTAACACAGCGTGATTCACGAGCAATGTACTATATAGCTAGGACGTATAGGATGGGTTGAGACAAGAAAAAATCGTATGGAAGGCGTGTCTATTCTTCCCCGTTAATTCGGGAAAGTAATTTAGTTTCTGGTCTGTGCTCTGAATATTCCTTGATAAACGGACCATTGAACACAAAAGAATTGTTAAATTTGACTTAACAGTTCCTGAGATAAGCGCGTTAAAGCGGAGAAAAAGGAATATTGTTTTCCGTTTTTCCCACATTTTCACACAGATTCTTCGCTCCTATTAATCGCAGCTTAATGATAAGTACCCTATAGCCTTCCTCTATTAATAGACTATCCAACACAAAAGGAATTTTGCAATTCGAACCAGTAGTTCCTGAGATTACCGTGTTCAAACAAACAAACTCTTCAGCTTTATATATTAGCATAGATATACTGAAAAAAGGATTTGGATAGTGCAGCGATTATAACAAAGTTAGTTTAATTTCTTATTGTAGCACGATTCGTGCGCCACCCTGTACCAATCGAGCGGAAAATACTTAAAGAATTTTTTGAGAAAAAAAATATTAATTCGTAAATTTATATTTCATTAAAAATTTTGCGTACAGAAATATATTTTGATGAATACCAAATCGATTTATGTATTTCAAAAAATGAAAAGAGTAGTTCCAACGTATTGTGTTTAGTTTTCATATAATTCGAGTGAAAGAAGTTTGTTAGGAAAAATTATGTGGATTTGGTCTGATTGCTATACTCATCAGGAAAAAAATTCACTTCTTCCCGATAGATATGACTGGCCCCTAAAGCTAAAAACTTCTTCAATTTTTATTTGAAATAAAACTTTTTTTAGGAATAGTTTTCCAAAAAAATAATATTCAATTAGAATTTAAAAAAGAATGTAATAAAGTATATCTTCTAATTTTTTGTTTCAAAATTCAATGCTGTTATCAATATTAAGTCAAAACCAGAAAACCAAATGCAACCAAGTTTTGTCGTTTGCATTTGCAACAATTAAAAAAAAAACTTGTGTAAGAAATACATGTTTTAATGTTAACTTGGCTGAAATTTCGGGTTAGTTATCTTATGACATATTAAAATTGTTCTTGCTTTCAAATTGAACTCAATGTTATGTGAACAATTATTGGATTAATCATTTTATCATTGATAACATCTGAGAACGTACCTCTCAATTTTTTTTTAACTAAGGACAAATGCTAGGTTAATCCAATCCTTTTTCATACTCAGCCTTATCACGAATAATTTTTCCCTGGAGTTTTTTCCCAATTTGGGAACTTTGCTTTCATGAATAATTTTCGAAAATGGGAAAAGAACTTCATTTCGAAAAATTCGTATCGTCAATAATTTTTTTCCATGGAACTTTTTCCTTATTTGGAACAGAATTTTCCCCAAGTTAGTTGTGAGGGAAAAACTTGCAGCATTACAAATGTTACAATTTTTTGGTAACAAATCAACAAAAAAAAATAATTTAAATATTCTTAGGTCTAACGCAACGAACAAAAAACAACTCGAAGCCCTTGTAAGCGCGATGGATAAATATCCAGACATTGCTGCAGGGTTTTCAAAAAGGTCGAAGGAAGAGTCCCAACTTATATGGAAACAAATTGAAGACGATTTAAACTGCATTGGACCCCCAACAAAATCAAGTTTTGAGTGGAAAAGGGTAAGACACAATATTGATATATGTACAGTACATTTGTAGATTATATGCATGCATTTTTTATTCGTCGCAGGTTTGGAGTGATAAAAAAAAGTATATTAAAAAGAAAATGGCTGACAATAAAAGATCAAGAAATTCAACCGGTGTTGCGGCCCTAGCAGGGATTACAAGTTTTCGGATTTGGAAGAGGGCATCATCAGAATTTGTGGAATTAATGAAGCAGTAGCAGGCCACTTTGATTCCAAAAGTTTTGGATTGACTTTCCCTGCTTAAAACCGAGGACCGAGGACGAAAGTTTTGGATTGGCTTGTTGTTCAAAAAAACGTAAGATGGAATTTCTGTGACGGAAGACGAAAGTTTTCGATTGGCTTTCTGTTAAAAAAAAAAAACAACATTGAAACTGTGACCATGGACAATCAGGGTATGAATGGAACCCTTCTGCGCGAAGAACAAAAGCAGGAAACAAATAATAAAGAAAGCAGTAGTAAAGACGTCCAAATACCAATAGTACAAAGCAAATGTACTTCAAAAACAAAAACGTCTGGAAAAGGTGTACAACCTTATTAGTGAAACGGTTGTTACAATGAAGGACCACCAGAATGAAGTTAAAGAAAGCCTCAATAAAATTTCAGTTGCAATCGATCGACTTCATGATCAGCAACGAGTCTGTTTCAAGCAGAAACCGAAACATTGGTTTGTTGACACGATAAAATTGATGGAAACTTTATAAAAAAAAACATGGTAATTACTGTACGTATATAGGTACATACATACATATATGTATGTACGTGTTTGCACTCACATCGATACTTGCAATTCTAGAGGATTTGAAAAGTCTCTTAAATTTCTTCGGATAGATATGAGTCTATTTCTTTCTTCTTGCTCAACATCTTCTGCTGCTACCGCAAAGCCAATATTGTTAAACATTTTTGTTTTGGTGAAGTTTTAATTCCAAAAGTTTGTTTATTTCCGGTTCAAAAATTAATTGGATTAACAAATATTGCCATTAATAAACACAAAAACTGATATCATGAGCCATTATTTCATTTTATTTTTATTTTTTTTTTTTGACACAAACAAATATTACGTCCGTTCTTTTACTTTTTGGGAAGTTTGTGTAAAAACTGTCAAATTTCGAGGAGTGGGGATAAATTTCTCAGAAAAAATATAAATGTGCGTGCACAACGGTAAAAGAACGCGTTGAACACAAAATTCTCCCACTTTTTAAACGTCACTTTTGTTGTGAGCAAGTGCACAAAACATGAACACTATGAAATGTCAAAACTAATAGAAACAAAATTTGACACAACTTACACAATTGACACAAGAAATGTTTGTGTCTAAAATCGGCAGATAGGGAAAATATTTTTCTCCTTCAAATGTGACAGATTTTACAATAAGTGGCAGTAAAAGAACGAAAAAGTGGGAGAATATGGCAGTTTTGGGCAGTTTTAGGGAGTAAACGAACGGACCCACAGTACACAGAATACAAGGTATTATATTCCCGATTTTCTTCACCCAAATTTCGGGCATATGTCACATTTCAGAGACCTAAATGTCAAAACACAACAAAAATTTTTGTTGTGTTATCGGCATTTCTTTTTGTGCCTCACTTCTGTCATCTTGGTCTCTGAGAGATGCGCAATATAATACCTTATATTCTGTGTACTGTGGAACGGACCTATTGTATTCAAATTTGAAAGCTTTCAAAATAACTTCGAAAATCATTTAAATATTTTAAGGTTGGTATAATTTCTTTCCGGGGAAATAAAATTTCTTGGGAGATTCTCGATGGGAAACTTCTGTTCCGGGGTAATTTTTGTTTCCCTGGGAAAAAAATTCCCATAAAATTGGCGATAGGGCTGACTATCTCCTCCTCATCAATTGAATGTTTTAGAAAAATTAATGTTTCCTAAATTGATTGAGCTATAAGTTCTGTCATGTAAAAATAACAAAAGATATTTTGCGTCCGGTGTTTTGGTTGTAAATAAATATTAAAAAAAGCGTTGAATTTTGAAAACAAATTTTATACTTAATTATATATATGTAATTAAAAAAATAAGACCGACATTTTTTTTTCTCAAAATTTCGAGTGTGAAAATTAATTTTTTGAAAGACTATTCCTTAAAACCATTGTGGACATATTTGATATTTATGGTTTTTTTTAATAATGTTTGTCAATTTCATAGAAAATTGCGCTATCCGCCTAAATGATTTTTTCCTTGTCCAACCGATCAACGTAGGTTAGCAATAGCTCTTTGATGCACCTTGAATCACCCTGCATAACAATACATGTAAAAAGATAATTTTTTGTTTATTTGATGATATGCTTGTTCTTCATAGATGTGAATAATAAATCTCAAGTTAAATTTATTTTTTAAAGCTTTGAGTGCTTCATGGACTTGATAAGATACAAAACCATACAAATGTACTTTTTTTTCTTAAGATATAGGTAGGTACAAACATTTTTAAGGAACTCACAAATAATTGAAATGAGCTTTAATATATTAAGTTTCTAAAAAGTTGCAATTTGCAACAATAGTCGTAACAAAAACCTCGTTTCCTTTTTTTGACGTATATTTCATTTGAAGATAAAATATCAACATGAAACACACCATATGTTAATCTACAAAAGGGAACTGGTTGTTAATTCCAATGAAGACCAAAGCCAACATAGCCATAAAAAAAATATCAGGTGGCGAGCCTTCCACGCGATTTGTATCACACAATAAAATAACAAAGGACAGATAAATTCTTTGAACGCGATTTTTCTGCTAATAGCTGCCTGCTGATTTAATTTTAAGTAGTGTGAACCTAACCAGATGTCCAGATGAAACTAGAAATAAGCAGCACAAAAATTCTTCATATGCACATAATCTTAATCGGGTTTGAGTTTTATTAAATTACTGTCATTGTAGAATATTTCTTTTTCCTAGATAGCAAAGTAGATAGTCAAAGGATGTCATTTACTGCAAGATTCCTCAAATAACGAACGATGTTATCGAAATTCTTGTTGCCTTCTAATTTCTTTCTATCAGATTTTCTGATTGAGTATCAGATTGTTTTTACCTCGGATGTTGATAAGAGTGAATTGATTTCGGAGTTTAAACGCAAATAAATTAAATCTATAATTTTGTTTAGATTATGAAAAATGAAGTTTGATTTTCAGTAATAAATAATAAAAATAAAATAAATATAAATGCATATTGGTCTAGGATGAAAATTACCTAGCTACTTTTTAACTGTTTGTTTTTGTTTTATGTAACTCCCTTTCAAATAGTTTCTTTTAAAAAACACACGAAATATGTACAAGCTCATCACTTAGCCAATAATATTCAGAAAGAAAAAATTAAGACGATACTTCAAAAGATATTAATTTACTTTGTAATAAACACAAAAAAACTTTTTCAATATTTTGGGCACCATCAGTTGAAAATAATTCAATGAAAAGAAATTTCCAACTACATACTTCGCATTGAGAAAAAAACTTTTCTTTTCAACGCAGCTTATTGACAGTTCAATGTTCAGTCGAACGAATAAATCCAAACATTAATTCCTCTTGATTTTCACCCTTGAAAAGAGCTCCAAAAGAAAACTCAATACTCCGCATAGATATACGTACCCTTATAAATAACTGGGTACATAATTATGCTATATTCATTGTTTTATAGATTTGGACATACTAATTTTAGTTGATTGTTCTCTTTTGTTTTTAATTTTCATTAAAATTGTTGGCGGTGGAGCCGGTTGTTAAATCAATTCTGCAATATTTAAATAGGTATACATATGTATATGTATTTTGAAATTTTGAAATAATCACAAAAAAATAATCTTAAATTTTATTTTTTTTAACTTTTCCAAGCCAAATGTATTTTTCTGAGATTCGAAATTTTCTTCGTAAACAGTACATACTATTACAGTCGTTATCTTGCATTTGCCAAGTACCTTCAGATCAAATGAACAACTCAATTGAAAATAGTTTCGAGATTGGTAAAATGCTGTTTTGATTATTATCTTTAACATTTTGTGTTAGCTTTGTTTTATGTAATGTAAAAGACAATATGATGTTTTTTTTGTCCCTTAAAATATCGATACTTCCGTATTTGGTTTTGAACCACGGTCCTCTCGATTCAAATATAAGAATCAATATTTCCTTAAATCATAAGCTCAAAAAAGGCCTGAAATCCCAGTGAGCACCTCCTTATAGATACCGCCTTGATTGCTTTTGCAAGCATTTCCTTTTATTTTAATATTCTTGTATCTATTTGTCTGGAGGTTTGGACTTCCTTTTTTAGTTGGAGCGTTGTCGTTGAAGTATTTTATTCTTGGCTTCCTTGCCTTAATTCTCCGTCGGATCTCCACAAGGTGTCATTTTTTTGTGAGATTGATTTTTTGTTTCAAGTTAGGTTAACTCTTAAACTTTCCGAAATTGCCGCTTCTAATAGGGATATTTTTCCCAGGCGGTGGAAGATATTCCTTTGTTTGTTGATAGCAGGAAATCCCTGAGATGAGCTGTGACTTTTGCACACTGGACTACGTATTATTTAGCATCATGCGGCGCAGCTGGATCAGTTTGTTGGGGATCCCGAATACCCGAATTCAGACAACTCCATCATAACCTCTTAGCGGTGGATGCTATAGTAAGCAGCTTTGAAGTGGATGAAAAGATAGTGGGTTTCCCAGGATTTGCTTCACCGTGTAAATATTTAGTCAATAGTTGTTCTGCCTGACATAGGGCGACACAGCTACGTTCCGATTAAAGTGTTGCAGAAATGTTTAAGACGATTACACATTACGTTGGAAAGGATTTTGTATGCAAAATTAAGAAGGGATATGAATCGGTAGTTTTTACATGACATAGGATCGCCTTTAGCAGTCAGCGGGCATGTATTCTTCCTCCCAAACTGTGTTGATGACCTGGTGCATGCGGTTCATCAAAACACCTTCTTTATATTTAAAGAGTTCCACAAGTATGCCATTTGACCCGGTGGACTTTTTATTTTTTTCGCTTATCGATATTTGATGGCGCTAGCTACCTCTTCTGTGCTGGCGGATGGGACTGCGTCTTCATATGGTGTCGCTTCTCTTTTGTCATTGGCTCGCTCGTAATTATGCGCATTCAGAAAATGCTGGAAGTGCTTCATCTACAATTCCCTTATGAGCTTCAGTGACTAGGTTTCCTTCACGGTTTCAATGCGCCTGTGTCCCAGTTCTGGAACCAGAAGCTTCGAAGAAACTGCGGATGCTCTATTCTTTTCAGAGTCTTTTTCACATTTCTCCTTTTTTTAGGCACTCTTCTCTTACTGCTCCTGTCTTCCGTTGCAGCATCTACGTTCATTTTCCCTCTCTCTTTTCAGTAGGTATTCATTATCATATCACGGAACATTTTTAATTATAGTTCGCGATACTGGTTCCTCGATAGCCTCACGAATTCCATCTTAGAGTCCTTGAATCGACGCTGCGCTGGGCTGTTGCTGTAGACCTTATCTTTCACGGCCTGACCCCAAAGGAAGAAGTCGCAAGTTGTTAAATCACAAAATCTTGCTGGTCAATTGTGATCACCTTTTCGAGAGATAACATGGTCCGGAAACTTTTCCTAAAAGATCAACGCTTCCGTTGCTTGTGTGGCACGTAGCACCGTCTTGTTGAAAGTAAACGTTGTCCGGGTCAATACCATCCAACACCGGCCATAATGAATTATTAATCATCTCTCGATAGCGCAATCCATTCAACGTAACTGTTGACCCAACATCATTTTCGAAAAAGTTAGGTCCAATGACCCCGCAGGACCATATAAAACGCACCAAACAGTCGCACGTTGAGGATGGAGAGGCTTCTTAACAATAACTCTTGGGTTTTCCGATACGACAATTTTGCTTGTTGACGTAGCCAATAAGGTGGAAAGGGCCTAATCAGTCAAGATGAATTTTCGATGGAATTCCGAATCATTTTCATGCTGTGTATTTTATTGGAAACTTAGGTTAGCTCAGTATTCGGAATTCAAATAATACTTTAGATAGGCCTCAAGATGGCGCCACATAAAAGGTTTTATTTAACATTTGACTATCAAATGTCAAAACCTAGCCAAGACCTTTACAAAAAACACAACGAAAAACTCAAGTGTCCAATTGACGAAACGTTATCGTGTGTAAATTACTAACTTGAATTCCTAACTAATTTTCACTTAGTTTTCGGTTGTTGTTGTTTTCCATGTAAAATTTTACTAAGCTGAGTATAAAATTCGCAATAAAACACGGCTTTTATATTCGATTTAAAATACAATTAGGTCTTCATTCAGAGAATCTTTTTTGGATGTAAATTACTATTTGCCACATTCACACAATCTTACCCAGATACACATGCCTTCTTTCTGGAGGGTGACAACAGTGTTTTCATTGATACCAATTATTTTGTCACCTTGGGGATAATTTTCTATAAGACCCAAATAACAAACTAAAATTTTGGTATTGGATGTTATGTACCTACAGGGTGTCCGGTAATTTGTATAGTATACATACTTTAGGATGTGATTCTTGGTCATATTTTTAGAAAAAGATTTTTTTGCAGTAAAGTCTGATTTTGAATCAGACATCACTTTTTTACTATTTAAAAAAAGGCTAACTTTGGTGTGACCTGACCCATGTTAAGATCAATTTCTCTGTCAGTACAAACCTAAGGGAAATCAATTTGGACTTTTTTTTAGAAATAATTACCTTTAAAACTACGTTTAAATTGAGATGATATGCTTTTAGTGTTTCCATAGTGTTGCCACATTTCAAACGGTTTTCAATTTTTCTTGTCCGAGCAGACCACATCCAAAAGTATGACAGACGAATAACCAATCACCCTGTATAATGTATATCATGTACCTTACACTAACTTGTGGAATTCTTTTTTACATCTTCTTAATAGGTAAGATTCTTGGACGCGTAACTAATATCGCTAACATGAATATTGGTCATGCAGAAAAATTACTGGAATGGTCGGGTCATTCTTTGAATTATTGAAGCTTATAAAATTTAATAAGCTTCCATGCAATGTAAATATTTATAAAAATTTAACTAAAAGTTGAGCATATGTAATGAATTACTTGCTGTTATTTGAATACTTAAATTAAAATATGAATATACTCTCACTGGAATAGAATATATGGCAAGTATTGATTTTTCACTTATGTCATATTATTTTCTCTAAATAAATCAAATCAGTCGCAGTGCATTCTTACTCTTAGTTTCATTCTGATCATGGAATTATCATACGTCCCGCTTTGGGCGAGATTTTCTCGCTTTCAGGCTGTCTATCCAGTAGTGCGTTGGAAGACAGCTGTGGTTCATCCTCTCCCGAAGAAGGGAAGGGAAAGATCCAATCCGTCAAATCTTCGGTCAATAAAGGCCACTACCCATAGAATCCGTTTCATCCGTTCCGGCAACGCATCCGTGTACGTCGCCGGATGCGATGAATTTGAGGTGACCCAATGAATGCATTGACGTTTTGTGAAGTAAAAGTACTTTTATTCTTGTGTTTGATTTGCAACTTAATAAAAAAAAAGCAAAAATGTTCTTGTTAGTATAGCCTGACCAATTCTAAGTCGGCAATCTAAACTAGTGTTTAAGAATTATTGAAGGAAATCGAAAACGCAGCTTGAGATAAATAAATTATTTGTGTTATTATTGTACTTATAAAATATAAAAAAATTGTGATTGTGAACATAATGGAACTTGACGACCTGTTGCTTGTCACAATTATCTTGCTCCTTTTGTCCGAAGCCCGCTAGTGTTTACGGATTATGAATAGTCATAATTGCAGATTTTGGGTACGACCATAGTTCCAGGACCGTGATACACTTGGATTTTTCATCGTAAATTTCGATGAAATGTATCATGATGACCCAGAAAAGTTTAAATTGTCAACTTGTCATCCCAAGAGAAGTCACCACAGCCATCCAAGCTTTTTCTTTTTACAGCTTGTTCCTATACGACTACAGAGACTTATTGAAAAGCTTCTATTAATTTTTCTTCGAACATTCTACAAAAAAGTCATTATTTTATAAATAATTTTGAAAAATAATCCAGGTATCAGTGCAATACGTCGACGCAACGGATGAAACGGATTCTATGGTCGGGGCCTTAAGTCTTCTACCAAGCATCAGTAAGGTATTCGAAAAGGTAATCAATAGAGCTCTGAATGAGCGGACAACAAAATACACTGACAATCACTAGGATGAGGCTATATATTTTTTAATCGATTTTCGCTCTTTATACCTGCGGAAATTTCTACCCATAAAAATTGACTACATTTGAGTAGGTAGATACTTTCTTAAAAGAAAGTCATAAAATTAAGGGGCTAATTAGAAAAGACTGTTGGATTTTCATTATATCAATTGAAGAGCTACTTTAAAAGAATATGAAAAAGTGCGTCACTAGGATGAGGCCACATGAAAAATCTTATAAAATATAAAAAAAATGAAAGAAATGTTTACAGCTTTTGGTTTTCGAACATTTATTTTTTAAGTTTTTCTCCATTAATAAAGAGTATGTTCTCAGTTGTTTATATAATGTACCATTAATAGTACATAAAATTAGCCGATTCAGCACAGTATATTTTTTACACTACATATTGTAGATAAAATACACTAAATATTTTTTGGTGTAGGTTCTACACTATTTGTAAATATAATGCACTAAACTACATTAAAATAAACAAAACATGTAATTCAAATTAATGAGTCGCCATTGAATTCTTAAGCAGGACACTTAAACACAGGGCTATTAAATATAAAATAACACAAAGTGCTGTATCTGAGCTACTAGTTTTATTGCGAAGTGAAGGAAAAGCGGAATTGCCAAAAGATGCACGAACTTTGCTCCATACACCACGGAATGTTGCTATACAAACAATGGGGTCCGGTTCATTCTGGTACTAAATAAATAGAGTGGCGCGACAGCTCTTGAAGAGCCAAGGCCTAAGTGGCTTATTCTCATCAACAATTCTTTAGGTGCGTGTGAAGAATTGAGGGGACCTACAATTTTACGCCGATTCCGAACGACAAAGTTGAGAAGCACTTTTTCTTGGACAGATGATACTCTTGGAAGTTTTGTCAGTTCTTCGCAAATAGGCAGTGTCCGTGAAAGATGAAATAAAAACTTTGGGCCCGAGTAGGATTCGAACCCACGACGTTCTGCTTAGCAGCCAACGCACCCAACTACTAAGCTACGGACACTATTCTGGTACTATGGTATTGAAAACTGTTTACGCATTGCATTTCGTCAATTAAATCAAGGAATGCAAGCTCTTATTAATTTCACTGTTAACGGATTACCTCTCTTCCGAAGTAGCAAATTTCAATTTTGGCCAAATCTAATGGCCACTTGAAATTAGACCAATGACTGTAGCAATTTATTTCGGCGATTAAGTATAAGCCACCATCTAGCGAAGAACCTTAAAACTAAAAAATAAGAAACGGTGTAAATTTTAATTCATTTTTAATTTTTCCGATTGAAAAAATATACCGCGGTTTAAATTTTATATCAGACAAATTTAAAATTAGGATTTTTATACACACTTAAGGGAATAATTTTACGTTATCAGTTCGTAATATACACCCCTGGAGTATATTATATCCTAGCAACCAAGACAATTTTTTTTTCCACTTGCACAGTTTATATACCGAATACCGGTACAAGTTTTGTACAATCGGTTTTCTTTATTTACAAAAACCTGGGTATTATTTACACTGAATCAAAATTAAGTGTCCAAAAATTGCACTGAAAAGTAGTGTATTTTTTATATTGAAAATGCATATCACGAAAATGCAAAAAATACACCAAATATATTGGTGTATTTTAGACTTTTGTGCTACTTGAGTAGCTCATTCATTAATGTAGGAAAATTCCAAAGGTCTTTTCTAATTACTTCTATAGTTTAATGAATTTATTTTAAGAAAATATGTACCTACTCTCATGTAGTAAAATGTTCCGGTTTAAACAAATTCCAACAGGTATACAGAGCTTAAATCCGTTGAAAAATATATGGCCTTATCCTAGTGATGGGCAGTGTAATTCCGAATAACCAGATCGGGTTCAAGGTGGGACATGACACGGACACCATTCATGCCGCGTCTAAGCTCGTTTCTGATTTCCAATGGAATAAGTCCAAGAAACAATACACGGTTGCTGTTCTGGTTGACTTAGAGAAAGCCTTCGACACTGTATGGTTAGAAGGGTTGCACCTAAAACTCACCAGACTAGGCATCAGTAAACCATTATTGTATATGCTTTATGATATGCTCAACGGTAGAAAGTTTGTTGTCAAAATTGGCAATGTAACTTCTACCACCATCTTTGAAATTAAAAATGGTCTGCAACAGGGAGCCGTCAATTTGCCGATCCTCTTCAGCATTTACACCAGCAATCTGATAGGCAGCCTTATCCAGACGATTGCGTACAGAACTGCCCCAAAGGTCGCAGATTCATTAGAATTCTCTTGCAACGTGACTTCGAGAAATTTCAGCGATATTGCGATGACTGGAAACTGAAAATAAATGTCCAAAAATGCGAGAGATGCAGATGGTCATCGTTGGGCCTCACGGCCAGGGAACAGCGATTAACGAGCAGAAGTGAGATGAAGTACCTCGGTATTTGGTTGGACCAGTATCTGTATTTCGACAAACATAGAGATACTGCTCTGACTAAGGACAGAGGAGCCTTAGCTTTGACGAAACGGCTATTTTACAGCAGTCGGCTTGACCCCAGAGTGAAGGTAATTTGTATGATATGATATGGTATGATTTGATCTTTGGGGTGTTCTATCCGAACGAATAATGCTTTGATAGTGCACGCTTGAGTGGCTTCATTCTACCAGAGGCAGTCCTCTGTTTAGAATTTAGATACATGCGGTCTGATACAGGACAGATTGGCGGTGCCGCTAATCTACCACGTCAGGCGAAGAACCGTCGATCGGCGGCTCTTTTATGGTCGAGACGTCCTCGCACAAGACGGAGCGGACTGTTCAGTAGGGCTATGTCTTAACGGGAACGAATCGATAGGGTGAAGCAGGAGAACCAATTCTGGTGGCTTCAGTCAGCACTTGACAATGAGTAGTCGGAGTTGGGTTTTGAGCCTTGGCCGGCTTACATACTTTCCTTAGTTTAAGGGTTTTGGGCTTAGGTTTTAGTAGAGTAGGCATGGTAGCACATAAATTGACAAATACAACAAATATAAAATACAAAAAAAGAAATAAAAAGAATATTTAAAAAAAAATATCTATACACAAAAAACGAAAAAAACAATTTGCTGCTGTGGTTGTTCTAGTTTGTAAGTAGTTGTTAGGTAGAAGAGGTTATTTTAAGCACTATTCACATGAGCACGAACAACGACCAACGAATAAACGAAAATTCGTCGATTTTTCATTTCTTTCACATGAGAGTTTTTAATTCGTCGCGAATAAACAATCAAAACACAAGGCAAGACTGATTTTTGAGGTTATACGTGTAGATGATGTGGAAAGTGAATAAAGTTTGGTACGTATCAACTACAATTCTTTTCGAGACGAATAAATTTGTTTTCTCAAATTTATTAACAGATTAAAAATTTAATTTATTCATCACAAATCAAACATAAACTATACTTTATTTTTATTTTTTTGATATCAAAAACGGCTACAAACGTATCTAAAATCACTTTTTTTAATTCATTCGTCGTTCGTTTGGTCGCAGTCATGTGAATACTGCTTTAGTTAATTTTAAGTTTTATTTTTAAGCTAAGCAGAACGTCGTAGGTTCGAGTCCAACTCGTGTCCATAGTTTTTATTTCATCTTCCACGGGCACTGCCTCTTGCGAAGAACTGACAAAACTTCCAAGAGTATCAATCCGTCATGAAAAAGTGCTTCTCAACTTTGCCGTTTGGAATCGGCGTTAAATTGTAGGTCCCAGCAATTCCTCACACGCACCTAAAGAATTGTTGATGAAAGTAGGCCTGAGGCCACTTTATTTAATTAATTTTCTAGAATATATTTGTTTTTAGTAGCTTGTTCGCTTCCTACATATATGTAGAAAGCATATGAACCTGCTTGTTATCAAACCATGTGACAGCATTTATCCGAACCCCTTCTAAGAAGGCAACTTTTTCTATGTAGAATCCTCTTTCTTTTTTCTTGAGCTCTTTCTCTGAAGGCATTTCAATATTCGGAATACGGTTTAATCGCACAGTGCCTAATGGAATGGCAATAGACCTATTTTCGTTAGATAAATCTGGAGAAAATTTTGTGATTAATATTTCTGGGTACAGTTTCCGTAAGATGAGTAACCATATTTCCACTAACACCTAAGTCAGGAGCGAGCGCCTTCAGGACGAGTGTTACTTTGATCACCTGCGAAAATATCAAAAGCATAGCTAAATCCTGACCCCACTCAAGACTTGATTTTTGTATCCCTATTTATGAGGTTTATGAGGTAGTGTCCGTAGCTTAGTGGTTAGGTGCGTTGGCTGCTAAGCAGAACGTCGTGGGTTCGAATCCTACTCGGGCCCAAAGTTTTTATTTCATCTTTCGTGGACACTGCCTCTTGCGAAGAACTGACAAAACTTCCAAGAGTATCATCTGTCATGAAAAAGTGCTTCTAAACTTTGCCGTTCGGAATCGGCGTAAAATTGTAGGTCCCCTCAATTCTTCACACGCACCTAGAGAATTGTTGATGAGAGTAAGCCACTTAGGCCTTGGCTCTTCAACAGCTGTCGCGCCACTCTATTTTTTATATATTTATGAGGTTTTGCGGGGTTATACTGTTTCAGGTCATGACGAACTTTAGTTGGAATTATTTGTTCGTCAACTGCTAAAAATTCTTGTTTTGGCACGAGTAGAAGTTGCTGCCTGCGAAAAGTTGTCGCACTTTAAAAAGCATGTCGTGTCCTGGATTTCAAAAGGGAACATTTTTTTGTATGGCTTCAAATCTGTTGGATGTCATAGTTTCGTAAATTTGTGATTGGCCTATAGTCTTGTTCCTATAGTGCCGCGATGCAGGTAATTTTACTATTGACATGAACATTGTCATACCAATTAATTCTTCCATTTCATGTTTGCTAATGTTTGCTGGTTTGTTTATATCTTGTACAGCGTTGAGGTTCGATTGTTCCTCTATCGTAAAAAGGAATAAAAAGAAATCTGCAGGTGATTCCAATTTTTCAATGAATGACTTGAATTTTGTCGTCTTCGGAAAAATTGGTTCGAGTTCGTCATCGGAACAATCGCTATCTGTTTCAGGAATTAACACTGAATTTCTTCGATGTACTCTGCGCGGAACCTCTTCGTCACCAGAATCCGAAGCTAGATCATCATCGTTTTAAACCCCATCACCAGGGATAACACCCACAAGTTTATTATTGCTATAGCAACTCTTTGAACTCATCCTACAAGCAAAAATACATTTTTAGAACACACAATCCGTTTAGTCACTAATGCATGCAAGACCACTATATGCTCCCATCAAAAAAGAAAAAAAGAGAAAGCCTTTAATGCATGAAGGACTATACATTATGGTCTCTTAGAAACAGCCAAAAAAGCCATATTTACTTTTATAAGTACAAAATAAAGATTTTAAGTATGAAAAAGAACTATGATTACGTAAGAAATCCTTTTTTTATTCGTCGGATCTTACCTGTATATTATAAAAAAACTGTTTCAAAAATTGAACTTTTCGCACTGAAATGCACTTGACATGTACTCTTCAAAGAATGAAATTATTGGCGAATGACAGATAGATGCTGTTGAACTTGGTGTTCTATATATCGGTCAGTATGCGGTAGAGGGTTAAGACGGAACACTTTGCAACTTTTCAAAATAATAATTTTCTGCAAAGTAAAAGTAAAAAGTGTTTCACCAAAATTGAAAAGTTCCTGACTTTTCACTTTGCAATTTTAATGTTTGTTTGCAAAGTGAAAAGTGTGAGCGTTTCACCAACTTCAAATGTAGCTTTTCATTTTCAGTCGTAATTTGAAAAGCGGCAAAGTGAAACATTTATAATGATTTGATTGGGCCTCTTGTCGTTATTATTACAAATATAAAAAGTAAACAACTCAGCATCCGAAAAAATTGATGTCATAAGATTTGTTTAAGAAATTGTTGATTTTTAAATTTTAAAAAATCTTGGAGCAGTTTTTTTTGTTTTAATTAATTTTGTATAGCATATAAAATTGTTCAAAAATGTTTTTTAAAATTGATTTGGGATTGCAGTGTCCAAGAATATGTAAACATACATTTTATAATGGAATTTCGATTTTTAATATTGATCCGTTTACTAGATACAGAATTCTGAAAAAAATTTAAGATATTTTTTAAAAATACAAACAATTTTTGAAAGTTTGTTCACTTCTTTTAAATGAGTCGAGATGACAAGAACACCAAAAATTTAGATGTTTTGGAAATGTTAAAAATAAAAAATAATTTTTTAATGCATTTTGTTTACATTTTAACTATTCATTTTTCTTATAATTGAAAAACATTGCACCAACAATTCCATGCAATTTACAAGTCAAATTCACCCTGTATATGTTGGTATATAAAATTTAGAATAAGCAAAACACTACATGCAAATATTACACAAAAAAGATATAATATTTTGTTATTTTAATTTTTTTTTCTTCTTTCTTGAGTATTGGTGTTGCTTTTTTCTTGAATTTCTTCTTCCTTTCTTTCACATCATTTTTTTTTTATACACTTATTTTGTACACTTAATTACATATACAAAATTTAGAGTTTTTCCAAGGTACTTGCACGGTTATTATAATAAATTAAAGTTTATTCTATTTTTTTTTTCCGTTAAGATTAGTTCTATTTTCTTTCCCTCCGTTGAAAATTTTAATTCGTATCCATAATATAATTCTTTTGGCAAGCTTTAAGCTTTAGATGAGAGATTGTTTTTTATATTTTTTTATTTATTACAAAAATTTACTTTTTGTTGAAATCTGAGGCTACGAATTTAATCGTTCTCAAGAACAGACAAATCAAGCCTATAGTTGTCACAAACCCCAACGCAGTTATTTACCCGAAAAATACAATAAAGTAATTGATTGAAGTCCTAGGTTTGATCGCGGCAGTTAGAAGGGATAAAATCATGTTATGTTTTTTTCTTCTTTTTTTCAAAGGGGTGATGGGCTGCTGCTAGTTATAATAACGATATAACAAGTTCCAAGGATGATGTCATCTCATTCATTCATATCTACTTTCAATTCTGCTAAAACTGCTTCTACATCTTGTTATGAAAACTACGGGATGTGTGTAATAATTTTCATTTTTTTCCATATCCTTCCTTCGTAATTCATTGTTGGCTGATTCAGTATCACAGTACGATAAAGATGCGGGTGGACGTTGTCTCCGTTGTGTATTAAAGAAGGGGAATTTACCTTGAACGAGCTTTTCAAGCAGGCGCCAGGAAGAGTCAACTAGAATACCCTCGCAGGTAAGTATTATTTTTTACGAGTTTGTTCGTTGGTACCCCTGATAAATGGCGCCGAATTGGCGATGATATTGGGACAAGGATCTAAGAACTTTAAGGAAGTTGGGTAGAGCGATGGTAGTTTCGTGACAATGCTTTTCATTCCTATGTTTATATGTGAAGCGGGAGTCGCCGATGGTATAAGATAGGGATGGATTAAAGGGCTGAAAAATGTCAGCTAAAGGTGCATTGTTTTTTTTTTTTTTTTCTTCAAAAATTAGGAATTCTTTGTCTGCTAAAAGATTTCCTTGGAAGAAAGCATACATGAACTGAACTTGCTTAGAAGATACTTAAGAGTGTGTGTATATTTGAAGGAAAGTACAACTCCTTATTTTTTCGCAGTGCTTTGGTCGCGTCGTCAACCACATCGTTTGTTGGGTTATCTTATCATCAACAATATAAAAAGATAAGAACAAGAATTGACATTTTTCAGTAACAAGGATAAACACTGTTGAACAAGATAATTTGTCTACATCCTATAATACACAGTAACCAATGCTTGTCCTTGTTTTTACAAACATGCTGTTGTCTTTTCATAATAAAGTGAGTTCAATTTATTTATTATTCAATATAGGGGTGTTATTAAGATACAGTGTAAAGTATAATTGAATGAGGCCCTATCCTATACATATTATAGGTACTTGTGAAATGTACCTGCTCTACTTAACAAAAATTGTCAGCACAGGGTTGATAGCAACAATGCATTTGCTAGTAGGTATCTTTATAGTAGGTAGGTAGGTACCCATATCTGCTGATCGAAAATAAAATGAAGAAATTTATAATTTCTTCTAAACCGCATTTTGAAATAAATATGACCAGGACCACTGTTTATTTTCAATATTTCGGGAAATTATGTAAGAAAAACTTTTTTCTGCTTGGCCAAACGCAAAATATATTTCCTGTGTTTCAGCGAAATCTTCTCATCAGTTCTTTATTATGATACTAGCATTTGCCCGCGACTTTGCCGCCTCTACCATGCTTTGTTCTTATTGTTCGTAACTTATTAGCATAACGATGTAAAGCTAAAACACTTCCTCGATAAATTCAATACAAAAAGAAATGTTCAATCTTATCTAGCAGTTGCTAGGATAAGCGCGTTCAAATAATAAGAAAAATGAAATTTGTTGCCGTTTCATAAACATTTTCCACTGATTCCTATTGTTATATAGCCTAAGTCCTTCTTTAATTAATGAATTATTCAACACATATGAATTGATTTGATTTAGTAGTTCCTGAGATCAGCACGTTCAAGCAGAGAACAGAAGCCTTACAAAAATGAACATTTTTTGCCTTTTTTTCCAAATTTTTCACTGACGCTCTTCTCCTATTGGTAGCAGCGTTATATAGCTTTTAGCCTTCTACTATAAATGGACCGTTCAACATTTAAAGAATTGTTCATTTTGATTAAGCAGTTCCTGAGATAAGCGCATTAAAACGCAGAAAAATTGCAGTTATTTCCACATTTTCCACTGATTCTTTGTTAGGGACACAGCTTAATGTTAAGTAGCCGAAAGCCTTCCTCAATTAATGGACTATCCAACACAAAAAGAATCATATCATTCGAATCAGTAGTTCCAGAGATTACCGCGTTCAAACGAACAAAATCTTCAGCTTTATATATTAGTATAGATATATGTGGGCAATAAAAGTACGTCTGCCGAAAGTACCTAGACCTCAACACAACAGTATCAACAGGAGAACATCAGTGCTTATAATCCTCAATATAAAACATAAGTAATGTTAATCCAAAAATAAACTTTAAAACTACTAAAACAGTCGTAGGAAATAGACTGTTAGAATACACTTCGGATTGTACGATTGATATTAATTAAAATAATTTGTTGACTTGTCATTAAGGGTTAAGTAGCAGCTACCTACATTTGTTAAAGCTTTTCTTACAAAAATACCTTTATGTTTGTAATGTTCATACATTGTTTATGGTAGTTTCTTGTTTGATTAACAATATTTCTCAACACCAGAAAACTAATTTTGTTTCAAATTTAATTCACTGATGTGAAACGTATCCTATAAAATAAATTGTGTAAGGGAAGTTACATGGTGTTCAGTTTAGTTTCTATGAAAGCTATTATGAGTGACCAAAACGGTTGAAAAATAAAAACTTATCTGGCATCAAATAAAATGAGTAACAGAAAAAAAGTCAATCTAGGCTGGAAGGATAATAAAACAGTTGGTCGAAGAGTTCCGAAACTTTTTTTCTTTGAGGACCATTCCAGTATTGGATTTTATTAGGTTTTTTTTTTTTTTCAAGTAAGGCGGAAGGAACATTTGTATTATAACTGAACTGAATAGAGATAATAAAAACATCAATGGTCATTGAATATCCATCTATGCCCTTTTTTGTCTTGTAATATATTAACATGTTCACGATAAAAGTTAAGAGAGAATATTTGAATCCGGAAGAAAAAGTGTGGCAAAGATGTGTTCAGGCAAGTGTAGGACAAACATCTTATCCATTTGTGTCCTCTTCTTATGTAGTTAATTGTAAGAGGAAGAGAAGGGACATTAAAGCTAAAGATGAATTTCTATTACAATGAACAAAGGATATGTCTTTTTTCTGATTTCTTTGATGGACATTATTTCGCATTCATAGTTCTGATTTCAAAAATATACCCAAGCCCAATTGAACAATAACTTTAATTTCTAAAACATTGATTTTGGGAATGTATAAGTATGCAAAAAAAGTTTGTAAAAAAACCTTACTGTTTTGTTACATTTTTATTTCTGAACGCTCAAGGTCAAAAAATGAATTGGTCTTGAATTGTCATTCTTTCAAACGCAAATTTTATTTTTGATTGATTTTTTACTTAAATGCCATCTTTTTAATAAAGAGTACCAGGTACCTTAATATGCATAAAATAAATGCTGACATTTCAGAATTATATTAAGATGGACAAATATTTATGTCACCATCAATTCTTTCAAGAAATTATGAAAATAACCGGAACAGTAACATTTCCACAAAAGTTAAAGTTAAAAAGTTTGAAAATACAATCTCTTAATAAATTATAGATGAGCATTCTTTCAAAGACATAGTTTTGGTCGTTTAATAAAATGTTTGATGTACAAAAAATCGATTTTATTAGGTTTTTCTTCTCCCAACTACAAGCTCGGATTCTTTAAAACGGATCCAGAAAATATTTCAGTTTTATAATGGCACTGGGCCCATAAATGATCATTGTCCTTTATTGCTGCCTTCAAAATTATAAGAGCGTAAAGAAAATAACTCAATCTTTGCATTACTATCAATAAACGCGTTTTATTTTGAAGTGACACGAAGTCTATTTAATTGCTTGTAATGTGAGCAATCGTGTTTTTGTTTTATCTATGCTGTTCAGATTTGTCACACTTAAACCTTGGTGCAGGGAAATAACTCCACGGGAACTAACTCCGCTGAGGGATTTAGTTACCACCAATTGAGAACTTACTCCACTTTTGTAAAGTGTAGTTAGTTCCCGTATACAGTGGAAATGAAATTCCTAAAAAAATTAGTGGATCTAGTTCCCTTCGAATTTAAAAAAAAATTGCCACTTTAATTGAGAAAAAATTAAAATAAGAATAAAATTATAAATAAAAAAAAAAATGAATAAATATACTGAGCATTTTTTTTTTTTTTGTGAAATTAAAATAAATGTCTTTTAGAAACGAAGGCATTCCGAAGTTCATTTATAAAGACTGAAAATACTTTTAAAAATTCGCATGTAAAGAAATTGAGAACATTTAGTCATTCGAAACCAATTTTAAGATCTGACCCTACTGGGTTATTCAAGTGCCAGATATCAAATTCGGGTTATCTGACCATCGCGATTAATTTCAAACCATTTTGTGAAAGAAACTTGAGTGTATTATTTTTTATAACAAGTTTTTTGCGAATGCATTCAACGGTTAAATATACCGCAAGCTCTAAGTTTATGTGACTGAGGTAAGCTTGTTTCCAAAGCAAACGTTCTTCTGAGTAGGTGTTCGGTGAGAGTAGGACATACTACGAGCACACTGTAGGCGTTGAACCCAGTTTCATCTTGTTGCAGTCTCTTTGTCGCTCCATAAAACAAACTGAAGCTATTCAAATTCATAATTTATTGATGGATGCGATGTTCAGTGTTTCTTGATATAGAGATGCATACGTTTAAGTAGTAAGTATCTTATACTTTTTCAATACTAATAATCTAAACTCTACATGAAAATGCTTGTTATGTGTTGTTATATATGTTGTTTATAATTTAGGGATAACTTGGGGAACTTTTAAAATATTCTATTCTTTAAGCTAGCGAAGAGAATAAAGGCAAAAACAATTGATTTGAAGCCGTTTTCTTCACTTTTTTCAACCTGTGAACCTTTGCAGTTGACAAACTCAAGAGTTGAATTATAAAGTCAAGCTGAGAATTTTTTTTTCCTTTACTTACGTAAATTTTAATTTAGAGTTTTGAAATTTGAAAGTAGTACCACAGGAAATTCATAACAATTTGGAGTATTTATGTTCAAATTATGTTATTTTTTTTTGTTTTTTGCATTTGGAGACGTGAAAACAACTTCGCGATGAAGTTCTGAACCAAGAAGAAAAAAGAAGACAGACACCTCTTCATATGAAGCACATATTATATTGCTGTACAGACATAATAGTCTCCTCCTCTGGCAAGAACGTTCTCTAGGAAGTACAAGTGTAATAGATATATCCAGTTAAAGGCCGGAAAAGACGATACAGGAATTTACTTTTATGTTCGAAGACCCACCAATCGAATAAATCTCTTGGGAAAGAGTATAAACCCTTAAAAATAAACGCAACAAATAATTGTGTGCACACAGATTCTGCACTATCTGTAGATACCTATGCAATTATCTGACAGAAAATTGAAGGTACTTTTGGTTTGATGGTCTAAATAAGTTTGTTGGCAGTTGAGAAAAACAAAAGTTGTTAATTTGACAATGACAGCCTCTAATGAAGACAATTAAAATAGAAATTTAAGGTTAAAATCCTCAAGTTGATATCAACTTCGATCGAATAAACTATCCGACAAGCGCACAATTTGAGCTTTAAAACTCCCAAAACGACAGCACTGTTCGGTGAGTTTTAATTTTACGTTCCATAGACTTAGAGAATGCGGTATATATCAAGTTTCAACCGTTATGAATGGAAACTCCCCATAGTGGGTCCAGAGTCTTAAAATCAATTTCGGCATTTATGACTGACCAGTTTCACATCTTCAAAATTTACTTTCAAACATTTACGATTTCATTCATAATCTAAGATACCTTAATTATATTTAATAATATGTAAGACTTAAAATACATTTTCCTTACAATACAGATAAAAATATTACTCAATCATATCTACTCAACACACACATGCAGCACATGAAAAAGTTTGCCGACTTTTCTTAACTGTATACTCTCTGGGCGCCACCTTGACGTTTCAATTTCGATTAATCGATTGTATCATCCGTCGCCGCCGCCGTACGTTGTCGTCGGTCGCCAATTCTTTTCGATTCATTGCGAACATTCAGAAAATAGAAAAATCAACTTAAGCTTCAAATACCTAAAACCCAACAGTAGGTAGTACAGCCGCGGAGGTTAATTTATGTCTGAAAGATTGTTTCGAGTGTTATGCGTTTTCTTATGCCTGTACGCTTCATAGAGCGGGGGACAGCAAATATCTTTCCAATCCAACTTAGATAAAACTAGATTCACCCCCTCGTTTTCAATTGTAACGTATAACATTTGTAAGCTTCTTCTTTGAGATTAAACGCGCTAGAATTTAGTCATCCTTTCTCAACAAACACTGATTGGTTTAATAATAACAGTAATATATATAGCATTTTAATATCATCCGCTCAACTGCTGCATACATATAGGTAAATATAATATGGGCTGGGTATACTCTTTTCTAAATATGTTAATATGTATGTACATTGTACAATGCAATGATATTAAGTTTGAATTTGAAAAGTTCAAACAGCGTTAACCATAGATTTCGATGAAAGCTTTCGTCTTTTAAAGCATGCAACTTGAATGAGTAAGAGCTTACGAGCGTTTATTATAATTTAAAAAAAAGAAAACAAATGAGGCCCAAAAACAAATTTTTAATTTGGCTCTTCTCAACAAGATCCCTTTTCTTGAACAAGACGATGTGGGAATTTTAATTTTCATTTTGAACTGAATATTAGATATTACTGTCTAGTTTTTTTTTTCGTTGCATAGAATATATATGTAAATAACAGTTTTATTAAAAACGTAAATAAATATTCATACAACTTCTTAATAAGAAAAGCTTTTCGTTATAGAAATGTGTTATTGTATATAATACTGGAAAACTTGGAGAAACTCATATCAGCTTGCAAGCCAGCCAAGACCAAATTAACGTTTCCAGCATAACAAGAAATATTGACATATCTTAACATCTACTTGGACAATAACCCCTAGGGTACTGCATAAAGAGTTTTATGTAATTAATAATTGTTACACAAGACAAAATCGAGATATCTATGAACCGGAGGGTGTTATAGAATTCCAATTTCATCTTCCCCCATGCACTAAGCTTTTGACGTCATGAACTTCTTTTATTTCATCGATCAACTTCTTGTTATACAACTACCGACAAATTAAATATAAAAAAAAAAAATATCAAAACTTCATGAGGAATACCTGCAGAGTTATACGAAGTCATTTTTAGAGGTTTTTATTTTTTTTTTTTTGCTTCTAATTTTTGTAAGTGTTTTTTTATATAAAACACAAAATACTCGATTTCAAAATGGAATTTTTGATGAAAACAAAAGCAAATAAAACTACAGTTGAATTTACAGAAGTATCGATAAAAGATTCAAATAAACCTCGTACATGAACACATTCAGCAATATTTATAAGAAAAAACATGCATATTCCGGCGCAGGGACATAAGTCCCAATTTTTTTCTTGGGACTTATGTCCCACCAGAGAGGACATAACACCCAAATGAGGTTTGAGATTTAAGTCCCACCCCAACGTGGGTCATAAGTCCAGTTTTTTTTCCTGAAAGTGGGACATAAGAACCAAATTAAAAAAAAATTAGTATTGAATAAAAAATTGTAAATAGTGGAAAATAAATCCAGAAAACAGCAGTATTAAACTATGAAAGTTCAAATTATCATTTACAGAAACAATGTCTGTGCAGCGAAGCGCACCGGATCCGCAGTAATTGAAAAAAAATTCCTTAGTTTTTGATCTACCAAGGCTAACACGGAACAAAAAAAAACAAAAATTATCCAAATTCCGTCAGCCCGTTTGTGAGTTATTCGTTTACACACGAACGGATTTCATTTTTTTTATATAGATTTAAAAACATTGCAAGGTAAAACCACTTTATTCTGTATCTTCGAAACAAATGGTGGAGGAAAGAAAGTTGAAGTTTTAGACAAGTATACAAATTGTATTACAAATATATAGGATGTATCAACTTATTTTTTTTGAAAAATATGAGAACAGAGACTTGCATACTAAACTTTAAGTTTAGAGGTCTTAATCAAATTAAAGCTAAAAATCGCCGCGATTTTTGGGCTTTAATTTTTCCTAAGTTAATTTAAGTTAAAGGCACTGTAAATACATCTTTCCTGGTATGGAAAATAATCTAATTTTTCATTAAAGACATTACGCAAATACATACATTTACATTTTATTTGGGACATAACCGCCACTTTTTTTTTTGGGCCTTATGACCCACTTGGGGGTGGACTTAAATCCAAACTCAATTTGGTGTTATGTCCCACTTGTGGGACCTAAGGCAAAAAAAAGTTGGGCGTTATGTCCCTGGGACTTATGTCCTTGCACCGCATATTCCACTCTTATTCCCCAAGTTACTGGACTATAGAATAAGGGGTCAGTTAAAGCTCACACTGAAATAAATCTGGAAAAATGTTTGAAAAGATATGCAACTATGTTTTCTTTTGAATAGGTAAGGTATGCAAATAATATACTATTCGATCGGAAATCACTCAAAGAATTTCGTTTGGCAAATAAAGTTTCATTTCTGGTGAACTTTTTTTATAAAAATGTGTTCGTTTCCATTTTTCGGCTTTATTCATTTTCCTGAACAGCTGATTGTAAGGGGCGATCATTGAAATCCATCAGGAAAAATGTTTGCATGGATATTCAACTTAAGTTTTCTTTTGATAACTAATGCAATTTATATACCAATCGACCGGAAAATACTTAAAGAATTTTTTTTGAGAAATAAATAAAGGTTCCCAAACTTAGTTTTCGTTAAAAATGTGTTTTTCTATTTTCCGTACGGAAATTTGTTTTCATGAACAGCTGATGGATTTTAGTCAAAAAATGAAACGAATCGTTCCAATGATTTGCGTTTCAATTTTGAAGAATATTGGAATTCTTCAAAATTGAAACGCAAATCATTGTGTGTTTCAATTTCTCACAATTCCCATGATAGAATTACTGCAAAAAAATAAATAAATTTTCAATGATTGCTATAACCAACCCCTCAGAAAAATTCCAATGATGGCCTCTAATAACGCCAAACGCCCGTTCCCATCCTGCCAGAAAAAATTTTACTCTGAATTTCAGCCAGGTACATTTTTAACTGACAGAAATTTGTAATGATTGTTAAAACCGTTGTCCCAAAAATTCACTGGCTATATACAGGGTGTCCCGAAATTAAACGATAAGCCGCAACCAGGGCGTTGCCTTATTCATAACTGCATGGAAAAAACATATAAAAAAATCAAACGTAATTTTTTTTCAAATTACAACAAAAAAAGTAAATTCACCAAACAAAATAATCTCTTTTGACATTTTTTACTACTGTGACCACAATTTTTCATTAATTTTTGATTTTATATTTTCGTCAAAATCCTAAGACGTATAGCATCCAAAAAAAAATCGATTGTTGTTATGAAAAAGTATGCATTATTTTTTTATTGACAAGTTTGGCCGAAGTGCTATATCATTCTAGAATCTTGATAAGCTGTACCAATTTTTTTAAAAAGATGCCATGGTAGTGTCCATAAATTTTCTTATAACCACGATGACTGAAAGTGGACTGCAACTAAAAAAATTAAAATTGTATGGAAAAAAACTTTTTTGATTCACTGTCGTGGACAAACCGCTGAAAGTTTGGAATTTTTAGATATTGGGAAAGGATGCGTCTTAGGATAAAAAAAAAATATAAAATCAAAAATTAATGAAAAATTGTGGTCACAGTAGTAAAAAATGTCAAGAGAGATTATTTTTTTTGGGGAATTTACATTTTTTGTTGTAATTTGAAAAAAAAAATTACGTTTGATTTTTTGTATATCTTTTTTTCCATGCAGTCATGAATTGGGCAACCCCCTGGTTCCAGCTTATCGTTGTATTTTGGGACACCCTGTATAGATGCACGTAAGTTTGTTGCCATCTATCACATAAACTAAGCCACCATTATGCCTACTTTTGCCACATCTCGTACATTGCTGAAAACACTTGCGTTATTCATATCAGTATAAATGATCTTAATTTTCAAATATTAATATTTTGTTTTTATACATGATTTTTTAATAGTTGTTCAATCATTTAAGCTGGGTTACAGTTACAGATCCCTAAGTTTTAATGTGTGAAATTGTTTTATTTAATTATAATAAAATATCTAGTCCCTTACTATATCAACTTGTGTTTAAAGTTCAAAGAAATTAATTAAAATCAAGAAAAATTAGTAAATAGTATTCACAACAGGTCATCTCTATGGGATATATTTTTTTTAATTACAAAAATGCTAAAAGCCTATGGACCAAAGTTTCTTCAGAGATGGAGCTCACTGTTCCAGATATAAAGGGAAAAAAATGTTTGTGTACACCCTTCAATAGCAAAATACTCCCCTCTTGAACTTAGCTATACTCCTCTGTAAAAATTTGAAACGGCAGCCCTGACACCGGGCAACTGAAGAGATCAATTCCGAAAGGAATACAACTAATGGGCCTGGTAAATCTGGTGCTGCGGCTAGGGTTCCCAACTATTTACAGAATGAATAGAGTATATTTGATTTCAGAGACGAAAAAAGAGTATCTACATATGAAAAAAGAAGAGTTATATTAATTTATTTCAAGTCTTAAAAATGTATTTTTGGAGTTTTGTCCTTTAGAATAGATTCATATATAGACCCTTGCCCGGGGCAGGGACATTACTCCGCGGGTCATTAGTCCAAGAGAAATGTTTGCATTTTCTTAAGACCGATTTTCGTATTCATCACTGCACAGAGAAATATTAGAATTCAGCGCATATATATTATCTCAAGAAGAGCGTTTATGTGGTTCAATTAAGCAATGCATTGGAACGGAGAAATATTTTTGCAAACGTCGCATTTGAAAAAGAATATTATTATTGGCAACAATCAATAAGTATTCATTTTCCTGCAATTCAGCGCACTTAATATGAAAAGCTCTACCGCAAAAACTGCATACAAGTCCCACTTTGCTGGGACCAAATTCCGCAATTTTTGTTTGAATAATGGGACATAAGTCCATAATTTAATTATTCGTTAAACACTATTCTTATGAACAAAATAAATAATTTATTGCAAACCCTAAGCCTTTATGGTCAGAAAGTAGAACAGTGATGATAACACTAAAACATAAGACATTCGAAATATTAGTGTGTCGTGTTATATGGTCATGTGTCATAAGGCCATATTTCGAAATATTATTTCACAATGTTGAAAGTGTTATCATGGCCATTTGTCACTTTTCTAAGACGTCAGTTGGCCATATTTACTAAAGACTTCTTGGAATAAATAGTCAGCATAAAAAACATTATGAATATACAAGAATAGACTTTAATTTATTTCGACACATGATATTAAATGAAATAAAGGTAGAAATTAAGGTAAAAATAATCGTCATTCGCTCGAATTTTTTATTTTCACACCCCAAATTGATTCTCTCTGGGGCAAACAAATTTTTCCGCTCCATTTCTCTAGAAAATGTGCACAGAAATTTTAGAAAGCATCAATAGTATTTAGTGTTGAAATACATTTGTATCTACTTTAATTTTGTTCATTAATGAATGTTTGTCTTGTTTAAATTCCTTTTTATTAGTAGTGTCCGTAGTTTAGTGGTTAGGTACATTGTCCGCTAAGCAGAACGTCGTGGGTTCGAGTCCTGCTCGTGCCCATAGTTTTTTATTTCATATTTCACGGGCACTGCCTCTTGCGAAGAACTGACAAAACTTCCAAGAGTTAAATTGTAGGTCCCCTCAATTCTTCACAAGCGCTAAGAGCAACTTAGGCCTTGGATCTTCAAGACCTGTCGCTCCACTCTATTCCTAGGTGGGAATGCGATTGAAAGCTGGAATTAAGAAGATACTACAGCTTCAAATCCAGGTTAATGGTGCTTGTGTACTTCTTGAACAAAAAATACTTATTTTCGCTTCAAAATATATTTGAAGCAAAAATCAGCCAATTTTCAGCTCTTTAAATAGTTCCGAGAAATCTGCAAAACTGCTTATGCATTCCTATGTGATTTTTTCGAAAAATAAAAAAAAACCCTTATGTGTTTGGACACCCTAATAACGAACGTTGTGTTTATGCCCAAAAGCTAAGGAGCATGTAGGTTGGATTTAAACAAGAAAAACATCGTAGGGGAGGAGAGGTCTACTAACCGGACACCCTGTATTCACACGCCAAATGTTAAACCAAGGATTAATTCATTTACGGGCTAGGTTATATGTATTCTTTGTCAAATTTGTTATGAGTGATTCTAAAGGTTTTTGATCTACAAGTGAAGTATCATGAGATTTTATGGAAGTTTTTAATTTTTCGAGTTCAACGGAAGCTTCTTTTTGATAATTTGGGGCCAGACGACCTACCACTGAGCTGAAATATGTTACCACCTACCCAGTAGCTTTGTATATTTGCTTTTCAGATACTATCAAGGAGGCATTCATGACTGTTTCCATCTATAGTTATAAGTAGAGATAGCTTTTCTTCTCTGCAAAAAAACAGCGGTAGCATTTTTAACTGTTCCATAATACGAGTCGGAATTAAATAACATAATTAATTTGTCTCCTTGATGAATATATTTCGAGAGTTTTCTTTATAATTAATTTTGACAATTTCGTCATATGTTGAACAGAAACCGAGTAAATCAAATTTGCATCTGCCATCACACATCAGTTTCTATTCATGCTTGCTGCTTTCCCATTCTGTTGAGGGCTGTAGGAAGAAGTTTGGTGACGATGTCATTTTCTTCGCAAGCATTTTTCATATTAGCGTTGCAATATTCGAATCTATTATAAGTTCTTAATATTTTTGTAAGCCATCAAGCAACATTACATAATATTTGAAATCACCAGTTCCATAGAGCTTTAAAACCGGAAATAACAATCGTAATACATCAATCTTGAAATTTGAAGAATTTTAGATTTTTACATATGTGGAGATCCATGGCTGTTCGGTAAAGAGAAAATTAATAGATATCAATATGTTTAAGTGTAGTAGAAACGTGTTGCATGGTTGTCTTAACCAATATATTGCACAATTTGCAGAGTTACGGTACATGTATAGTGTCTACCCTGTCACTCAAAATGTAAAACAATATTTTTTGGCAAAGCGAATACAGTTAAGGAAAAGGAATAAGTTACTATTTCTTATTTATTGTTTTTTATTGATACGAGATAAATTTTGCAACATTATTTTCGGGAATTTATTTTGAATTGTTTGTATGTAACTAACAAACATGAATTATTGCGAGCTACTCCATACTGGAGAACCTTAAGAAATAATTGCTTGAAATACCTTGCATATCGACATCTTATTTCGCCTGTATAATTTAAATTAATAACTAATAAAATGGTAAAATCTATTATTGAAAGCCCAACTTTTTATTTTATTTGTTTTATGCTGGCATTCGAACGCCAATCAGTGCTTGTTTTATTGGGAAATAGGTTATTCCTTGGCAAAAACCAGGGTTTTCTCTTTCGAGTGAAAAAAAAACAGCATATATTTTTGAAGCATTAATACTTTTTCCCCAAGAAATGCAGATTTCAAGTTTGGCTCGGTGAAACAAACTGAAACTGAATAGAAGATGCAGTAATCATGGGCAAATACTTATAGCTTTTCATTAAAAATTTTTTTAAGATGGATTGGGAAATTAACTGAATTTAGCTTGTGTAACAAAACGTGGTACCAAACAGTGTCAAACGCCTTTTCGATTCTGGGAACTCCATACCTGACGTGTGCTTTTTCCTTCACTGAAGTTATGTTTAATATGTTAAGATATTGTATGTACTAAGTGAACTGAACTGTGGAAGGCACGACATCCAAAATGTTCTGCTGGAAGTTTATTGTATATTTTAATATGTGCTGTTATGTTTTGCTTAATATTTTGTTCCAAACACTTGCTTAATGAGCCAAAAAACAAACCTGATCGGCCTGTTATAACGAAGCTTGTCTGAGGAATTGCCTGGTTTTAACAGCGGTATAATTTTTGCTCTTTTCCAACTATCCGGGAAGTAATTAAACCCAAAAGCTGAATTAAGCAGTTATTTATTCGCATTTCTTTTCTCAAGGTTCGCGTCTTGGTAAACCATTCGCCGTTCCTACGACCAAGAATGGTAAAACCAAAACAAAGAATTGTTTATAAATTTGCTTTTGTATGAAAATAATCAATAGATCACATAGATAAATAGAGTGGCGTGACAGCTCTTGAAGAGCCAAGGCCTAAGTGGCTTACTCTCTTCAACAATTCTTTGAGTGCGTATGAAGAATTGAGGGGACCTACAATTTAACGCCGATTCCGAACGGCAAAGTTGAGAAGCACTTTTTCATGACCGATGATACTCTTGGAAGTTTTGTCAGTTCTTCGCAAGAGGCAGTGTCCGTGAAAGATGAAATAAAAACCATGGGCACGAGTAGGACTGGAACCCACGACGTTCGGCTTAGCAGCTAACGCACCTAACCACTAAGCTACGGACACTACAATAGATCACATAAGAAATAAATTAAAAAAAAAAATTAAAAGTGGGGGAGGTTTTGCTTGGCAAGAAAAAAGATCAATTGAAACGCAGTTTCTACTAAGAAAAAAGTTTTACATTAATCCTGGCGGAGAAATTTTTCTTCACATTGGGCGAGTCGGGGTACACCAAAGATAGCCCATTTTTAAAATCGTCAAAAAGTTATGACAAAGTTCAGACTTTACTGTGGAACATTTTTTTCATAGAAAATGATCAAGAATTAAGCCCAAAGTAATGCAGACAAATTACCGGACACCTTGTATGTTAGTAGAAACGATAATTTTAAATAATTTTAAATTCAATTTTAATAGGTCCGTTAATGAGAGGCTATAGGGAAAAAAAAACAAATAATTTCCGTGCTTTTTTAATCGCATAGGCTGGGACAGAACAATGAACAAGATATTAATACAACACAGAGAGACAGATAGGCACATAGAAGGAAAGAATACATTACATAAGCCTACGTGGCACAGAGGAGGAGGCATAGATTTTAATTGTCTCATATCAATGCACAGGCAGCCTCAGATAAGCTGTCATTTTTTGTAGAAAAAGAATGGTGCCGAAACTGGGGCTTGAACCCGTAGTGTTTGGCTTAGCAATCAAAGCAATCAGAAAAGTTTTCCTGATTGAAATGCAGCCGATTTTTTTTTTCCTAAGTACAAAATTTAAATACAAATCATTGCAACAATTTGTTTCATTCGGTGTGTTTTTTGGCAAACTAATCCAAAGTAAAGTAAGATTTATACAAGTATTACAAAAAAAACAATCTTCTTAGGGACCGGTTACAGTTTGTTTTAACTTCAAACTCAGCCTTTTACAAATCAAATTCACCCTATTACAAATCACATTCACCCTTTTGCAAATCAAATACACCCAATACTTGAAAAAATAAAATCATAAATGATCGATTTTATGTAACTACGCAAGATAAAAAATATAAATTTTGTTGAATTCATTTTTATTCAAAAATATTGTTATATTACAAATCTTCTCCTGCAGCTGCAATGGGTAACTTTGCTTACATATTCATGTAATAATTGAGAAAATATTCGGAAGTTTCGGTCTTCTCAGAAGTGTCCCTACTATCTCCCAAAATTTGGTAAGTTATTGGATCGGCTAATAAGTTTCTTGTATGAAGTTTAATGTTCGAAAAAAAAATTCTTAAGAAGTACGCATAAAAATAAGCGAATGAGTTGTTTGATCAACAAGGTTGAGAGCTTCGTCCGTTTTGTGAATACTTAGCATTATCAAGTATTAAACACACATGGCTTAAACTTTGTCTCTGTAGCTCTTCAAATAATTCAAAAATACTGGGTGAATTTGGTTTGTAGAAGAGTGAATTTGAATTGAAAAAGGATATGAATTTGATTTGTAAAAGGGTGAATTTGAAGTAAGAAAACTGTATACCTAGCTATCATTGTGTTTGAATGGATATTTAACCATGTTTCTTTTGAAAAGAAGTGCAAATTATATACCAATCGATCCAAAATTACTCATAGAATTTTTTTTTTTTTTTTTTGACAAAAAGTTTTCCATTTTTTGGTTTTAAATTCATTTTCCTGAACAGCTGATTGAATTATGTCAGAAAATGAAACGAATCGTTGCAATTTTGTACAATTCCAATGATTTGTAATTCAATTTTTCCGTATGGAAAATTTAAAAAGTATATTTTTAACGAAAAATAACTTTGTGTGTTATTACACTCAGACGTTTTTAGGAAGACGCAAATAACTGCGAAAGAGAAAGTAGGTGAAATAGAAATACTTTAAAAAGTCCCAACCCCCACAATTGTGGGTTCAAGATTTTCGGACTGTTTTTTGACGTTTGTTTTTCTCGTCTTTCTTTGTTTCTTGGAGTTGCTTTATTTCAATTTCATGTGTTCTTCAGTAAACAAGGAATATTTCACCGGAAAATTTCAATTGAAATAGAGAGCTTATTATTTTATATTATTTAATAATTTTCACTCTTTGACTTTGTGTATGAGAACAAAACAATGAAAGAGAAGTGTCAAAAACAGTCAACCGAAAAACATCCGAGTGTAATAATGCAAGATTGACGGAATGAGTGTTCAAAAGAAAATCTACGAAACACGCAGCATGAAAAAAGTCTGGGTGTAATAACACACTTTGCAAATTGATATTTTTTCCTCAAAAAAAATCTTTGAGTAATTTCCAGTTGATTGTAATAAAAAAAAAAGATAAATATCTATTCAAACAATTTTTCCTGATAGATTCCAATGTTCGCTATAACTGGACCCATAATCGATTTACTTATGTTCTTGATAAATATACTAATGGAGAGTATTTCTGTGAATTTGAATTATAATCATATATTATATTACCTTCCACCCAGCACTGCTATTCGAATCTCCTTTATCCTTAAAATATGGCACGTTCTGAACCATCCATTCGTATATCTGACTGAGAGTCAGTCTTTTATCCGCTGCGGATCCTATAGCATGGGTTATAAGATCTGCATATGATAAGTTACCCCAAGCGTTGCGTCTTGATGAATTTTTTTTTGAAGCTCCAACATTTTGCGAAACGACTTGGTGGGAATCTACAGTAAAATTGAAACAAGCAAATTATTTACGTTTTGTATGATATTGGGGAAATAATAAAGATTTCGAGATAACATGATTGTTAGAGAATGATAGTATACAATAATATAATACTTTTAGAAGATGAATTGCTGAACACAATTTCCCCATAATGTTTAATATCTTACATAAGTAGGTACTTATTCATTTAATTTTTTTTCTCTTGGTCGTGTTCATGTCCCTACTAATATAATAAATGTGAACGTAAGTTTGTTTGTAGTGTCCGTAGCTTAGTGGTTAGGTGCGTTGGCTGCTAAGCTGAACGTCGTGGGTTCGAATCCTACTCGTGCCCAAAGTTTTTATTTCATCTTTCACGGACACTGCCTCTTGCGAAGAACTGTCAAAACTTTCAAGAGTATCATCTGTCATGAAAAAGTGCTTCTCAACTTTGCCGTTCAGAATCGGCGGTAAATTGTAGGTCCCCTCATTTCTTCACACGCACCTAGAGAATTGTTGATGAGAGTAAGCCACTCAGGCCTTGGCTCTTCAGGGGCTGTCGCGCCACTCTATTTTAAGTTTGTTTGTTACATAATCACGTAAAAACAACTGAACCGATCATCATGAAACCTTGCATATATATATGCTTGGAGGTATAAGAAGTAGCAAAATATCCAGAAAAAATGTACGGTTTCGGTACGTCGTGGGAGAGATTTGGTTTAATTTTGCATAGAGCATCACGCAATAACTAAGGCGATCTTCATGAAATCTTTTAAGTACATATATTCTTGTGGGTAATAAAAGTAACATAAGCTACCTTTTATCGATAAAATGGGATAGATTTGTTTTAATTAAGCAGTTAGGTAGAAATGGCTGTCTTACTTCGTGAACGACAATATTAGCGCTGAGTGTGCCGCTTTGATACCATACCTCATGAGATTCTTAAAAGATTTGAGAAAGGGTTAAGAAGGAGGAAGGATGTATGTTTCTCACGTACAATCCTATACATAAGTAGTATTAATCTCCTATACTATGGCATATTATCTCATAGTGTCATATAGCTAAGGTGGGAAACGGGGGCTAAGGCCACATTTTAGTATTGAGGTATGAGATCATGTCTTTGATCTTGAATTCTGAGAGTTCCTCAATACCATTGAAGAACTCTTTATAATGGCAGAGAAAGTGTGGGACTGTTTCTTTTTCATCCTGGTCCTCGTAGCCAGTGCCTTTGCAAGTTGCAACAATCCCGGCTATGTCATGCCTTGTTATTGGATTGGTTTGGGTTTGTCATAGGTGGGCCAGATTTTCCTAGATAGTAACGCAAATTGTTATTTGGTCAGGATATTGGTCTTCACAACTCCAAGAGGACGTATACATTCTCTCACCGCCAATGAGTCAGGTCTAGTTCATTGAGGGCCTCTCTGCATAGCTGGACCAATTAGAGAATGATAAAGCTGAATCAATGGCTTTAAAAGCTGCCTGACTATCTGTTAGTATGGCTACATTTTGCTTCGGTTGGATATTGGGTATAGAAGCTTCCTGTATTGCTAACAATTGCTGGAATATACTGGCAAAGTCTGGAAGTCTATAGGATTTTGAAATCTTAAGAGATTCACAGAAGACACCTGCACCAACACCGCATTCTATCTTCTAACCATCCGTGAAGTTAGTTGTGTCGAAATCTTTCGTCACATGGCCTTCCTCTCGGTCGGGAGCAAGACTCTAATTTTATTTTAGGTGTTGAAGATAGGGATGCAGCAATCGGTGTGGTTGTAGAAAGGATGTCTGATGGTATCAGGCTTGTTTGATTGCAGTGCCCGTAGGATTTGGTTTTCCAGCAGCCTATTGCCTTGAGTCTCAATACAGGTACTGTAGGACACCTGATATTTAATGCAGAGGTCAATCGGAAGAAGGTTCAGGATACCGTTAGTCGCACTATGTAAGATTTGCTGAGAGAGGGCCACCAAACAATGGATCCGTAAACAAGTATCAGTCTTACAACCGCTGTGTGCGTCCATTTGATTATTTTTGACTGGAGGACCCACTTTTTGTCGAAAGTTTTGTTGCAGGCGTAGAAGGCAAGCACACCTTTCTCACCCGTTCTTCAATGTTAAGTTTCGAGTTTAATTTGATGTCCAGTATTACGTACGCCCAAATATTAACCACTGGATGTCAGTGATTGACAGTTTGACCGAAGTAGAGTGAAAGGGGGAATTTTGGTTTTGGTAGTGAAAAGCATCAATTCTGTTTTGTATGGAGCAAAGGATTGGTACGTTCTTTACATAGGTAGTGATTATAAAGAGAACAAAAAACGACATTTTTTGTAAGCTACTTTTTATTCCGGTTATCGCGGGAAACACTGCGGCTATAGCTAGTATGTAATAAAGGTATTGTAATATTTGGCTTGGTCCGACAATTAAAAGTTATTGACTTTGTCAACAAAACACCAATTTACTTCATTCAAATCACTCACAAAATTATTTATTTAACGCTATCAAATTTCACTTTTCAAACACGTATCTTTACTTATCACAGTTCACAATCAATTAAATTCCTTCGCTTCCAAGTGGCTATTTATGTAACTAAAAATCGGTTCGAGAAACTACTACTACTACTTTTAAGCGCTAAACATTCTCGATGCTTAACGAAGTTCTCTTCTTAACCACTAACCACACAAGTTTTTACTACTAAAAAAAAAAAATTGCTACGTATTTATTCAGCTATAACACAATATTAGAGTGATAGAGACAAACAGCGTATACACATTACATATAAATAGACATGCAGGGATATAGAGGCGTAGAGATATTGAGTGTATACACATTATAATATTTACATTTTCTGTGACCGAATAGATTATAAAAAAATGTGCACGACTGGGTCGTACGAACTTGCTCCTGCATGCTAAAACTAAATATTTATGATTACTCCTATATTCCAAAAATTGCGAAAAGTAGTGCTTAAATAAGAGATATTCTTTCAGCTATTCTGATTACACTCTTACTTACAGCTTACACTTAACTCACAAAAAAAACTCAATATATAAAAATAATTAGAATTTATTAAAAAAAAATAAAATTTAAATGCCAAACAAATTCAAACCTTATTCTTGATTTATTGAATTTTTTTTTGAAAATCATCGGAGCCGTTTTTTTTTTTAAATTAATTTTTCTTATATAAAATTTTTCAAAAATGTCTTAAAATTAATTTATTGTAAATATACATATTATACTTTAATTTGGATTTTTAAAATTGATCCGTTTTTGAGATACAGAATTTTGAAAAAAAGAAATTAAAAATATTTTCTAAAAATCCAAAAAAAATTTGAAATTGTTTTGAATACAAAATATTATTTGAACAATATATATATACTTTCAAAAAAAAGCTTACGCTGATCGGACTTTCATTTTTCTATGGGAGGTACCGTTTTGGAACAATACAAACATTTTTTTTTACATAAAATGCATGAACGTTAAAAAAAAAATTAAGCTCGAGGAAGTTTAAAAAAAATCGTTGGAGCCGTTTTGGAGGAAATTGAAAGCTTTGGTTTTTGGCCAAAAAAATCGTATAGTGGCTACCCTAAATTTTGATCTTAAAACAAAAATAAAAAAAACTGGCATATGAGTTTTTGCTCAAACCTCTAATTTTCAAATTCGAAGTCAATCGGACCAGTAGTTAAGGCTGTAGATACCTGTAAACTTTCAGACAGGCAGACAGACGGAATAGCCGGACCCACTTTTTTCGACTTCTCTATCATCGTAATGTCATATCTCATCATCATCTCAAATTTTTTTTTACGAATTCAATACTTGCCCTATATATTCTATATGTCGCAAGTAAAAAGTTGTATTTTTGATCAATAGCGTTCGGTAACGTTTTAAATTCACTATTGAGTTCAATGCACAGTTCAACCGGTATTAATAAAATTTTGAAAATATATTCAATTGCATTCAGGAATGTTAAACGCCTACAAATAAGCTTACAAGCACACCCTACAGAAAAGAAAAGTGATATGTACGAATGCATTGAATACTTTGAAGAAAATTGGTGGGGTTTGAATTTAATGCAAAGTAAATGGATCGATATTTTATGTTTATTTCAAAATACCCGCTAGGGAACTCGACAAACTTTGTTTTGGAGAAAAGCTAAGAAAAGCAAAGACAATTCATTAAGTACAAAAATGTATTCCTGGCATGTTCTAAGCCATATATATATAATTTAAAAAGAAAAAAAAAAAACAAAACAGACTTAGAATCGGACAATTAGAAGAAAGTATTTCAATCTTTCTCAAAAGTTAAACACACTTTCCTAGTTTCTTTTTTTTCGTACACTAGGACTAGACGATTATTTCAGTTATTTCAGTTTCAGTTGAGCCATCAGTTAAGCTTTCAGTTAAACTGACGTCACAATGCTTAAAGTAAAGTTTTTAACTGAAACTGATAGAATTCCAATCAGTTTTCCTTCTGAATTTCGACCGGTACATGTCGCCAGACCACAAAATAAGTGACCGCATCCGCATGTCATAAGACCGCTTGAGGTTTTTTGGAAAAGGAGATAGTAAATACTATTTTGTTTACGGGATTTGGCACTATTTTGGAAATTTATTCTGAAAGTGCAATTTCGTATTGGAATGTTTGATATGCTAAATTGTTGTTTTTTAATTATGTTTTTTTTTTTTAATTTCAGATTGAGACAAATATTTTTTTATATATTCGTTTTTTTTGGCATGAAAAAATTGAAAATAGACATGCATGATGTTCGGGAAAAATGTTTGGGATTTTGTAGTTAACACATTACTTGAACATTGTGTAAAGCTTAAACAACAATTGGATGACGTTAGTCACTAACACATGTAAGGTCAAACAACAATACTGGAACAAGTATTGTTAATATTTGTTTAGTACATACTTTAAAATAATTTAATTGAAATTTTATAAATCGAATTTTAGTTTTTCTAGCTATCAAACTTTATTATACATTGATCGTTAGTCTTGAAGAAACACTTGATTGGAATATATGTTGTTTGTTATTGGTTTCAATAAATATTAAATATATTCTTACTAATCTTAAATTGCTATTCTGATTCTTTCTGAGGTTATGGGCCCAGGAAACGTTTAAGGAAATTAAGATTTGAAAATTTCGTTTGCTTCAAGACTACAAGATGACCGAAAATTCATCATTTAAAATTCCGTTATTCGATGGGACGAATTTCTCTAACTGGAAATATCGTTTGGGAATTTTATTAGACGAGAAAGCTCTTCGAAAATATATTGAGAAAAGCTTAGCTATTATTCTTTCGGAGACATCACAGGAGAATCAAAATCAAGTTCGACAGGAAGAAAAGAAATGTATATCAATTCTGGTACAAACTATCCACGATGGACAGTTGGAGTACATTAAAGAGAAGGCAACGGCTTATGAAATGTTTCAAGCGTTATGCAACGTATTTGAAAGAAAAAGTATTTCAAGCCAATTGTTATTGAGAAAAGAGCTTCTCTTAATGAAATATGACGAAAGTGAAGACATAATTCAACACTTTCTTAGTTTTGATTCTAAGATTCGTCAATTGAAGGCTACAGGAGCTCAAATGGAGGAGCTAGATATTATTGTTCATTTATTTTTAACGCTACCTGAAAGCTACAGTAATTTAGTTACTGCATTAGAAACGTTAAATCAAAATGAATTAAAATTGGAATTTGTCAAGACGCGACTAATGGATGAATATAATAAAAGAAGTAGAGGATATTCAACAACATCGACAGAGCCTGGAGCTATGAGTGTCAAGAGCAAGAAGAAGACAATTATTTGTTTTAAGTGTGGAAAACCTGGACACGTTCAATCAAAATGTTATGTCAAACGGAAAGATAAGAAGAATTCAGATAACTATTCCAAAACATCTAGAGAAAGAGGGTCAACAATGTGTGCTGAGGTGGATAAACCAAGAACAAACAATAATGAAGCACATATAGTCCAACCGGCAGATAGTTACATACAATTTATTTTGGATTCGGGTGCAACCCAACACATGGTCAATAGAAGTGAATATTTTGACCATTTGACAAACATAGACGAAGTTCAAATATCTGTTGCAAAGAAAAATCAAAATATTTCAGCAAATCAAATTGGAGACATATTGGTTCAAACTCTTTACAATGGTGATTCTTCTCAGAAAAAGATGGAAAATGTTTTACTTGTCAAGGAGTTGAAATACAATTTGATGTCAATACGAAGTTTAACTAAGAGAGGTTATCGAATTGTTTTCGAAGGGGATCACGCATATGCAACAATCAATGGAATTCGAATGTTTGAAGCTCATACTAAGGGAAAACTTTATGAAGTGAAATTGCATATTCCTAAGAATAAAATCGCTGGATTTGCAGGTGAGTGCATTATTAAAAACTCATCTCAACTTTTATGGCATTATCGATTGGCTCACATAAATTCCGCTGATTTAAAAGTATTAGTTAGTCATAAAATGGGTAAGGGACTCGAAAAGGTAGATGTTGACAAGGAATCAAGATTTTGTGAACCATGCATCATAGGCAAGCAGACGCGGACTTCTTTCCCGAAAAATAAAAATATACGATCTACTCGTGTTCTTGAATTGATCCATAGTGATGTCTGCGGCCCTATGCCAGTGTTGGCTTATGATGGAAGTCGGTATTTCGTTTCGTTTACTGATGATTATTCAAGAGCTTCGATGATTTTTTGCATTCAGCGAAAAAGTGAAGTTTTGAATAAATTTAAAGAGTTTGTTGCTTCACGGCTTAAAGCAAGCATCTCGCGCCTGGAATAACAAATTCAATAGTTTCATGATTCGGATAGGATTCCAGAGATGTCAGTCTGATCAATGCTTGTATGTAAAGGAACAAGCTGAATGCAATTTTTATGTTCTTTTGTATGTTGATGACATACTTTTATTTTGTAAGAATATAAAACATATTCTAGTTGTCAAATCAATGTTGTCAAAAGAATTTGAGATGACCGATATGGGAAAAGCAAACTTGTTTCTTGGAATACAAATCGATCAGAATCATGAACGTGGAAACATAACACTTAATCAAAGACAATATTTAAACAAAATTTTGCGAAAGTTCGATATGGAAAATTGCAAACCCAGAGGAACTCCAATGGAAAAAGGACTGCAATTAGATGAAGGTGACAAGAATAATTGTACTAACCATAACTATCGAGAATTAATAGGATGCTTAATTTACGCAACTTTAACTACGAGACCGGACCTTTGTGCCGCTACTGGATATATGAGTCGTTTTCAAAGCTGTTACGATGAACGCCACTATAGTTATGCCAAACACATTTTGCGTTACGTTCGAGGGACGTTAGACTTGAAAATGGTCTATAGTAAGCAAGATTCTCCAGAAACTCTAGTTTGCTATTGTGATGCTGATTGGGGAGGAGATAAAAATGATCGGAAGTCAACATCTGGATATGTTTTTAAGTTATTTGGAAACACTATTCACTGGGCATCCAAGAAACAAACAACAGTCAGCTTATCGTCAACAGAAGCTGAATTAATCGCATTAACTGAAGCTACATGTCAACTTAAATGGATTTTAAAGCTGCTTGCTGAACTGAAAATAGAATGTCCAACTCCAGTAACTATATTTGAAGACAATACTTCTTGCATCAAAATTACTGAAGATTCAAAAGAAAGTAAGCGTATGAAACATTTAGATATCAAACACTTTTTTGTTCGAGATGAAATAGCAAATGGCATAATTCGACTTGAACAAATCGCAACTAATGATCAATTGGCCGATATTATGACCAAGCCACTTGGAAGAAACTTATTTTTGAAACATCGTCCAAATCTAAACTTACTAAGTTAAATCATTTTTGTTGTGTTTGTTACATTTTACATTATTTTATTTAACTATATAATTTCTATTAAATTAAGAGGCGGTGTTAAATACTTTGTTTAGTACATACTTTAAAATAATTTAATTGAAATTTTATAAATCGAATTTTAGTTTTTCTAGCTATCAAACTTTATTATACATTGATAGTTAGTCTTGAAGAAACACTTGATTGGAATATATGTTGTTTGTTATTGGTTTCAATAAATATTAAATATATTCTTACTAATCTTAAATTGCTATTCTGATTCTTTCTGAAGTATCACAGACACTTGTCTTAATATGGAACAATTAATTATTATTAACAATTTAAGGTCATACCTCTTTTAAAATTAAGGACGTTTTTTTATCTTATAAAAAGGGAAGAAATATCGTTTATTAATAATTAAATACAATACAAAATTATTGTTTATAATTCGCGTCAATATTTAACTATAACTTTGTATATTATTTAATTTTTTATAAACAAATTAAATGAAGGTTTAAAGTGAAAAAAAAAATCGGCGTGTCCTCCCCCTACCATAAGCAATCTGGAACTGACTCATTTCCAAAAAAAAAACAACTGCTTATATAGAAAATTTTGAACGAAAAATTCGAATGCTTCATTCTCCATGATTCTCAGCATTTGATGTCTCATAAAATTTCTGTTTTTGAAAAAGGGTGTTGCCTAATACAGGGTTGTTAGAAAAATCGAAAAAGGTATCAGATTTCGATCTCTTAATTCTCATAAATTTGAGTGACGAAAAGGAGTAGTTTGTAATGAAAAAAGGGAGGGAAGGGACATGCGGTCACGTGGCTTGCGGTCTGGCGGCCCCAACCCAATTTCGACTGCTTACAAGTCCATTGGACCGTTCTTTGATCTTTTCTTTTCTTTCCTTTTCTGTGCGGAACAGATCCATTAAACAAACTTTTTAGCAGCCAAGCCAAGCCAAGAAGGATGCTTTCGTCTGTGCTTTTTAAAAGTGTAATGTTGTTTTTTTTTTATTAGGCTCTTGTTGATCAAATATGAACTTCTGAAATCATTGTCAAAAGCCTAGAATTCGGTCAAAATAACTTAAATCAAATATATGCCTCTAGTAGTTTTCGACTTCTGGTATAACCTGACTATCGATCGTATTGCCAAAAAGTGTGAGTGTCATCTGAAATTTCCAGCTCAACATAAGTTCAAAACTTCGAAAAGTATTGTGGATTTGTTGTATGACCAAGGATCGTTGCGAGGGTAGTTTTAGAAATTAAATTAAATTAAAATCGATCCTAAAAAGCTTTTATATATATTTGGAACACAAGGATGAAAACCTTATTGAAAAGTTACGACGGAAAAGGTTCCTTGGATAAGGATCATCAACGACCAACGTGCACATATAATTTCAGAATTTAATTTAGAAAGTGAATGAAAATAGTTCGAAGTAAGAGTGTAACTTATTTATAGTGAAAGAGTTATTTAAATAAAAGTGTGTTTATATTGAACGGATATAAAATACCTAGGTTTTATAGCAAACCTTAATAAAATTTAACATTGGTGTAAGAAGTGGAATAAAATACTCATTTTATGTGTGACTCAATTGAATACGGGATTGAATCGCCACAAGGAACAAGCAAATTACTTGTGTCAACATTTCATTCGTTTCTTTAGATACTTTTAAGAAAAATACTGAAAAACCATTTCAATGAGACAAGATTTTGGAAGAAAAAAGACAAAATGCATCAGCAACGAACGCGACACATTCCAAAAAATATTAAAGTTCTGATGTAAAAAAAAAAAAAACGGGATGGAATCATGTAAGGTGATTTGTGATCGGTGATAGTCACAAATTTTTCTTACAGAATGAACGTCTTTGTTCAAGCCCCAGTACAATTATTTTGAAAAAATTAAAATAATGGATAGCGAGAAAATGAATAAAAAAAGAGGTTTACCAGTGAAATAAAATAATATATAATAATATAATATGTTTGAACTTCCAAATACAAAGCTTGTTTTGTGTTTAGCAAGAGTGTTTATATTTTCTGAAAAACAAGACATGTTAACGTTTTCATATTATATCCCCAGATTTTGGATTTGTCGGCAGTTCGATCGACAAGGAAAATGTATAATTATGTCTATGTATTGTAATGTGTATACACTGTTTGTCTCTATCACTCTAATATTGTGTTATAGTGACTAAGTACGTAACAGAAGTTTTATATTTAGTAGTAAGCACTTGTGTATTACAGATTAAGTGTAGGGAAAACATCTAGTGGTTAAGAAGATAACTTCGTTAAGCATCGAGAACGTTCTAGCACCTACAAAAACCTAGCAATTTCTCGAACCGATGTTTTAGTTATATAAATAGCCACTGGAAGCGAAGCAATTCAATTGATTGTGATCTGCGATAAAGAAAGATACTGTGTTGAATAAATCAGTTTGTGTGTAATTTGAATAAAGTAAATCTGTGTTTTGTTTACAAAGTGTGAATAAGTTTCAATAATCGGACCAAGCTGAATATTGCAGTATGTATATAACCTCGCAATGAATAAATCGGAGGCAACAAATATGTGTCGTACTTTTTATATGAAATACGTAGCACTATAGAGAATCGTGTTTTTTTCTTCTTATGTAAAAAAAAAATAGCGATCTCAGTTTGTAACTAGTTAGCGCGATGATCGATTGCTATTTTGTCATATAAATACCAAGGATTCTTAGGTCAAAACTGAAACGTTAAGAAGTGTTTATTTTTGGAAGTAGTTCCAAGTTGCGAATATTTTAAAGTGATCACTGATCTGATTACATAGAAGGAAAATAAAAAGTGATAACATTTATTAATCACAAATGTGATAGTCACAAATCACCTTAAATGATTCCACCCCTGTATAGCTATGCTATGACTAGCATTAAGAAGGTCTGCAACTTAGTTATTGCAGGAAAAGAATTATGGAGATCTTTAACAGGTAATGGAAAAACGATTGGGATTCTGGCAACAAAACAGGACACGTCCGGCGGCGGCAGTACAGATTGTCACCAAGGAGAGCTGCTTGCCAACATTGTGGGACCTTAAATAATCCTCAATATCATGTGGGCAACAAAAACTAATAAAGACATGACACCGGATAACTATAATCAAATCCTGATATACCGTGATATGAAGCGTCTCTTTTAAACATTTTTTTATTTATAAAATGTTTCAAAAATTTCCTGGGTATGCAGAAGTCAAGAACAGGTAAATATACCTTAACATATTATATTTGGATTTCCGTTTTATTGATCCTTTTTCGAGAAACAGAATTTAAAAAGAAAAAAATAAACTTTTTTACAATCCAAAAAGAAATTGTAAGTTTTTAAACACAAAATACCATTAGGGCTGATCGGACTATTGTTTTTTCAAGAAAATCTCAAAAAAAAAAAAAAAAAAACGGTTCTATGAGGGGTACCATTATGGAACAATAGAAAAATATTTTTTTCAATTAAAAACATCAGTGTAGGAAAACAAATTACGAGGCTATTTAAGAAAATGGTAGGAGCCGTTTTTTGGAATATTATAACTTTTTGTTTTTAGCTGGAAGATTTGTATGGGGGCCACCTTAAAAAAATGATCAAAATAATGACCCACGGGAATTCGCTCAAACCTCTAATTTTTAAGGTTGAAGTCAATCGGATCAGTAAAGCTGCAATTGCGTTTACAGACAGACAAACAGACGGACAACTTCTTTAGCATCGTAATGTCATGTTTGACAAAAATGTAATACAATACTGCACTATGTTCTCTATGAATGGCAAGTAAGAAGTTAGCCAGAGCATAATGTCTAATTTTGTTTCAATATGATCGTTTTCCTAGTATCTTATCATATATGTTTCTCAATAATGAATCCTTTTGTATGCTGTTTTCAAATAGGTACGACTTTTTTTTATAATATGCACACACTCAAGGGGTTTTTATACCCTTATTATGCCATAGACACAGTGAGTGCTTTAGGAAAGAGGGTAGGGGTAGAGGAGGTGCCGGTGTACATTGGTCTTAAATTCCTGAACACTGCAATGGTCGGGAAAGACAGAGTGTGGAAGAGAGTTCTACATTCGCGTAGTACGGCTAAAGAACGATTCTCTATACTTGAGCGTACGACCGAAGTTGGGCTCGAGGGTAAAGTGATGGGCATTCCTTGAAGCGCGAGTATTATGGTTGAATTGTTTAAGGGGAGGAATGCAACTGGCTATTTCACTAGAGCCTGTTGTATGGTTATGAAAGTCGAGTATTTTTCGTAAATCAAGAAGATAATCGTTTCTGCATTCTCATTAATAGACACCAAGATGAGAATTTCTTCAAAATATTTTGAATGATGCTAGAACTATACATGTTATGAACGAAACCTAACGCATTGTCAAAGATTTCTTGATAAAAAATATTTTTCTACATTACCGTCACTAACCACGATATTTGTCTTAATTGGGAGAACAAGTACATTTAATATTGATAGCTGAGACATTTTATTAAAATTTAGGTCAGATCTTGGCGAAGAAAAACATTATGACAATTTAAAAATAAATAACAAACAAGATTATAAAAAAATAGACTTACCACTTGACAACTGTTGATTACTTGCTTTAGTGCTATCCAAATCATCTATTGGTTCAACAAAATTTTCTGGTCTTGGACATGGCCAAGTATTTGATCTTGCTCTTGTCTGTGGTTCAAAAGCACCGTCGTGTAACTCGGAAACTAAATCCATTTGTAAGCTTTCATCTGTCGGCCGTGGAGGTGTCGACCACTGATTTCCAAACGAGTCCATTTTTATATCTACAGCGTGTGAAGAGCCCAATTGTTAAAACAGTTTGTTTCTTAGATGAAATAAATTTTTTATCTGGAAATAAAACAAAATAAAACTGTTAATGAGACAAAATTTACATATACCTATAGTATAAAACTCTGATAGGATTTTCTTAAGATGTGCCGATATAAGAATCTTCGATTTCATGATTGTCTTAGCTTTTTATAGATTGCAATATTCCGAGTGATTGATACTTAATAGCCAACAACTGTGTATAGATAGGATATGCAGGATATTCAATTCGAACAGATTTTGTTGTTGTTTTACATAAAGACAATTGGATTTTATATCTCTAGGATAAGCTAAGTCCATTTGTCCAATCAGATGAATTCTTGTTCAGGAAGTTTTATTTTTTCCTAATATTCAATTTTTATAATTTTTGAAAAAAGGTGGTTTATAAAGAACATTTTTTGCCAAAATTTTATCTTTGAAAATTAATTTTTCAAAAGCTATTTTAAAAAAAACTTAATTTAAATATTAGATATAGTAAAGAATAGCCTTTTGGCTTGTCAAACCTACACAATCTAGCTTATATAAAAAAAATAAATAGAGTGGCGCTGGCGCGACAGCTCTTGAAGAGCCAAGGCCTAAGTGGCTTACTCTCATCAACAATTCTCTAGGTGGGTGTGAAGAATTGAGGGAATTCTTCTCTAGCTTATATATGCTTATAAAAAAAGAAAAAAAAAAAAATAAAACAAATAACGTGTTTAACTTTTTCGTTCGATTGAATGAAAAATTTTTGAACTGGGTTAAAGTAACATTAAATCTTATTTTTGTTTGTCTGATTATTTGATCGAATCATCAGATTTTGAATAAATAAGTATGATCAGTATAAAAACAATATTTTGTACTGTTTACTACACTTATTCTTGCGAAATGTTATTTTGAATTGTAAGGGTGGCCGTTTAGTGGTTTCTTTTTAAATCAAATGTTATTTTTATACTGAGAGCTGTCTTCTGCTCGAAATCTTGATAGAAATTCGGTACGGAACGAAATGAATCGCTTTAAGGGCTAACTATAATGAACGGAACAGAGCGGACGGAGCCGTCCGTAACTGAGCGAATACAAGGAATTCGTATATTGTGCCCTAAATAGCGGATTGCTCCGTTTCGTCAATTTTCGTTCAGTTTTGCTTACGGACGTAAACTACGCTCCTCTTCGCTTTTTACGGACGAAAATTTGACAGCTGACTGGTTTTGTTGATTTTTCTGAAGAGGAATTCGATTTGTTGTTGATTTCAGGTAATTAATTTCTTGAAATTGCTTGTTTGTTGCATGGCAACCGAAATTCACAAATTATTGAAAACAAAATACATACATTTGTTTTTGAATGATACTTCCGTACACATCCGTTCATTATGGGTAAAGTGTTCACATGGCAGTTCGGAAGGGAGCGTTTCGTTCGGTTCTGACATTAGCTTCCGTTTGCTTCCGCATATAGAGCTGGACGGAGCAGTCCGTAACTGAGCGAATACAAGGAATTCCTATATTGTGCCCGCAATAGCGGATTGCTCCGTTTCGTCAATTTCGTTCAGTTTTGTTACGGACGTAAACTGCGCTCCCCTTCGCTTTTTACGACGAAAATTTGACAGCTGAATGGTTTTGTTGATTTTTCTGAAGAGGAATTCGATTTGTTGTTGATTTAAGAAATAAATATCTTGAAATTGCTTGTTTGTTGCATGGCAACCGAAATTCACAAAATTATTGGAAATAAAAACTTTACTTCCGTACCATCCGTCATTATGGGTAATGTGTTCACATGGTAGTTCGGAAGCGAGCGTTTCGTTCGGTTCTGACACTAGCTTCCGCTTGGTTCCGCTCATTATAGTTAGCCCTTTACGCTTGAACACACCTTTTTGAAATATTGAAAACTTATCTCTAAAGTGAATTCTTTCTTTGAAAGGGGCTTTGGCGCCAGTGTAGTACGCAATTTTGTGCAAAAAGTTCGTGAGACTGGCATATTAGTGGACAAACCTAATGGACCTTGTCTTCTTACGTAGTGTACAGACGAGAATGTGCCTGTTGGAATCTGGAGAGCTGGGAACAACGTTTCGATCAACGGTGGAGCCATGTTATCCAAATTTTTTTATAACTGAAATTGAAGGCATAGATTTGGACGACCCATAGTTCATGATGGCTCGCATGCCTTACAGCCCATGCCACAATCGATCTTTTAGGCACCAAATTCCTTAATCGTAATATTAGCCGTCTTGGCGATGTCAATTGTCCACCTCAGAGTTGCGATTTGACCCCTTTGGACTTTTTTTTTGTGGGGAACCATAGAGGGCTGATGTTATGCAAACAATCCTTAAACGATCTTAACGCCAATGTCAACCAAGTAGCAATCCGTGAGCTACAGCCCGAAATTATCGACAAGGTCTTAGAAAATTGGAGTGACAGATCGCGCTATGGCAAAGCCAGCCGAGGAAGCGCCAGCGTCTTGAATGAAGTTGTATTCCTGAATTAATGGGAATGTTTGTTCTTAATAATAAGGCCATCACACATGGAAAAAAAAGTAAATTTGTTGGTTTTTTTTTTTTGCACTTTTCACTGCCTGTAGTATGTAACTTGTCTCATCATTGATCACTATTAATATCACTTTGTTAAAACCATGAACTCAAACAAATTGACATCTTTTTGTTATTTTAATTGTACCAAAACAAATTTAATAAATTCAGGATTTTTGCTTTGGTATGCTATGTATAAATATTATATGTTATAAGAACCACACACATTTTTGTAGAAAACTATAAAGCCTTTCCCAAAGGCATATTATATTTTCATAACAGTAATAAAAAAAAATTAATAAATGATGAAAACAATCAGACAATATTGCAATCATGCATACATAACATTTTTCTTCAAGCGTTTTAAGCTTACACAAAAACGAAATATTAGCTGATTAAAGTATAACTCAACTAAACTTTAAAGCAACACAATGGGTGATACGGAGTTCTTACTCTACAGTTAATTTTACTCAGAAGTAGCTCTGTTCGATATTGATATCAAAATAACCAAGTGATTAAAAGCCGGTTTTTCTAAAGATATATGTACATAATAAATATATGACGAACAAGAGCATCATTCAGCGTTGCCGACTTTTTTTTTAATCGGGCCACTTTTGAAAAAAAAAGTGGGAATTTTTAATCTTTTCAATTATACAAGTCATTTGATAATTCACTTTATGATCAGGATAGCACTCCTGTTCTATTTTGCAAAAGACCTTTAAAATACATTTTGTCTGTATTTGCACCTTTTAGGACCTACTCACATGGAATATGGAAACATACATAGAAAAATTATAAATGGAAATATACTTATATAGAAATTCAACAAAATTGTCGCTAGTTTGACCTTTGAAAATGTCAGATGACCAAGTGACAAGTGATAACACTGCAGCTTTTATAAACAATGGCAGAAAACCTGTGTACAAAGGAGGAACAATGGAATATTCATGGCGACGAAGAAGAACTACAAAACAACACAAAAATATATTGATAGTCGGAGAACGAACGTTCCTATTCCGTATTTTATGAACATTTATGAAACTTGGTAATACTAAGCCCTACCTAAGTGATGAAATTGGATTCTGACATTTTGCGAAGTCGGTTTAAAATAAATTTCACCTTTTCTCGGATAAAGTGTATAAAACTACGTTTTTATGTACCTTTAATCCGAAAAATATAGAGATTTTCATTTAATCTACGTCGCTTAATCTCGTCATTTTATATTATTAGTTAGGGGATTTAACGTAGATTTGGAATAAATCTTGAAATGTTTTCAATAGCCCAAAGATTTATTTTTGAGATTTATTAGTTTATTACAAAAGGAAAAAAAAAACGATTTCATAAAAATAAAACTTAATCACCCCTGTTCTGAATTCTAAATTTCGTAAGAATTTTTCTTTAATTTTTGACAAATATTTCTCTGAAATTACTTATGCCCGATTTCATAAACGACTTTTAAAAATTTAACAAGCTTTTAAACCGTAAAATGAGATTTTTCGGTTTCACCAAGCGTTTTTTAAATAAACAAACTTTTAAACACCCTTTAAAACTAAATGCCCATTTTGGGATCATTAAATTTTAAAAGTGTCATTTAATATTTTGAAAACTGAAAATAACGCTTTCTCATTTTTTCTCACACAATTTTCATAAGGACGTCAATTTTGACAAAAAATTCCCTGAAATTTCCCATTTTAAGTTGGTGAAACTCAAAAGTTTTAAGGGTCTGATAAAATTTAAAAAGATTTTTGCTAGAAGTATTTTAGTGTTTGTTTATGAAACTGGGCATTACATTTTCAAATTTACGATTTCAAATTCGGGCAGCAAAATCGAAACGAATTAAAAACGAAATAATTTAGATCACTTCTGCTTTAAAAACGAAAGTATTGCTTTCGTAAAGGAAAATCAGAACAGGGGTGAATATTTAAATTTTTTGAGAGTTTTGTAAAAACAATGGATATTGAAACTAGATTTATCATAATTTATTAACTTTAAAAAGCATTGCGGTTGCAATAAACAATGATTATGATAGACGAACTCATACATACAGGAAAAACGTCAACAAAACATATTAAATATTTTGCGAACCTATAAAATCAACCATTTTTTTTTATTTAAAATTAAATTTTCTTACAAAGAAAAAAAATGAACATTTAATTCCCGAAATAAGGTGTGTTTGATTCATTTTATAGCCTGCAATCATCGAGAATATTTAAAGAAGATTCATTTTGTAAAGAGATTTAAATTTGTATGGTAAATCTGAGATTTAAGAATTTGATTTTTTGGTGGTGATGACAAGTCAGATTTATTTATATTTTACTAAAAACATTGCCCAGCCGTTTTTGCGCAAGATAGATTTTAATGAATCCCGCAGTTGAAAAAATTAGTGATTTTGATAGTGTATGATTTATGAATGAAAACACCTTTCGATAACCTTTAATTTCTTAAGCAAAGGGTCCTCCAATAGTTACTCTGAACTTTGACAGTAACATGGCAGTAGCCATCTTCACGATGATTCCACTTGTAACGGACAAAACACTAGCCCATTGAGCAATAAACATTTCTTTAACTAAACTTATGAATGTGAATTATATTATAAAATGTGTTATTATTACTTATTTTAATTACGTTTTTCATAAATAAATTTATCTATAAAATATGAAGAAGTTAATGAAAAAATATGTCAATGACATAAGATATACATATATTGGAATTCCTATTTACTTGCAACCACTATATAGCAAGTTTGTCTATACGTCTAATTTTCCCACTGTTGACTCGATTGTCCCCGAAGTTGATGGATAAAATTTGAGCCGATTATGATCATCAAGTGAATTTCTAAATGAACTTATTACAACTGACATAAAAAATGAATTTAAAAAGTAACAGTCGTGCCTTTACCTCATTTAAGGAAAGCCATGGAAAGACGAAAATGGCCCTGAAAAAAAAATCGGCATCGCTGGTTTGGAATCATGGAAAGGAGTATAAAAATGCTGGCCCTTTAAATTCTTCACTTGTACTTTTGAAAAAAAGTTTGAAGTGTGTTAGTCACTAAAGGCTTGCTCTCACAGCTTTTGCGTCACTTCTTTTATCATTTTATATGCTCTTCAAATGTTATACATATATTTATGTGTGAGGCGGTGATATCCAATTTAAGAGTATATTATGATCTAAAATTGAATATCACTTCACCTTTTCCTACCTTGAAAAAATGCAATAAAGGATATAGAGGGAAATGGTGGAACACAGTTTATTTTTTTGGGAGCACTAATTTTGACCGCAGACCTAAATCACTTTTAACGAAATCTCGCAAGTTTGAAAAAATCACGCATTACAAAATCCCGCATACTTAAAATAACTTCTTCGAAACACGAAATCACTTATTTCTTGAGAAAATCTTGCTTGTGTATAAAAAATGTTTCCCTATCGAAATCTCGCATTACAAAATCTCGCACTTTAAAAAAGGTCAGCCATTAATATGTAAAGAAATGCATTTTTAATAAGAAAGTTTAAAGATAATTTTTTTACTAACAACCAATGCATTTCAATCAAAATAAACAATATATTAACTCTACAGTTCAAATAGCTAAATATGCATATTCTTAAACCAAGTTCATACCGACTGCCCGAATACAGTAGAATCCCGGATAATGAAATCCCGGAACATTTTTGCTTGCGGGATTTACTACCATTTGGAAAAAGAAATGTACTAATTTTTTACGTGATTTAGCACTATTTTGAAGATTTCTTCCGAAATTAATATTTCGTTTTGGAATGTATGATATGCAAAATTGTTGTTTTTTAATTATGTTCTTTTTTTCATTTTAGGTTGCAAACACAACTTGATCGTTTTCCACCCTTTATCACAAGCAAATTGCTCACAAACATTTTTACTCACAAACCCAAATGTTTTCGAACAAGCAAAATGAGTATACTATGTTCACAAGTCATTTTTGCTTTTTTTTCACTCATAAACAACATGACTTGTAAGCGAATGATTTATTTGAACTTACTTGCACATATTCAAACAGTTTGAGTACTCAAACTGATCGAATGTTCAAACCACAGATGAGTTTTAAAGGGAGATGGGAAACCAAGCTGTCAAAATGACAATGCCTACAAGCTATGGTTCAAGTTTACTACAGGAGTATGCGTGTTTTTACAAATACTATCTCAGTAAACTTGAGCAAACCACCTCATTTTGTTGCTATTTTTTCTCATTTATTTACATACACGAGGTAAAGGAAAAATAAAATTTGCGGTATCCGGAGGGTAAAACGTAAGTCAGTTTCCGATCTCCTTTTGTCTCTGGTTCAATCAGACAAAATGTTCAAATGGATTGAATAATTTTGAACTTTCATGAATATTTCTTAACTTGATTCGAGAAAAAATAATGTAATAGGAGGAGGAAATGTTTATTGTAAGTTTTTGTTTTTTTGTAACGATGGACATAATAATATAAAGGATTTATCAATGAATGAGCGTAGGTATATAATATAATGGTATGAATATGAGTATGAATGTGAACATAAATATGCACATAAGGAAATTCACATTCAGTTTAATGTTTAAGATAGATTGACATGAACTATATTTAAGGAAAATTTGTTTATTTGTTTGAAAAATAGTTCCGTCCATAAAAGAATTAAATGGAGTAGATTTATACAAGCATTTATAGAGAAGTTCTTAAGAGTGATTTTTAATGAGCAGTGATCACTGTGAGCAGCTTAAAAAAGAGCAGTTTAAAGTAGCAGCTATTTGATCACTCTTAAATGAGCAGTTTATGTTAAAAAAGGACCGACAAATGTACATATTCTTACAAAAATATGCTTACACTATCAGATATACACACATTTTTTCATTATTTAAGGAAAATTATGGCAAAATTATAATGGTACTACGAAAGCCACCAAGCTCAAGTGCTCACTGGACACTGCCTCTTGCGAGAGGCTTCTGATAATGAACAGAAAAGAGCAGGGTGGCAGTGCGCCGTTGAGTAATGAAATAATATAGGTAGAGTCGTTCGGGGTAAGTGTGCGCAGCGGGGTGAGTGTGCGCATAGCGATTTTTTTTAAAAAGGGGATGAAATTCGAATTTCTATCAATGCATCATTGAGTGGGAATCCGATCCAGTGATCACTTTATAACAAGATTGGAAACCTACCTACGTTTTACCCTCCAAATACCGCAAAAGTTATTTTTTTTCATACACACATACTCTTGCAGCAAACTTGCTTTATTATGTAGGCAATCGTATCATTATTACAATAAAACGCATACTCTTACAGCTAACCTGTGTCTTTAAGTTTGTATTACACGCATACTGTTACAGCTAACCTGCTCCCCTAGCTTGTAGGCAAATGTCATTTTGACAGCAAGGTTTCCAATCTTGGTATGAGTGATCAGTGATCCGATCTTTATTCAGTTTTGTTGTGTTTGCGCTGTTGTAGTAATTAGTGCGTCGTAGAAAGACAAAAGAAAAAAAAGGTAAGTTTCACTAAAATGTTTCTCAATTTTCAAAACGTGTCAGTGATCTCTGATTGTATTTTATTGCAGTGAGTAGTGTTTTTTATAGAATATATTATTTGAACTTTACGTTTGAGTGGATATTTTACTGATTTGGACAATTATTAGTTTATATTTTTGCAAAACAATAAAAAAGTGCATTCGGGGTGAGTGTGCGCAATCATTTGGGGGCAAGTGTGCGCTTGCGCACACTTACCCCATACTCATTTTTCGGAGTCACAGAAATTAAGCCACATTATAAAGTTCCTAGTTTTTATTGAATTTCGCTGCAAATATTTATTTTCTGACGGATATATATATTTTTTCATGAAACAGATATGCCTCGAACATAGATAGATAGAGTGGCGCGACAGCTCTCGAAGAGCCAAGGCCTAAGTGGCTTACTCTCATCAACAATTCTCTGGGTGCGTGTTTGGAATTGAGGGGACCTACAATTTAACGCCGATTCCGAACGGCAAAGTTGAGAAGCACTTTTTCATGACAGATGATACTCTTGGAAGTTTTGTCAGTTCTTCGCAAGAGGCAGTGTCCGTGAAATATGAAATAAAAACTATGGGCACGAGTAGAATTCGAACCCACGACGTTCTGCTCAGCAGCCAACCACTAAGCTACGGACACTACATGCCTCGAACATATGTGAGGAAAAATCCTAACAAAAAGCTTGTTAGGTTAGGTTAGGTTAAATAGGCTGACAGTTGATATTGTTACCGTCACACTTAGATCAATGTAGATCCCTTGTGATACCCTGAAGTGTTGTAACTTCTCAACAAAAAGCTTGTTACACAAGCCCAGATTGTTGAAGCTAAACGGCTCATAAATCTAGGCTCTAGTAAGCGTGCGGCCGCAGATAAGGTGGGAATTAGCAAAGCGGCCTTGAGAAAACGCCTGGTACTGAACACTGCTGCCATTCCTCTTGGGTATTATAAAACCACGTTTACTCCAAGCCAAGAAACTGAAATAGTGGAGTACTGCAAAAAATGGAAAGCCTGTTTTATGGAATGAAAGTTGCTTTTATGTTTATGTGAAAAAAATTAATTTTTCATACAAAAAAAGTTAATTTAACAATAAAAATATCGTTTTATTGCCAAAAACAATTGTTTTTTGTTTTTAACTGTTATATTTGTGCACTCAACTTTTCTAAATAAGATATTAAAAGGAAGTGTTTACATTGTGCGAAATTCGTTAAATAAAAAATATAGTAAAATAACCTGCGCACACTTACCCTACATCCTGCGCACACTTACCCCTTCATAGGGGCAAGTGTGCGCAATTTGACTTGTTTTGGTTTAATAGAAACAAATTATTAAGTTTATAAATAATTGATGTTTTATACTTCAAAGAAAGTAGTAGAAACATGTAGGTTCGATATTTAGTAAACTTTTTTTGTGTATACTCTATATTTTGAATGGCATCCTTCCTAAAAGTCAAAAGTGCGCACACTTACCCCCGAACGGCTCTACACATTCGGTATTGGTTTGACAGATCTTCTGTCAAACCAGGCAGAGAACACACAATACAAACTTATGTAAAAAAAACTGCTTCTGTGAGAAATTCTAAAGATGACACCATCGTTTTCCATCTTGAGACTACTCCCCAAATAGATATACAAAGGTGAGCAGTATATCAGTAACATTGAAGAGCAATAACTCCTGCTCACTGCTCAGTGGAATAGCAGAGTGATTAAGAGTGTTCCGGTCTGAAACTGAAAATTCTTACTGCTTAAAGCGCCACCCAACTGTAGACGACAAATTTTGAACTAAATGCATCTTACTAAGAGAAAGAGAATCGTGACTTCCGCCAGCCGTTACTGATTTAAACTTTCAATTTTAGGCAGATTTTGCTATCCCTTAATTTTGAAATAAAATGTGTTTGATCAAAGTTTTTCTCAAAATGTTTTGATTTCTGTGTTGAGAAAAAGTACGTGCTAAATATATGAAGAGATTAAAAAAAAATAAATATCGCATCATATGAAAAATTGCTTATCAAAAATACAAATTTTATTCATAGTTTTTTAATTCTTTTTTGTTTAAAAAGTGAATTTTTTCGCCAATAGTTATACAGTTTAAATGTCGAATGTTATGCTCATTAAGAAATGTTAGCGAAAAATGTTTTTATTTTGATGGAATTCTCTTTGAAAAAGTACGGTTTTTGGCCATTTTGGAGTTTTTAAGCCTTTACTACTGAGTAACGAAGTACTTAATTGAAATTGTGCTCCAATAGAAACAATAGAATTTAGAAACAGTTTTTGTCTACACAATGACACCTTAATCATTTCAATACGACATTTAATCGCTTCACAATACCATTTGAAAAAACGCAGTTTTGGTCCGGAACACTCTTAATAGCAGCTATCGCAATAGCTGCCTCACAACTGAGCATAACTGATGTTATAAGCAGGTATGTTAGGTAGTTAGGAAATTGTATGTTTTGTGCATTTTAAGGAAAGCTTTTAAATTTGCAGTATTCAAGAACATGTGATATATATTTTAAACTGGAATTTTGATTTTTAGTATTGGTCCGTTTTCTTAATTTGTTTATGTTTAAAGGTAAAGGTTCTTGGCGAAATTACATTTTTTTATATTTTTTCGAAAAAGAAATCGTTTTTTCGATAACATTTTTATTTTGGTATGAATAAATTGAGAATAGACATACATGATTTTCGGGAAAAATGTTTGGGATTTTAGAGTTAACAAATTGCTAGAACATTGTTTATAGCTTAAACAACTATTGGCGGACTTAAGTCACCAAAATACATGTAAGGACAAACAAAAATACTGAACAAGTATCACAGACATTTGTCTCAATAAAGAACAATATTATTATAAACAATTTAAGGTCATATCTCTTTTAGAATTTTTTTCGTTCTATAAAGAACGTTTTTTTTCTTTTACAGGAAAAGAAGACATATCATTTATAAACAATTAAATGCAATACAAAATTATTGTTTATAATTCAAGTCCATTTTAAACTATAACTTTTTATTTTATTTAATTGTTTATGCGGTCATATGACATTCGGTCAAAAGGAGTGCGAGAAAGAAGTTTGCGGTTGCATGGCTTGCAGTCTTTTTGTTTGCGGTCATGTGGCTTGCGGCCTCGTCACCCTAACCTTATTTGAGCAGCATTAACGTAGGTACTTTCGAGAAGAAAAGTACGCTGATCAGACTTTTATTCCCCGAAAAAATCTTACAACAAAAAATATGAGTGCGATACATGTGGTCCACACGATTAACTTCCCAGAGTAGAAAAATAAGTAACATAAAATATAAGCTTTGAAATTAATTTTCAATTGTTTAAATCGAACTGTTGTCAATTATACTAATGAGGGTCTACCGATTTAAGGTCATTCCTATATACCCATATGGAATATTTTCCTTGAAACCACGAAAATAAATCCGCTTAAACTAATTTTCAATTGCTTATAATAAATTATTAACAAATAATATATTTTACTAGCAGTTCCCCGCGACTTTCGTCCGCCTCAACCTCATCCACCGCCAGAGGTACATCTCGACTTGTGCATCAATCATGCCCCATGGAAATTTTTGTTGGTCGAAGTTATTTAAAACAAGTGGACTCTTCCTCTAAATCGAAATTGTTCTTAACTGGAAGCCTTCATATATGAATAATTTTCCCCGTTTTAGCTACACTTTTCACTGATGCTTTGCTTTTATTATTCGTAACTTATTAGCGTAACGTTGTCTAGCTTAAACCCTTCCTCGATAAATGGATTATTCAATATAAAAAGAATTGTTATATTTTATTTAGCAGTTGCGTTCAAACAATCAGTAAAATGAATAATTTATTGCCGTTTTTTAAGCATTTTCCACTGATTCCTATTATTATAGGAACAAAAAGAATTGTTCGATTTGATTTAGTAGTTCCTGAGATCAGCACGTTCAAGCAGACAACAGAAGCCTTCAAAAATGAATATTTTTTGTCATTTTCTCCACATTTTTCACTGACGCTTCGCTCCTATTGGTCGCAGCGTAATATTATATGGCTTCAAGTCTTCTACGATAAATGGACCATTCAACAATAAAGGAATTGTTCAATTTGCTTAAGCAGTTTCTGAGATAAGCGCGTTAAAACGCAGAAAAATTAATATTTTTGCAGTTTTTTCCACATTTTCCACTGATTCTTTGCTTCAATTTGTCACACCTTAATGTTAAGTAGCCTAAAGCTAAAGCCTTTCCCGATTAATGGACTTTATAAGACAAAGAATTATACCATTCGAACTAGTAGTGCTAGAGATTACCGCGTGCAAACGAACAAACTCTTCAGTTTCATATATTAGTATAGATATATATTGATAAATAAGATTTTTTGAAATTTTTGCAGAAATTATCATAATTTTCATTGTATTAATTTGTCTTAGTTTGTTGATTCTCATTAAAATACCGCTAAGCCGATTTTGCTCAAAAGATCAATTTCATGACAAATACGATGAGTGGTTCGGTTTGTGAGATAATCGAGCAGAAAAAACGTAACGCACATACGCACATACGAACATACAAACACACACAGGCAGACATCATTATACAAAGGGTTGATTCGGGTTGAAAGAGCATTGAGTGAGTTCACGTGGGTCGTTTTTTTGCATATCTCCATGTTTCCGAATCAACCCTTTTTATAATGATGACTGTGTGTGTGTTTGTATGTTCCTATGTTCGTTTGGTTTTTCTGCTTGATTATCTCGCGAACCACTAATCGTATTGCCAAGAAATTGTTCTCATTTGACGTGGCATTGACTTGTAAAGAGCTGATTAGGTTTTGAGCGAAATCGGTAACCAATGAGGGTATAGTAGTATATATAATTGACAAAAGTTTGATTTGTTATGATATGAATATTTGAAAATTTTAGTCTCTCTTTACATAAAAATTGATTCATGTTTGTATGTATGGCCGAGTTCGTAATTGCAGGATTTGTTGCCCATGCCCTGCCTTAAATATGCTCAAAGACTTTTATGAACTCAATTACAACTGCATGTATGCGGTCATAATACTGCCATTTTCCTGCAAATTCAGCAACAAAATAAAAACAAATGCCGACTTGACCGAAATAAGAGTAGGACAGTTGTAATACTTATATGAACACAAATATTTCCATGCTCATGCAAAAATAATGCTGTTTGTTTACATTTACGAACACAATTTTGGCAGTACTGCGGAAGTTTTACATTTACGAACTCAGCCTATGTCTGTTCGGTATGGGCTCCCAAACGGCCCAACAAATTTTAATGGTAAATACAGTTTTATTCAGGGATAGTTGGTGTGAAAAAAGAATACTCAGGAGTATCATAAACTATATATTATTACTAGCTGACCCACTAAACGCTGTTTTGCCATATAAATGTTAATCTTCGGAAAAACTTATCCCATTACAAACATTCTTTCACGAATAGAGGAGTAATATAGGCTGTGTTTTACTGTGCAAAGTAGTAGTGTATGACTCCACGAGTTGGTGCGACCAACTTTTGACAGATGGTGCACTGTTATTCCAATGAATTTAATGTATATCTCAAATCATCGTTTAAAAACCAACGTGCGTGTACAACTACAACGGGATGCATCGGCTGGAAATTTTGCAAAACAACTAATGTATATTGAAAATGGGTAAAAGCTGAATGTTGAATCTTCGAATCTTACCAATATATCACATTGCCAGCTACTTTGAGAAGTTAGTCGTGTGTACCACATGCGTCGCACTCATATTTTTTATTTATTTATCGCTTAATTTAATAAGTTTTGAAAACTATGAATTTCAGTTTACGTAGACGTAGATTATAACATATACTGATTTACATAATATATCTTTTAAAATCTTTATAATATAGGTAAGCTTGGTGACCCGAAAGACTTCATCCAGTCAAAGACAACTAAAATGTTAGTCAAGTGAACCCTTAAGGCTGAATCACAAATACGCTCCAGCTTCTGCTTCGTCTGCGTTAGGATGCAATCGCTTCGAGTTTGCTTTCAATGACAGTCCTCCCTCCATCACATCATCATCCCTCCCAAACAGCTTTGCCACTTTACTCCTTTCGAAGTAGATCTACTTCGATTTTTGAAAAACTTTGAAAATGTACTTCCTACTTCACCCCATCAAGAATTCCTTAAAATCTACTTCACCCAGAAAAACGTAATTCGATTTTATATGATATTTTCAAAATGCGCTTCGATTAACTCATTAAGTACCTTACCTACCTAATTTTATTCCTACAGTTTATTGTGAAAAATGGCATGCCTTTATTATACTCCCCTTATTTTCTTTAGAAAAATAGATAAGCGACATCTTTAATAAAGTTTCTATCCTTTTACACGAACAATGAGCGGACACAGTTTCCAAACACGAAATGTCAACCCATACAAATACGCAAAGTATGAGTGACGTGCTTGTATTGAATTGTTTGATATGCGTGTGCGACATGTGTTTAAATGTTGGTTAAATGTAACCACTAGTGTCATACATTATCCTGCTAGTTATCATTTAACACATTTTATCCACAAAGTAGTGTCAAAATTAAATCGAACATCAAGTTTTTATACACATTTAACACAATTCGGACACGGCCCAAATTGTAGATCTGTCTTTATGAACTTTTATACTTTTATTCTTTTATTCTATTATGAATTCCCATACAAAAGTTTCAGCTTGCGAAAAATCTTTTATGAATAACAGATTTAGTATTCGGCAAGCCAAATCTGTTATTAAATCTGTTAAGAAATCTGTTATGAACTGTCAAAAATTCGAACTTACTGAAATTCTTTTCTAAATCGCCTATGTGGTATTCCGAAAGGTAAAATCTTTTATGAAATCTGTCAAAAATTATAAAAGAACAAAAGCAAACTTTCCGGCACTTTAATAAAAAAAACAGATTTTCAAGAAGCAACAAGCATCGTGAGTGGATAATTATCGAGTATTTTTTCAACGAATTATCATCATAAGGAGACAAATGTAAGCAAACATAATATTAAAAAAAAATAAAAGTAATAAAATATATAAATAAAGTAAAACATTTTTTTAGAGGGAACGCTGACAATTTTTGCTCGAGTTGAGATTGGAGAAGTCCTTTCGATTTCATGCAGCTACTTCTTCCTGTTAGCGGGGCACACATCACCATGCTTATCGGTAAATTAGAACGCCTGTACAAGACAAAGAGTCTTGTCTACACTGCGACCAACAGGTTAGTCATTCACAGTTGTTTGGCCCAAGTTTTGTTTGCCATCAGTGATAACAATCATAGAAAGGAACTCCAGTTTTTCATCCAATACACCATAATCACAATATTCAATAATCACAATATTCAAGTCACCAAGACCACCCTGTTTACGTGGAGTGTTATTCCAAGCCAAAAGTGTGATATGCGAGTCTGTTGAACATTTAATTATTTCAAAATCAATGCTGCAGAATTCTTTTGCACGGTCAGAGAATGTAATAATCTCCATTGGGCAGACAAAGGTGAAGTCAAATAGATAGAAGAACAAAACCACATACATGTTCTAGTAGTCCGCCAAGGAGATTTCAGAAGACTGGCCATTCAAAACATCTGGTTTCTGGAGAGATGGCATCTTGATATAAAATAGATAAATTGAAACTGAATTGAATTTAAATTAAACTAACCATCTGTCGTGCATATCCATATTCATCATCTTTTTCGCATTTCCCAAACACTTTATCTGAAGTATTTATGTAACAGCTGATAAATGACAGATGACTATAACAGATTTCTTTTTCGAAGATTCAAAACAGAATTTTATAAAAGTTCGAATTTCTGCATACCAATTATAGAAGAAAAAAGATCTTTTATTTTTAAATTTTTTATCATTCATAAAAGAAAAGTCATAACAGAATAACAAATTTGGCAGAATAGGCCTAAATAACTGTATGCCCCTCTTTGCGTCACTGTATCTATGGCCATTATAATATACACTATTTTAATATCTACTTCGCTTTTTCTCAATCAACTAAGCTTTTCTCCCAAATCTACTTCGTTATTTTTTATTTATTTTTAACGCTGCTCCAAAAACAAATGAATTTTGTGTTTGCACAAATGTTCATCATATTTGAACTAGAGGTTCCGTTTAGAGTCACGTTACGTACGAAACCTGAGGTCGAAGCTTCGTTTTTATAGCAAGCATTGAATTCCTATGGCTGAACTCGTAAACGCCAGGCGAAGCTGAAGCTAAAGCGTGTTATAGGTTATATATATAAATAAACCAAAATGAATGGTAATGAATTTAATTTTCTATTTTCGTCGACTGAACATGGGCATTACCAATGAAAATCAAATGCAAGAACTTCAATAGAAGGGTCTCATGTTTTTTGATGATCTTTAAGATATATGGTCATACGGATGATAATAAACATATTAAAAAATCAATTTGAATATTTTTCTTATCGATCTATCTATTTATCTAGCAACCTGTGTTAAAACCTTTCTTTCTATCTAAAGGGTTTTCCAATAAGAGGTGTTATTTTGAAAAGCCCGCTATTTCAGTAGCTGTCACTTTTGAAGCTGTTTTTTTTTAACATTCGACAAGTAGAAACTATGCCATTAATAATTAACGAAACACGCTTCAACAACGCATTGAAATTACTGAAATTCACTATAAAAATGGTGAACATTTGGCAGAGACGGTGCGTAAAACTAAAACATTTTTGGGCCGTCGTGAAGCACCTTGTCGGACCGCAATACAGAAATTGATGGAAAAATTCGAGCTGTTGGGACAAGTTAGTGATGTGAAGAATAAAACCAGTGCACGTCGCTCAAGAACAACTGAGAATAATTCTTTTGTTGCCCAAAGTGTTGAAGAAAACCCAGATTTGTCCGTTCCTCGTCGTTCTTTGGAATAAAGCATTCCACAAACATCATTACAATGTATGTATTTTGCTTAAAGACTTGGGTCTTAAGGCTTATAAAGTTCAGTTAACACAAGAACTCAAGCCGCCTATTCATCAATAACGTCGTGTCTTTGCTGGTTGGCTCTTTGAAATGCATCCGGAAAATGATCTGGAATTTCATCGAAAAATCATCTTGACTGATGAGGCCCATTTCCACCTCGGAGCCTACGTCAACAAGCAAAACTGTCGCATATGCGGCTAGGAAAACCCAAGAGTTATTGTTGAAAAGCCTCTCCATCCTCAACGCGTGACTGTTTGGTGTGTTTTATGGTCCGGCGGGGTCATTCTTGTGATTTAACACCTTGCGACTTCTTCCTTTGGGGCCACGTGAAAGATAAGGTCTGTGCTAACAGTCCATTGTCGATTCAAGACCTCAAAGATGGAATTCGTGAGGCTATCGAGGACATAGGGCAGCCACTTTGCGATTTGGTTATGGAAAATTTCATGAAAAGGGATATGGTCCTGTAAGCGTGGTCGTGGCGGCCATTTGGCTGATGTTGTGTTCAATTATTAACGGCATATCTTCCTCTTTATAATGAAACAAACATCCGATCATTTATCTCAAAAATGTCATTTTTCTTTGAATATCAAAATAACTCCTCTTATTGGAAAACCGTTTATTTGAATATAAATCTTACTGCCTACCTACCTATCTATTATATTCCTTAATATAAATACAACAGGTTTCAAAGTAAAATAAAACTTTTTGTATATATTTTTATACTTCTATATTCCTTGTGTTCATTATCACTAAAACTTTTATTTTAAATTTAAGCTCATAAACTTCCACAATATAATATATAATAAGATAATTTTTATCTTATTGTGTAAGTTGTATCTAATAAAGATAAACAAGCTGAGTAGACTCACCTATTTAATATTCATAAAATCGATATGAATACAAAATATTTTTTTATTAAATTATGCAACAGAATAACAACAACATTTTTTTCTTTAAAATAAAAAATAAAAAGCATCGATAAGTTTAAACTTTTCATATGAAAAAAAAAACAAACCTCAATCAAAAAATGAACTCGCTGTTACCAAAATCATATTAAGAACTTCGGGGGCACCACTCTTTTGTTCATTGGAATGCTGTTGTGTGGACCTTTTATATCTTCCCTGCTTCATCAAAAATCTTTGCTCAATACAAACTTATGAAAAAAAATGCATAACAAGGTGGCGCTAGAGTCGAATACCAGGTCGATTTTACTTGTCAAATATACTTCTGAAGGATCCCTATTATTTTTTAGGTTCAATGTTCAAACGTTTAAACGCACGATTACTTGAACTGATGCCAACATACGTATCCGTGAAACAAATAGTAGGTTAGATTGGTACAATTATAAGGAATCTTAACACAGGCAATAATGTTTGATTAGAACAACCAACAACGTGAATAAATAATATGTAAGCCAATATAATCATATAATTTATTTCTATAACGAGACAAAAAAATCAACTAAAACGTAGTTTGCAAGTGGTATTAATTTCCTGTATTTGTAATAACTTTATTCCGATACGTAGTAGCGTGTGTTGCGATACCGACAGGTGTGCGCACATGTACTGTACATGCATATGTAGATATTCAATGAATAAGCTTCTTACTTATATTTAAACGTTTTTACGAACTAAGGCCGTGTGCGAATTGGATGAATTGTGGTTAAAATGGATACATTTTTAACCACTACTGTCATATTTTAACTTGCTCCGCAGCTAGTCTAGTTTTTAACACATTTTATTCAATGCGAAGTGTCAAAATTTAACTAAACGTCAAGTTTTAAACACTTTTTAACCCTATTCACACACGGCCTAAGTAGTTGGTAGGTAGGGAAATATTGCTTTTATATCTTGATCTTTTGTATGTTCGTTTCTTTAAACAAGCGCAGCAAAAAAAATGCTGATTGGTCTAAAAAATCGTTTAATTTTGAAGGTGTTATTTCTATTTTCTAATCATGGAAATAACAAATAGCATTTTATTTTTTTGTTTTTATTATAGGTCAATTTCAACTCTGAGTATCCTAATGGCAAAACGGGACCTTCGAGAAAAATTACGTTATCTATTTTTCTTTGCAAGTAAGCCAATTGGTGCATGTTCAATACGCCTTATCATGTGATAACGTTATTGACCTTTTATATGAATAATAATATTTGCTAATATTATAAGCTGCAATTTAAAGTGTAAATCTTTTTAAACATAAACATTTGTGCGAGGGGAGCGGGCGATATAAAAGTATATAATATATGTAAATAAAGTACAATTAAGGTGCTAAGGTTTATAAGAATGTTAAATTCAATCCGAAATATACATATGGGATCAGTCTTATTGTACCTACCCATATCCTACCAGTGTCCATTTAAGATAAGAATATATAATGTTGTAGAATGTCAAGTAGTGCGATAAGTGATTAGAAAATTATTTTTAGCTTATGCACCTAAAATGGAATTCTGTGAGCGTCCTTGCTATCAATTTAACACGTTTATATGATTTTGTTATCGCAGTGTTTAATAACTTTGCACATACAAAAGCAAATAACTTTTCTGTTTGGAAAAAAGTCATAGAAATCGAACACAACGCTCAACTTTTTCAGTGGGTATGTGAATTTCGTTTTTTGTTAAAGCAAACAATTTATTTGGTCAACATGTTCCTTTATGCAATGCAAGGCAAAATAATTCAAAAACCAACTTATGAACTTAATCTTATAGGAATACAACTTACTGACCCCAACCTACCCGAACCAACTAACAACACCGAATCAGACAAGACGACAATCAGACAATGGACAAAAAGATACGATTTTTTGTCGAAAGACAATAGACGCCTTGTCTGATTCGATGTGTTTTTAGCCTTAAAGGATTTTGTCAAGAAGCTTACGGTAAAAAAAACAGTAGTGTTTGGGATTTGTATAATGTCCTCATAATTATTGTTGTTTTCAAATGAAAGAAAAGGTATCAAAATGTTTCCCGAGCTTGAAGATTTTAAATATTTTGAGGAATAGTAAAGTGAATGGCCGGCCAATATATCAGAACATTTCTTACTAAGCAAAACATAAACTATTCAATTAAGCCCATTTTTATCTTTTATTGCTTGAATGGACAGCTGAAATCAAAATTTAGAGCTTTATTCGACCGACTAAGAGTAGATCTAGATACTTCGGAAAATGTTATAGTTGTTTTAGGACCGAAAAAAAAAATACACTCGAAGAAACAACTTATTAAAACTAATAAATATGACATTCGGAATATTTTCATTTCAATACCTTGATTGGTTCGCGAGATAATCGAGCAGAAAAAATGTGAAGTACCTACGCACAGGGGTAAACATAATCGGTCATATAATTGCAATTTTGGTAACGAAGTCGAAATAATCATATGTCGACTGCAATTCAATAGCTTCCGATTCCGATTCAGAAGCAATAATAGAGAAAAATACATGTTTCTTTTTTACATCGATTTACTCCGATGATAAATATTCTGTCTGATGAACATTTTGTATATTTTTAGTAAAAAAGGCACAGAATAATAGCAATGTGATGAGAGCGTATTTGGCTATGGTAAAAAAAGGAAACTATATTGGGCCTAAAAATAAGTTTCATGATTTCATATATTGAATAGTTCCATAAGTGCATCAGCACCAGCATATTGGGTGATATGAATAAAACAGAGCACCTACTTCAGAGCAGGCTCTCAGAGCAGCTGCTCAATAAAAAAGATTTCGTATTAATAAAATGTTCACCCGAACCAGTGAGCACTTCGGCATAATACAGAGTACGTACTCTCATACTTTAAATCAAATCACATTTTTTTTTTTCAGTTTGTTTTTGAATGATTTAAAATCCTCTATGCCTCTTGTGGAAGTCTTCATCTCTAATTCGCTTTGCAACGTTGGGTAGGATAAAACAAGAGAGTGTAAGAGATGGAACTGTCTCAGTTTTGACACGCATTTTATTGTGTAGTATAGGGAATCGTTGCTTGAGCTGCCCAAAACATCTTTCAATAATCACACGTTCTCGGGTTAAGCATTTGTTAAAGGAGATTTTTTCTGAAGTATCTGGATTTTGATATGGAGTTAAAAGCCAGGGAGTAAGTTCGTATCCTGAATCACCGAGTAGGAGAGCACTAGCTTCATTCGATTGCGTTATTTTAAATACACGATAGTGAATCTTGAACTGAACCAGGCCAAGAAAGGTCAACACTTGTAAATTCTTAATTGGAATTGCATGTTGCCTGAACATTTATGCTGTGGAATCCTTTTCTATTGACGTATTCGTCTCCATGAAGAACTGGTTTTAGTATGGTAATGTGGGTGCAATCAATTGCGCCTATTGCAGAGGGAAAATTATATTTTGCCTGCCATTCACTTTTTTCACTGTGCAGTTCTTCAACACTTGTGGGGAATTTGATCCAGGTGTTTGCCTTTTCTTTGATTGCTGCACAATCAATGGAAACGGTCTTAGACACCGTAGACTGGTGTACACCAATGTCTTCCGCAACTCCACTTTGAAAGCCGGGATCTCCTAGGTATAGTAGGAAAATTCGTATTTTTTTATTGTTTGTCAATGCACCACCTCCTTTTTTTCTCTTGATTAGACCCAAGAACATAGAGAATATATAATACCTAGAGTCGCGAGTCACGACCTTTTCCTCCCTTGCCGAAAACACCCTCAACATTTTTCTGAGGTGAACTCTCACCATCCTCTCTTTTTTCGTGTCCGTCGTCCGTGTCCGTGGTAAACCGAGGTGAACTCTCACAATCCTCTTTTTTTTCGTGTCCTTGAATCTGTGTAACGTGTAAGAGATGACAAAAGAGTGAGTACTCAGCCGTGAGTAAATTTTTTTTCCTGTTGCCCAAAGCAGTGTTACCACATGGCCTCTATAGAGACAAAAAGGACTCGTTTTTTTCTTCCTTGACTCCGGGACTCGTTTTTATCACGTTTGACTGTTTTTTTTTTTTTGCAGACACAAATTAATTAGTTAATTTTATGTTTTGTAAAAAATAATCACATGTTTAAATCGTCTATTTCTTGTCCTAAACGCTTGTATTTCGAACATTAAAACCATACAATGAATTTTTCGTATGTTCAAAATTAAACAAAAATGATTTCTGAAAGAATTTACATTTTTTTAGCGTGGACTCGTTTTTTTTTTTTTTTGTAAATGACTCGTTTTTCAAGCTTCTGGGACTCGAAAATATTTTCCCGCGGTAACACTGGCCCAAAGTGACAGACTTCCACCACAGCAAATACGAGACTAAACGCACGATTGTATGCATACTATTTCGATTTTCTCTTGTGTTTTTTGTAAAGATTTATTAAGATTTTTGATACAAATATTGGTAAATTATAGTGCAGTTATATGTTAAAAGTGCAAAAAAACAATACAACGTATTTATTTTTTATATTACATGCATTTTTTCGTATGTTTAAGTTATTTTTTGAATGGAATTTTATTTTCGAAATCTGAGCCCATGAAACCCACCTCGACTCAAACCTGAGCATTGTATCTAACTCAGTGCGAATGTATTGGTGCAGTTTCTCATTTAAAAAGCATTGGAAAACTAACACATTCTCACTGGGTTAGTACAAAACGACCAAATTTCAGCTTGTAGGCAAAAAGAGAGCGAACACCCGAAGTCGCGACTCTAGGTATTATATATTCTCTATGATCTCAACGAGAGTGACTATTCTTTGCGAGAAAACTTCGCAAGAACAATGCTGGAACGGTTTCGTACAGCATCTACGCTTGGAAACATTTTATTCAGTGACGATTGACGAAGCACATTTTCACATGGATGAATATGTTAAAAAACAAAATATGCGATACTGGTGCCCCAACAAATCGAGAAGCCGCCATCAAAAACGATTAATTTGTTTAAAAACGACAGTGATTGGCCCTTGTTTTTTTTTTAACCAAAATGAGACAGTAACTGCTCCAGTGTATTGCCGTATGAGTTTCTGTTACCGCAATTGCAATTGCCGGATGCGTTTCTGTTACCGCAATTGCAACTGTATTCAGGGTAAAACAACTGAACGCAATTTCAACAGGACGGTGCCACTCCGCACACAGCTAGGATGTCGATTGGAAAGGTTAAGGACAGTTTTTCCGAATAAACTGATCAGCACGTACGGAGAAATTCCATGGCCACCTCGGTCACCAGACCTTACAGCTTATGATTTCTTTTCATGTGGTTACCTCAAATCAAAGGTTTACAATAACAATCCCCGGACAATTCAGGCCCTGGAGGAAAATATTCGCCATGAAATCCAAAGCATAACACCAGCGCTTAGCTTAGCCGTAGAGTAATCGCAAATGGTTCGACTGCAAGACTGCATTGAAAAAACGGCCATCATTTGGACACCCTCTTTAATTAAGCAAATATTCAATTTGTTTTAAAAGTTATATTGTAGGTCACAAAGTAGGTACCTTAGGTCAAGTTTTTTTTTTTCAATTATAAGTGCATAATTTCTATTACTATAGTTGTTGTTTTGTTAGGCGTAAAACTTCTTACGTAAATTAAACTCAATTATTGTGTTGTGAGGATATCAATATATTTCGGCAACAAGTTAGTGCCACCATCAGGATCAGGATCTACAATAGCTGTGTTTTATTGGGAACTTAGATTAGTTAAGTAATCGAAATTCCAATAAAGCTCTATAAAATAAATAAATAGAGTGGCGCGACAGCTCTTGACGAGGCAAGGCCTAAGTGGCTTACTCTCATCAACAATTCCCTCGGTGCGTGTGAAGAATTGAGGGGACCTACAATTTAACGCCAATTTCGAACGGCAAACTAGATGAGAAGCACTTTTTCATGACAGATTGATACTCTTGGAAGTTTTTTTCAGCTCTTCGCAAGAGGCAGCGACCATGAAAGATGAAATAAAAACTATGGGCACGAGTAGGTCTCGAATTCACCACATTCTGCTTAGCAGGCAACCAACGCACCTAAGCACCTAACCACTAAGCCAGGGACACTACATAACACAATATATAAAACACGGCTAATAAACAAGAAAACAGTACAAGTAAAAACATAAGCCGTGTTTTATTGGGAATTTTATTCTCAGCTTAGTAAAATTTTACATGGTTAACAAAAACAACCGAAAAGTAATTAAAAATAAGTTAGGAATTTAAGTTAGTAATTTACACAGGTAAAGATTTCGGCAAATCGAAACCTGAGTTTTTCGTTGTGTTTTTTGTATAGACCTTGGCTAGGTTTTGACATTTGATAATAAAATGTCAAATTTTTCTGGTGGCGCCATCTTGAGACCTATTTGAAATCAATTTCTTTTACAAAAATAGTTTCTTCTAGGTTTCAAGATGGTGTTTTAGAGTTTTGATTTTTGATATTCCAGTGAACGAACTCAGTTTAATAATGAGTATAGCCTTTTCTTGGAATCACGATTACTAAGCTAACTTAATTTCTCAATAAAACACAGCTAATAGAAGCTAATAGATTTGGGTTAAAAAGGTTGAAGTTTAAACTATGTTTTTATCCGATACGCAACCCTCATACATTTAATTTTGCATTATTATATTATAATTAAATTGAATCTTATCTTATGGCTTTATAAAACTGTAAGAGTGGAATACGTGTTATTTTTTATTAATTTGGCTGATATTAATAAATCTTTCTACAACAACTTATTCCATCTCGCCATCTATCTGCCATAATAAGAACTAATTTTTGGGTTACAAAATAAACTTTGATAGGGTCCCAGGTTGTTGTTGGTATGTATGCGAATTTACTCACATGGGTTAGTGAGGATAATAAAACGTGCTTAGTATCACAATATAATTTGTATAAAATTCAAAACAAAAACAAAAAAATGTACTGCAATGAGAGCGGGTGACTTTGTCACTTTTTCAGTTGAAAATGTGAATAACTTTCACTCACTAAGTATGCTTTGGCTTGAACAAATCGATCGATCAGTTTTGAAAAATAAATGCTAAAATATGGGTTGCCAAAGAGGGCCTCATTTCGGAATAGGAATTTTTCTTAATTTTCCTATAAACTACAAGCACCAGCTCATCTGCAAAATTTGGTCGGAGGAAAGCATGCCCGGAATGGAACCTCAGCATCGTATGCCCGATCCTCAAAAAAGGAGATCCCCTGAACTGCACCAACTACAGAGGTATAAGTCTCCTTAACATCGCCTATAAGATCTTGTCTGCCGTGCTGTGTGAACGTTTGAAGCCCTTCGTCAACAACCTGGTAGGTCCTTATCAGTGTGGCTTCAGACCCGGAAAGTCCATCATCGATCAAATATTTACCCTACGGCAGATCTTGGGGAAGACCCAGGAACTTCAAATCGAACTAGCTGAAGAAAATGATGTTAAATTTATTTGTCTTCCCCCCAATTGAACTCATATAGCACAACCACTAGATGTAGCCTTCTTTCGACCTTTGAAGGCATTGTGGAAGAAAAACCTTACAAACTACCAAAGTGTGCCCAATGGAAGTGTTTCCTAGACTTTTGAAAAAATTCTGGGAAAGCTTACATGAGGACAATAAGAAGAAGTTAATATCTGGCTTCCGTGCAACTGGAATTTATCCATGTGACAGGCAAAAAATTATATCAAAATTGAAAAAAATCGATCTAAGCACGCCTGAAGAAAATATGATCTCCCTAAGCTTATATATATCCTAGCTTTATATATCTAGAAACACAAGATGTTGCACAGGTTAACAAAAGTGATCTGGAGAAAAAACTTCCTGTTCCAACAGTGGATCACCGAAAAGGACTGTTTTTTTTTTCTTAACTGTTAAAAATCGAAAATGCAGTGTAAACTACTATTAAAATACCTACATATAGTGAAATACTCTGCTCTTTCATTTGGGATTGGTGAAATTGACTTGCTGCTAGTAGTTTTCTTAGAAAATTAAAAAAAGTCCTCCCGGCCAAAGTCACCCGCTATGGAGGGTGGCCCATATTTTAGCTTCTGTATTGGAAACTGTTCGATCAATTTGTTCAAGACTTAGCATACTTAAAGAGTGAGCGAAGTGGATAAAAATGTTTTCATAAAAAACAAAAAATTGTTGCAAAAGTTATTTACATTTCAATCTGAAAAGTCGCCAAAATCACCCGCTCTGATGGTACTCTCTTTTTAATGTTTGATGTATTTACTATGTTTTTACTAATATCGTTTGTTGCATATTGTCGATCTCGATAGTGCAAATATCTGCCGAAATATACTGAGCAAAACAATTGAGATTAATTAACCAAAGAAGTTGGAGACGAAACAAAACAACAAAAATAACATAAACTTATATTCTGACAAAACAAAATGAATCTATGTAGCTTTGAAAATAGTAAGAAATAGTAGGTACATATATATATTTCGCATACATTACATTATTTCTTTACTACATGCTACATGTGCTCAAAATAAATGACATTGGGTATTTCATTGAACTTTTTAAAAATCATTTAATAATTGAAATTGACAGATCATCGGCATTATCATTTCTAGTTAACAACATACACACTCTCAAAAAAAAAAAAAAAATAAGAAGAACAGAGTAAGAGAGAAAGATTGAAATTGAGTGAAACCTGTTCCTAACAGAAAAGCGATATGACTTTTACTTACATTTTTGTGGACGCGTTGTAAATTTTGTTTTATTCTTCTTTATTTTTTGTTCATTACTCCTGAAAGATTCAATTCCAAAGTGTTGTAAAACCAATTTCCTTTTTTTTTCACTCGTAATGCATAATCACACACTGACGTTATTTAAAATCGCAATCAACTAATGAAGATATGTAGCAAGTTCACAATTATACATACATTTTAAAACCAATAATTAATAAGAAAACAATGCAATCACTATCTACGAAATTTATTTGAGACTTTGATAAGTGGAGCGTCAACTTCTTTGTGTTCAGTTTCCGGGTTTTTAATCTTCAATATCAATGTAGACTTATATTTTGAAACAAACATCAGTAGTTATACTTTTTATTGGTATTTAAATTCACTTATACTCTTTTAACTTGACAAGAATCACTCACTTCACCACAAAAACAAATGCTTAGTTGTTTTGGAGGGCGGGGGCAAATGGGGTGGCTAACGCAGGGGTTTTAGGAGCTCTTTCTTTATCTTCACTAACACTTGAGTGTGTATATAATTTTCTTCCAATATTGCTGTTAATTTTGTGCACTAAATTCTTTTCTCTTAATTTCTTGAAGATACTTTTTAAGTTTTCTTTTTTAATTTTTAGATTAAGTTTGTAAATTCTCTGCCGCGAACGATAAAGCACTTTTGTAACTTGACTGGACTTTAAACTTTAGAATTAATATTCAATGAGTTAGTTATGTGAACGTTATCAAAGAAAATAATCAGTTCCGACGAGTTATGGAAACGTGTTTAAAAACATATATATTTGGCCGGTTACTCAACACATGGGAAAAAAAGCTACACAGAATCCTTCTTAGCAAAAAATAAATCATATCCTCTACGACTACGATGACCATGATCAATATATAATAAAGCGAATCCCGAAGGCATTTGAGTGCTTACGATGTGATCATTGATCGCAGCGAATTCAAGTATTTTTAAAACACACACTTGAATTCTCCAAATCAACTTACTACACAATGTGTGAGAGCAAAAAATATTTATTAATTCTGTTCTTTTATTTAAGTTGTCTCAGATTTTCTGGCAGTGTTAATCTAAACTCAAATTTCGTTGTTTTTCTTTATTATTTCTTCATTCCATTTAAGTATGTATGTATGTAATCGAAGCATTTGTGTTAGAGACTCACTCTACCTTAAACATACGATCTCGACAAACGAACAGCAAACTACGAATAACAAATGTATAGAAAAAACGAATTAAAACAAACGAGTATTACTTGTGGATGTTTGCATGTGTGCAAAGATTCACTCAAAAGACACTTGTTACGTAATTACAAATAGTTTGTATGTTCACTATTTACTTTTCATTACTTTTATGATCGTCTCAATAAAGAAAAGAAACACTTTTTGAAAATAATTTTGTTTTTCATTTTTTACAACACAAACATAAAACTGCAAAAAAAAATAGTGATCAAAATGTGAAACGGTTTGCTCTATTTGCAGCGATTTTTATTTAAGTACATATTATCATTACTTTTTTTTTTTTTTAAATATACATAGGCTGTGGCTTAAGAAGCTTGGAGAGAATGAAAGAATAAAGAAAAATTATGACGAACACGTAATGAAAAAATAAAAAAATAAATAAATAAAATCGTCAAACGAGGTGACTGGTAAAATAGATATAGTAAGTGATTGCTCGGCGTATATTCCGCACACAGAAATACTTTATTATGGTACCATTTCTAGTGTGGGTTAATGTGCGGAGAGAATAAATAGATTGTTCTTTTTACTTAAAAAAATAAACTACGTATTTAATATATTCGGCACGTCATGAGTACAAACAAAAAAAAATGTTATATTTTCCCACGATAATTATGCGTATCAAAGATATTTTGTACAAAATACCTTTCTTCTCTTTCGTCAAAAGAAATTACTGGTTTAATGAGAAAAGGAACTTGTAAGTCGTAGCTACGACGTGCCAAATCACGACCTCGTGGCTCTGTTCTGTATTAATCTAACGCGGACTCGCTACTTGCTATCAAGTTGGATGCGAACTGACAACTAAAGTGGAGGCACAGAATATAGGAATCGCTTTCGCAGTTCGCTTTGGATTTGTTGGTGGTTGGAATTTCGTTTCATTATTATTGTTTTATTCTTTTAAGTCTCCAAAGCTTATAGGTTGGGCACTGTACGACATACATATGATGATGATGATTGAGCTTACCACATGAGAGGGAGCGTGTTTGTGTTTGAAGAGATACAACATAAAAAGAATGAATAAATACAAACTTATACCAATCCGCTCAAGAGCACGATTTACTCAAGTAAAATAAACTCTTAAATTTAAGATTTACTAATTTTGTAGACTTTTGCGTTTTTCTCAGTGTGAGTTTATTTTGAAATATTTCAATGAAGCTGAAGGGGGTAAGTTACCACGTAACACTCACCTTTTTCTTCTTTAAAATTCTTGCAACTCAAAGGGCTTTATCATCAACTTTTAAGAAATCTGGCATAAACACAAAATTATTTTCTTTTCGAAGAATAATAATTGTTGTAACTACCATTTTTTTTTAATTCGTTTATTAACTTCCCAGGGGAAGTTATTGTAATGGGGCCGATTTTGTAAATTTCCAATTTTTGCTCATGTTTCGAGGTCATTAGAATCCGAATCAAGCGTTTTTATGATATGTATGTGTGTGCATGTGTGTTTGGATGTGCGTTACGTTTTTCGTCTCGATTATCTCGCGAACCACTCATCGTATTGTCATTAAATTGGTCTCATTCGACGCGGTATTGTGTTGTTAAGAGCTTATTAGGTTTTGAGCGAAATCGGCTTAGCGGGTTTTTAATGACAATCAAAAATCTAAGACAACCCTAATATAATGAAAATTATGATAATTTCTGCAATAATTTGAACAATAATGCAAAAAACCTTATAGTAAGTGTGAAAAAAAACAATATTCAGGAGTATCATAGACTATGTTTGATTACTAGCTTACCCACCAAACGCTGTTTTGCCAAATAAATGTTAACCTTCGTAAATCATAATCCGATTACAAAAATTCTTTCACTAATAGAAAACTACAATATTCAGGAGCAATAGTCTGTATTTTACTGTGCAAAGTAGTTGTATATGAATCCACGAGTTGGTACGACCAACTTTAGACAGATAGTGCCACTGTTATTCAATACCTAATGTATGTCCTCAAATCAGCAGTTTTATGGAATTTGACTTTGAAAACCAACGTGCGTGTACATTGTCAACTATACAACGAAAACAACTTTTTTTTTTATAATTTGCACCCACTCAAAGGATTTTTATACCCTTTTTATGCCAGAGGCACAGTCAGTGCATTAGGAAGAAGAGAAGGGGTTGGAAAGGAGGTGTCGGTGTACATTGGTCTTAAATTCTTGAACATTGTAATGACTGGGAAAGACAGAGTGTGGAAGAGAGTTCTACATTCGCGTAGTACGGCTAAAAAATGATTCTCTATACTTAAGAGTACGTCCGAAGTTGGGCTCGAGGGTAAACTGATGGGCATTCCTAGAAGCGCGAGTATTACCGGCGAATTGTTTGAGGGGAGGAATGCAACTGGCTATTTCACTAGAGAAATTATCGTTAAAGTAGCGATAGAACAAGGAGAGACACGCTACGTTACGACGGTGGTCTAAGGGAGTGAATGCGGCAGTGATCTCTCTATCACCAATCATTCTTATAGCTCTTTTTTGTATTCCATCCAAGAGGCTTAAGTAAGTAGAATTGTAGTCAAGCTTTGAACGGATATAGATTTTATAGATAATAGCCAGATCAGACGGGGAGAAATATTTCTTGCATCGTCTTGCGGCATTTTTGGCGACATCGCGTATGTGCTCGGTCCACAAGAGGTGGTCAGTGATGCACATACCGAGAATCTCGAGAATCTCATTGATGCAAGTGCCACTCATGGACAGTGGCAAGATATGTCGCTTCAACGATATAAGACAGCATTGAGTTTTTGAAGCATTAAACTCTACACGATTTTGTATTCCCCATTGTACAATGCTGTTTAAATCAGAGTTTAATGAGTTTATCATATTTTGCCGTTGCAGTTCCACATCCGAGGAGGAGGGATGTGAATCTGGAAACGAATATGAGAAGCTAAGGGTGCTATCGTCAGCGAAACAATTTATTGGATTAGAAGTAAAAGACAGGAGATCATTAATAAAAAAGAGAAAGAGGGTCGGAGACAAAACGGAGCCCTGGGGCACACCAGCATTTATATTGTGGTTTTCGGACTTGAACCCTTCCAATACAACTTGTATTGAACGGTTCGAAAGAAAGTTTCTACTCTGGGAAGTTAGTCGTGGGGACTACATGGGTCGCACTCATATTTTTTATAGTATATAATTGGATAAGGGATAAGCTATTTAAAATTTATTCTTTTAATTAAAAACAAAAAAAAATAAATAAGGGGTATACATTCCTTAATAAAAATTTCTAGGCCGTTTAAGAAAGAATGTCATTAGAGTCGGCAATTTATGGATGTATTGAGCTATTTACACAACACGATAAACGTTTGATAAGTAATCAATTTTAACCCACATTTGAAAGTTTCGTGAAGAGTGAACTTTTTTTTAGTAAATGGCAGACTACCACTCGCTATTGTCTGCTGCGAGTGCAAAAGAAATAATTCCACCTCTTGTGGGATATAAAAATTGTTTTATTTTATTTCGGATAAAGTTGTTTTCCACCTCAAGTGCGAATTAGCTAAACTTTTTGTGGGCCAAAACAGTGGCACATATTTATCATTTAGTACTTATATGTTCATAATAATTTATCCACTTAAAACTGCATTCAAAGTGTTAAAAACTGAAACTCAGAATTAATTTAGATTTGAAAATTCAGCTTACACAATTCCGAAAATAATAAAAAAAAATGCAAACCTGCACCGTTTCTGAATATGTAGATAGAGTTAACCGCTATTCAGCATTAACCAAACTGAGTTGCTCTGCCAAAACAAGATAACTTTATTAAAATGAATGAAATAAAAGGATTATTGATATAAACACTTACAAATTTTGAAATCCAAAAATAGGATTTGTGGATTCAATATTTTGAACATGTTTTAGAACCTTATAGTGTTGGAGATGGACAAGATAGCTGAAGAAGCTGTTTAAAGGTTAAAAAATCGCTTTTTAATTTTCTAATGATATCATAACTTTTGATTCTTTTTGCTGATATGTTTATCTGAACGGACTTTAGCTCATCATCATTGCAACAGATTTTGTTAACCAAATAGGGGGAAGAGAAGTTGTTACATGAAATCTGGAATGCAGCCCATCTAGACGTATATTACGCTAGAATCTTCATTTTATAAGCCCTATAAATGCGGGATAGAGTGTATCTCGTAAACCAGAGCACCTAGGAACACGAGACCAGTGGCGTATTTTGTTGCTATTTTGTTGCTGATAAATAGACTAATACATAGGCTGTATTTAGTTACTAGCAACGCGGCTTATCTCGTGTTCCTAGCTGCTCTGGTTTACGAGATACACTCTATCCCGTATTTATAGGGCTAGGGGTGGTACATCCCCATGAAGGGTTATGATACCGACAAATGTAGTTGGTCTATTTCTCAGCAACAAAAAATCAACAAAATACGCCACTGGTCTCGTGTTCCTAGGTGCTCTGGTTTACTAGATACTCTCTATCTCGTATTTACAGGGCTAGGTGTACCACCCACCTCCGTGAAGGGTTACGATTCCGACAAATGTAGCAGGCCGATTTCTCAGCAACAAAATAGCAACATAGTATGGAGTTGTATTCAAGTCGATAGGTGCTTTCTTTGTCTACATATATAAGGGGAGATTGTAGCGTAATATTACGTCAGGTCCTCAGCCGTTTCTCGTAAACTAAGAGAGGTACAAAATCAATTCTTTCGATACAAAATAGCAACAAATTAGCAACAAATTCCCAGATGGTTCCCGAGTCCGGCGTCCCATCTATTGACATTCGACAAACAAAAAGAAATAAAATGGTTTCTTTTTCTAAGTCAGCTTGCATAATATAGTAAAAATAAAACGCGTTTCTTAAACCGCTTATGAGATAATTGTTATAATTTTATTTGATACTTCAGTCGCCTATTTTTAATTTGAGGATCTTGCAGTAGCTTTCACATCAGAAATTGTTTGAAGTCAAAAATTAGGTTTTTAGCTATCACCTAATGATAATGAGAAACAATCATCAACAATCTCTTGATATGGTTTTAGTATTGAAAGGAAATAATAAGAAGGTTTGACTACTTCACCTTCAAAATAGTAGTATACATTTAATAATGACAATAAATAACCAAACACAATTTCTTTTATTTTTTTTTTGTTAGAAATTGTGCATTTTTCTTTGAATTTTTATTTGAGAGGTTTAATTCACAGAGTTGGATATGCCATATTACCTACACATCAAAGTAGAAATCACTCAAACGAAGTGTGCATTAACATTAAAAACAACTCCCAAAACTTTATTCAAAGCATTTACACAAAAGAGCGAATAAAAAGTCTCCAAATTTCAAATTCTCTTAGAGAAGGATTTCAAATTCTGAATTTTATCTATCAAAACACCTACCACGTGGTTCATAGCCGTGTTGTTCGAAAGCTGATGGTTCTTGCTACGGTAAACTGTGTAAACTGATATGAAAATGCATAGCTATTTGTAGATGTATATACAGCAAATGTAGGTGACACATGCGCCTACACCGCATTCAATATCACATGCTGTTGCTTTTTCCACAAGGGTGGAAATGACTTAGGCGTTGTTACGTTTGTGATATCGCTGGTCTTTTTGGGGCAAGGACGATTGTCTTGTGATGGTATAGGCTCGGTATTCCCATGTTCGTGCTTTTTTTCTTATGTTCTATCAAGAGTGAATGAGAGGTTTAAAAATTTCTTAAGGGACATAATTTCCTTATTTTGTTGTCTTAAATAATGCGAAGAAAGAGCTTTACAAGGAAGGACTGAAGTCTAAGAAAATACTGACGTAGTTGTCGTCGTCACACTCGTACATTGGGGGTGTTGACATTTTAGAGTGCAGGATTCTGCGCTGAGAAATTATTATAATAGATGATTTTATTTATAGGTTCAGTTAAATCATTTATTTTTTTTATTTTTTGTTGCTTTGGAGTTTGTTAAGGTGGTTTGGTTGGTCAGTATTCATTTGGAAGCCAATAGCTATGGTTCAAAGACCAACTTTACTTGGAGTACCTAACCCCTACCTACTTGGTCATGAGAATATTATTTGTTGTTTTTGTTTAATATTTTTAGGAAATTATTTGCGACCATTACTTGCTCTTAAATGCAAGTTACTTAAAAAAATAATACTGAAGCAATATGTTTAGGAGATTTAAATGGACAAACGGCACCAGCGCAGATATTTTTCTAAGAAGATCTTGAAAATCATTTCAAGATAGTAGATTTTCAATTCACGAGTTTTTTTTAATGTCGAAAGGTGGCAAAAGAAATTAGATATTAAGAAAAATAGTTAGTATTATAAAGATTATTTCAATCGTTATTTCTGAACATTGGCAATTAAAAACGGCCACATTTTAGAAGCTACATTTGGCAAATTGACTGTCAATAGGCCTTCAACAACACATGCACATATATGATTGCTTTATCAAAATAGTATATGGGTGTTCTGTTTTGCAACCGTACCACTGAATAACCTTGTGTATGGGCGTCATATATATATATATAATATATATATATATATATATATATATATATATAATATATATATACTCCAGAAGCCTCGGAAAACAAAGGTTTTTACGTTATTGTCTACGTTTTCTACCTTGGACCCAAGGATCAGCACTCCCAATGTACTCACATAGACAAGTATTAATAAATCTGCCGTCACTTGAGAGCCATCGTAAATACATCCAGTTCTGTTTCATTAACGGTATAATAAATGGAAATATCGTAGCTCCGTCGATTCTTTGTAGACTTAATTTTAACTACAGCCAATCTAGTATTAGACTACGGCAACCTCTGAGCCAAATCTTTAGCAGGTCCAACTATGGTGGTAATAGTCCTCTAAATCAGTTAATTGTCATATACAATAAATTTTATTTTCTCATTAATTCTGTAAATGAGAACTTGAAAAGTATACAATTCAAAACCTTGTTTTTTAGATCTATTGAACTTGTTTAATTTTTGTTTACTGTTAAGTTATATTTAATAATTGTAACGTTAGCATTTAACGATTTCTAAATAAATAAATAAATAAACTTGTGATTTTGCTTTGCTAAAATTTGATTCAACTTTAGATTCTCAACTCCCAAGTTAATAAACTTCCGATTTTCTCAACACTCGAAAAAAGTAGAAGTTGAGAGGATGACTTGAGAGATTTTTCTCAAATTCAACTAATGATTTAATATTGATACAAATCACATATCGTAGTATTCTGCAAGGTCAAAAAATTAAAATTTATTCACACTTGCAATAAAACACTAATTTTCTTTATTCAAAAATTCACTCTCAAGCTTATTTAAAATACCATATAGCAAATTACCTTCACTCTGGAGTCAAGCCGACTGCTATAAAACACCTGTTTCGGCAGAGCGAAGGCTCTTCTGGCCTTAGTCAGAGCAGCATCTATATATCTGTCGAAATACAGATACTGGTTACTCGTTAATCGCTGTCCGTGAGGCCCAAGGATGACCATCTTGCTCCAATTCTTTCGCGTATCCCTCGTGGCTCCAGCCAACGAGGTCCGGAACAGAATTGTTTCGCATTTCTGGACATTTATTTTCAGTTTCCAGTCATCGCAATATCGCTGAATCTTCTCGAAGTCACGGTGCAAGGGAATTCTAATGACTTCGACCTTTGGGGCAGTTCTGTACGCAATCAGGTCGTCGGCATACGCAATTACCCGGATATGGCTACATATCAGATCGCTGGTGTAAATGCTGAAGAGGATCGTCAAATTAACCGCTCTCAGTTGAACACCGTTTTTTATTTTAAAGGTGGTGGTAGAAGTTACATTGCCGCTTTTGACAACAAACTTTCTACCGTTGAGCATATCATAAAAAATATACAATAATGGTTTACTGATGCCTAGTCTGGTGAGTTTTAGGTACAACCCTTCTAACCATATAGCGTCGAAGGCTTTCTCTAAATCAACCAAAACAGCACCCGTGCATTGTTCACTTGGACTTATTCCATTGTATATCAGGAAAGAGCTTAGACGCGGCATGAATGGTGTCATGTTCCGTATTGAACCCGAACTGGTTATCCTGAATTGTTTTGTTGTCCGCAGCAGACTTAGTCGGAGCTCTATTGATATCGACCGAAGATTTGACGGATTGGAGTTGTCCTTTCTCTTTTTTCGGGTGAAGACGAACCACAGCTGTCATCCAACGCTTTGGATAGTATTCATTATTCAGCGCGTTGTTGAACAGAGTGGTGTAGATGTCTATTGCCTCAATCCGTAAGTGTCTTAGTACAATGTTGGATATACCACCGATACCTGCTGACTTCTTATTCTTTATTGAATCGAAGATGAGCTGGAGCTCTACCTTCGTTACTAGTAGAGGACTTGCTTCCGTTTGCTCGGCGGTTATGGAGTTTGTCGATATTGAACCGCATGAAACCGCGGTTCTCAGATCGCGACGTTTTTAAGTCTTGTCAGTAGTCCGCTTTTCTGCCTATGCAGTGCATCTATAGTCGCGTTACTGTAGACGTTGTTTTGGTCGCGTTCCTTGTACTTCAGTATTGTTCGTTCCATTGTCCGTTTTATTATGTTGTCCATCTGTTCAAGGTGTTGGTCGATTTCTATGTTTGTCAGGTTTCTGTTGTTTGGTGGGGCTATTTCACTCGAACGAAGTTCTCTCGCTTAGGCGTTGGTGATACGAGGCCAGCGCATCTTACTGTAATTGTAAGAATGCGTTGGAACGTATTCGTCCAACTTCACGCGCTCGTCCGGAATCTGAATTACAGCAACGAATTTGCAGTGTTCACTGTCGTACTCGACTATCTGCAAGCATTTTCGAGGGTGATTACACACAATGTACAATGTACAATGAACAAGACGGAATACTAAATGACAAATTAACAATAAAACAGATTATATTATTTGACACAGCATTGAAACTCACAACAAACAAAAAAAAAGAAAAGAAATGAAACAAGCATATAACATAAGCTTACCAAAAGCTCTCTCACTCAAAACAATAGCAATCGGACGGACAACAATAACACAATAGAAAGAAGAACAATAAAAAAACAAAAAAAGTTTAGTTAACAGTAGCCCGAAGATGGAACAAAAGTTCTGAAAGCGTCGTTGATTTTTTATCTATCTTCTATACTAATATATAAAGCTGAAGAGTTTGTTCGTTTGAACGCGGTAATCTCTGGAACTACTGGTTCAAATGATATAGTTGTTTTTGTGTTGGATAGTCCATTAATCGAGGAAGGCTTTAGGCTGCTTAACATTAAGCTGTGACCAATAGGAGCGAAGAATCTGTGGAAAATGTGGAAAAAAAGGTAAAAAATATTAATTTTTCTGCGTTTTACATCGCTTATCTCAGGATCTGCTTAATCAAATTGAACAATTCTTTTAATGTTGAATTGTCCATTTATCGTAGAAGGATCTAAAATATTACTAAACCGAGTTCTAAGGGCTAGAACTTTGTGAAGAAATTGGGCGTAATGTCATCATAATCCTTTCAAGTTTATCTTTCGAAAGGTACCAAATTTAGGTGCCACCAGGTGCCACTCTGTATTTTATTGCAGATGGAAAACTGCAATTAGTCACAAAATAAACTAAAAATGGTTATGATTTCAAAAAAAAAGTTTAGTTTGCGTTACAAAATCTATTTTAGTAAATTATTTCTGCATTTTTTACAGAAAATATGGAAGTACATCAATAGTCAAACAACATTTAAAAAAAATGTGATGTGACAAATTTGACCGGATGAACCGCCATTTTGTTTTTAATGTATTTTAGAAGCTGGTTTATAGCTGGCTCAATTTTGATGATAGATAAAAATTACCTTCTACAAAGCTGTAGAAAATTTGATTTCCTATGTAATTTGTGAAGACACTTTCTTCTTAGAACTTATCGTTTAAGAGCTATGGTCCATCTTTGGCTAGCAATCACATATTGTTTCTTAATTTCAACGAAAAGCTCTCTTATCTATGCTAATGCATTTGAATATTATGCAAAATAAGTAAAAAGGAGTAGATTTGCCAAACAAAAAATTGTTGAATGTAATGTTTCATTTTTTTTTCAAATCTTCGACAAAAATTTACTCATGATAATTTGATCTTGGCTCAAAGAAAAAATGGTCCGTTATCTTGAAGTCAATAATTTGTGGAAAAGTTATTTTAAAATTCTCTTGATTAAAAATAATTATTGATCCATAATGGAAAAATGTATTTTTCCTGTTGGAACATTGTCCGAAGAGGCTTAAGACGCTATAAGGACTATAAAAAATACCGACCTAGACCTAGATTGATGGTGACATCTGACCCCTTAATCTCAAACCTCACCCCTTCTCTACCATGAAAAAGCATGATCAGTTAAGTGAAGAAGTTATGGCTCTTTTACAAAACTAAAATTTCAATAAAATACAGTGTTTTTTTTGTATTTTTCCACTACATTTTCATTTTATAATCTGTATTTGCGATGACTAATATTACTATAAGATCATTTTTGACATTTTTAAGGAATTTATTTAAATTTCTTATAATTCTGAGAAAAATAATATTTTTTTTTTAAATATTAAGGGGCGTGGCAGTGGACGGTAATTCATTATTTTGATTTCTCACGTGCCAAGTAATCATTCCTGAAAATTTTATCCAAATCCATCGTGGTTCAGTTTTTATAGAATTTTTTCCGCACTGATCGTGAAATTTAATTTTCAAAAAGTGACGGTTGTTAATGGTTTTTAAACAAAAAACATTTATCCAGTTTTTACTGTAGCTTAAGTATTGGATTCTTAAAAATTTTTAATTTTTCTTAAAAATTATTGCTTAAGGGCTAACTATAATGAACGGAATGGAGCGGACGGAGCCGTCCGTAACTGAGCGAATACAAGGATTTCTCCGTTTCGTCAATTTTCGTTCAGTTTTGCTTACGGACGTAAACTGCGCTCCCCTTCGCTTTTTACGGACTAAAATTTGACAGCTGACTGGTTTTGTTGATTTTTCTGAAGAGGAATTCGATTTGCTGTTGATTTTGATGCATGGCAACCGGAATTCACAAATTAATGGAAATAAAAATAATTATTTTAGTTTGAAAGATACTTCCGTACACATCCGCCCATTATGGGTAATGTGTTCACATGGCAATTCGGAAGCGAGCGTTTCGTTCGGTTCTGACACTAGCGTCCGCTCCGGTCCGTTCATTATAGTTAGCCCTTTAAAGTCTCGTTTTGTACACAAAATTATTTAACCTAAAAGAATAAAAACATTTTTTGTTGAGGGAAATTTCTTAAATCATGAGGGAAGGTTCTTAATACTACGCAGAAATGTTTGTTAAAAAATGGCTAAATTTGTTCCCTTTTTTAACCAAACGTCAAATTTTAACTAAACGTCTAGTTTTAATACACTTTTATATGCAATTCACACACAGCCTTAATTAATCCTTGGCTAAGACTTATGTATATGTTTTGTTGAATCGTTTTGTTTGTCTTTAAAAGGAAAGGTGCGATGGATAAGCATAAATTAATAGAGTGGCGCGAAAGCTCTTAAAGAGCCAATGCCTTAGTGCCTTACTGTCATCAACAATTCTCTGTGGACTTTTTCGTGACAGATTGATACTCTTGGAAGTTTTGTCAGTTCTTCGCAAGAGATAGTACCCGTGAAAGGCAGCTGCAAGCATAAAGTCATTCTAAATAAATGAGGTTATCGCTTGCTTTTTTGTATTGCTCTGACTCATAATGTCTTATTTATTTTTGTTTGGTTTCTTATTTTGGCCCGTTTTGATTTACATGACGTTTTATCTTAATAAAATCTGCCTACATGACAGAGCAGCGTGTTCTGGGCCAGCTCATCAGCTGGTAATAAAATACAGCTTGAATTACTGTAATTGAAAGAATTAATAAAATCGGATAAGTTTTTTTTTTGGCAAAACGACGACAACTGGTTCAGATAGAACAATAAAAAGCATCCTAACCAATTTCTGGTTCTAATTACCTCTCGACTAAATTTGAGCCAACACGATTCACCCATTCCTAGAAGGACAAGAAATAAGAAAAATGGTTTATGGATCATAACCCGGTAACCAGATCTCACAAATATAGAGTCGTATTTTTTGTTAAAAATTTCACAGAAACACGAGACGTTAAATTACTTGCAACAGTTTAGCATAAATCTGTTCTTTAAACCATTTCCACGTGTGACATTGATATTAATTGGCAAATTAATTTGTTTTGCCTTGTCCTTCCCACAAAATTAAAAATTATCATATATGTGCTCTCCTTTTAGTAGTGCTTTAATTTGTGTAGTGGCAAATGGTTTGAATAGTGAGTATTTTTTTTTTTTTACTTTTAACCCTTCTATTTACATAAAAGCTTATGTATATCAACAACCACCAATATACCCCTATATTTTTTTATTTTATTTATCATTCTTATTAAACGTTAAAAAAATATTTTTTTTCTTTGTATTACTATCATTTCTTTGTATACTATCCGACCCTGCGATCCTCGTCTCGCCACCTTTCACAGCAACCTTAGAATTATTATTATTATCTTCGTGCTGTCGCTGAATTTTCCGAATTCCCAATCCAAAATTAATAATTTTTCACTATGAAAACCAATGAGGTTTCCGAGTTTTTCAACAAGAACTTTCTATTTTAAATTCAAAAACCCATTCTGTAATTTTTCAGTTTTCCATTTGAAAACCAATGCACCTACAATTATATGTGCAATTTTCCCTTTAAAAACCAATGAGTTTCCGAGTTTTTCATAAAGATCTTTCTATTTTCAATTCGAAAACCGATTTTGAAAATTTCCAGTTTTCCATTTGAAAACCCATGCACCTACAATTACATGCAATTTTCCCTTTGGAAACCAATGAGTTTTTCACCAAGAACTTTCTATTTTCCATTCGAAAACTCATTTTGAACTTTTTCAGTTGTTCGTGAACAGTCCTTAACTCTACTTTTGGTTTTTACCGAGACCGAAATGTAGTACCCACCTAATATTCATAATTCGAAATGTAGGTACATCGTACATGCACAGAGTTTGAAAACTAAAAACTATGTTTTTTTTATAACATCGATGTTAAAATTTTCTTTTGTACAGAAAATCTTACCCGAGAATTCGCGTGCAAAATGTTTGGTGCAAAAGCTTAAGTAGTAGCTCAAAAGAATAAATAGGAAATGGAATAAAATGAAATGTAAAATGGAGACACATTTCAAAAAACTGATTTCGGCTGTTAGTTTCCTGAATTTAAAAACAAAATTTTCGAGTAAGTAAATTGAAATCAATGTTTTTTGGTATTTATCATTATTTCTTTTATTTTCAGAACCTCCTATTGCACAATCAGTGCATTGAAGTGAGATTTTTGTTTGTTTGTTAGTTTATCGACTACAAACATACAAACGACAAACAAACAAAAGTCTTAATTTAAATATTAGTATAGATTTGTATGTTTGCATGTCTTTCTTAACACCGGCAACAAAACTAAACAACAAAGCCATGGAAATGGCTCTGATTTTTGAAATTGCTACAAATAATCTCAAAATTCAAACAATTCAACAAATCTGCCAATAACAATTACTAATCAATTTAAAGTTAGCTTCGTCGAATCGTCGAAATTCTTTCAAGTCCTTTCGCTAATCCTACTAAAAATACAAATATCCTGAAAAAAATCGACAGGGTCACATTTTCAATGGACTTCGACAAGGGTAAGGACTGGTCTGATACACACATATATTGGCACACACAGCCGACATTAACATCTTTGGGAGCAACCCACAAACTGTACAACCCTCATTTACCTAGGTCAAGCAGGCGGCAAAAACCTGGGCCTGCATATTGTTGAAAGAACCCGATAATAAATTCCGTGGAAAGACTCGTTTTCAAAAAATTTATTTTATATAAATTTAAGGTCTAGTACAAATTCATAATCAGGTTGAAAATATTTCTCACTTCTTAGCTTTTTGCCCAATCACACAAGAAATCCGAAGATTACATTTTAACAAAAGCTTTTTTACAATTGAAGAATGTTTCGCAATTTTAAATGGAGAAAGTGGTTGGAAAGCTCTTTTTCGATTTGTTTCAGAGGCCCTAACGTATAGAAACATGTACATCAATTTTTAATACATGCGGTCTAATCATAATTTTTGTTTTAGCTAAACTAAAAGTCCATTTCGTGTATCGAAACAATTGAACCCTTTTGTTTTTGTTTCTTTTGTATTTCACCTTTTCCGTTCTCGACTTAGCTTTTAATTGTAATTTTAATTGTGATTTAATAAATTGTCATCTACCTTATTGTATTTATTTAATTCATGTAATATGGAAAAATAAAGATAATAATAATAATAATAATAAATTCATAAGGTTATAATAATGGAACAACTGAACTTCAAATTCTATGGGAAGTCCAAAAGAAAAAATGTGCAAGACTGGGTCGTACGAACTTGCTCCTGTATTTGAAACTGAACTCACAAAAAATATTTAAAAATTAAAGCATACATAAAAATGAAAATTGAAATATGTACCTCAATACCACATTTTATCTGAAAAAAAAAAAAACATAATAATTCCATTAAATTTCTTAAGAAATTGTTGACATTCCAGTTTGTTTTTTTTTAATTACTATTTTATGTATAAAATTTTTCAAAAATGTCTTTAAATTAATCAAAGACATGTTAATACACATGTACATTTTTGAAAAAAAGTATATACGTACGCTGATCGGACGAGTGATTATAAGGCTGTAGATGTGTTTTATCGACTTCTGTATTATCGTAATGTCATATTTGACCAAAATCTCAATTTTTTTTACGAAACCATATATTCTATATGTCTCAAGAAAAGGGTCGAACTAATGGGAATTTTGTGTGCCTGTTGTCTAAACACTCCTACCAAGCCCACACTCTAACAAAAATATGTGATCACAGGATCTCTCCTATTTATAGTCACATATGAGCACCTTACCCAAACTATCCTCTATATTTGCATCCAACAACCAACACCCCACCAAATAAAACATATCCTTTTTTTCCCTCCTCATCCCTCTCAAGCGTCAATCACGCATGTGCCAAAAACATGGCTGTCTCCAACTACATATTTATACATATTCCCAACAGAAACAATACAGTTTTTCGCCCGATCATCTAATGTACTAGGTATCCTCCATCCGTCTAAATTTGTGACCTGTGATCTGTGAGCCTATTTATTGTTCATTGCGTATTGGGATGGTTTCCCTTTGAACACTTGTGAACTTTCCATTCTAATATGAATAGGAACTAGTTCTGGATAAATGGGTTGGTGATTTTTAGATATCATCATCCCTGGAAAAGGGAGATCCTCTAAACTGCGCAAACTACAAAGGAATCAGCCTACTTAACATCGCCTACAAGATCCTCTCTGCCGTAATATGTGAACGTCTAAATTGGTCAACAATCTGATTGGTTCTTATCAATGTGGCTTCAGGCCAGGAAAGTCAACCATCGACCAAATTTTCACGTTGCGGCATAGATCCTGGAAAAGACCTTTGAACTGCAAATCGATACCCACCACCTTTACATCGATTTTGAGGCCACGTATGATAGCATCTACAGAGGCGAATAATTGTGTAAGGCTATGTCTAGTTTTGGCATCTCTGCCTAGCTCGTTCGCTTGTGCAAAATAAAGATGGAGAACTCACGCTGCTCCATCAAGTATGGCAACGAGCTTACGGAATCTTTCGACGTCAAAAAAAGATTCAGCCAAATCGATGCACTGTCGTGCGATTTCTTTAACATCGTTCTTGAGAAGATAGTGCAGAACTCCACCGTCTTCAAAAATCTGTTCAACTTTTCGTGTACACCCCCCGATGATAATGATATTATAATGGGAAGAAATGGCGCCTTTGTGAGAATTGAGACAGAAGAGCGGTAAATGAGGGAAAAACGAAGTATATGCTGTCTTCGAGGAAGGACACCCAACACCGACGGCTCGGACAGAACGTCACAATAGACGCATACAACTTCGAGGTAGTAGAGAAATTTGTCTACCTACGTTCCGCTATAAACACGGGCAACAACACTTTTGCCGAGATCAGACGAAGAATAATTCTTGCTAATCGCTTTTTCTTTGGGATAAGAAAGCAATTGAGTGGAAAAGCCCTCGAGCTTCTACTAAGGTAAGATTGTACAACACCCTCATCATCCCAGTCCTGCTATATGGTGCAGAAAACATGCACCATGACAAAGTCGGATGAAAGTGCCTTAGGCTGTTTCGAGAGGAAAGTTCTTCGGGTCATCTTTAGCCCCGTGTTTATTGAAGGGGAATAGTGAAGAAGATATAACAGCAAACTTTCCGGGTTGTACATCGACATGGACCTAGCCAGAAGGGTCAAGGTCCAGATACTCAGATGAATCGGTCATTTAGAGCGGATGGACAGTAATGCTCCGGCTCGGAAAGACTTCGGCACTATTCCCGAGGGACGTATGAAGGGAGGAAGACCGCATCTCAGTTGGCGCACTCAAGTGGAAAAGGACCTCAATCAACTTGGAGTGCAAAACTGGAGACAGCTAGGTAGGGACCGAGCTGGCTGGCGGGGACTGTTTTTGTTTTGGCGATTTTATAGAACTTGGAAGGGTTTTCTACTGCAGAAAAATGCATGAAATTATTTCATTTGCCCCTCTTCCAGCTATTCCTTTATGCCACACATAATTTTTTGAAGACCCATCCGATAAGCCATGAATAGTCAAATTAAATGTCCAAAGTTGCCTCTTTTAAAATCCAACTGATGTGGCCAAGCTAGGCATCGGCAGACATTGCTGGAGATCGAAAACAAAGCAAGCTTTGGAGCTATCTTCTTGGGCTTCAAGCTTGTCTTTATTTTTGCATTGTATGCCATGTCTGCCTCCTCATGATGTTTGCCCAATATTATTTTAAGTTGCTCCAAATCATCACTTTTTTCTGCGGTTGCAATCTATATCTTCATCTGTAAAGAATCACAAGTGTTGCACGTGTCCTATTTTGGTCTTTTAAACGTTAACTTCATTTTATGAAATTCTCTTTAAATTTAACAAAAGAAAGTAATAACATGTGGTTTATCTTTATACTAAGAATTAGAAGCAAAAGTACCTGCCTACTACGATTAGTTACAAAAAAAAACACCAGTTTCTTGAGTGTTGCTGTTTTGACCAAACACTTATTGAAAAAATAAATAATTTTTGATTTTGGCATTCCATTCTACTTTCATACATAGTACGATTTGAAAGTAGAATCGTAAATGAGTTTCGAATAGAATCAAAAGTAGAATCGAATTACATAGTAGTGCCCCTGATTTATTTTGTTATGACCAGACTCCATAGATATAATACAACGAATTCCACCTCATTTTCACCTCTTGAATTAATTTGAGTGGTGAATTTGGTAGGCCAGTTTGTTTTTGGAATTGAGGGAATTGCTCTGTTGCAATGTTGCGCCTGTTAGAAAATGCAACGATTGTCTTTACTTTATTTAATATTTCTGTCACTTCACTTGTTTCTACTGAATTTTTGATCACTAAATTTAGTGAGTGTTCTCTTCTTTCTAATGCACTCACTGTGCCTCTGGCATAAAAAGGGTATACAAATCCCTTGAGTGGGTACGAATTATAAAAAAAAAAAAAATCATCTCTTTTGTTACAGCGTTCACTACGTGCGTTAACAGCATTGTCTGTTCTTACCAGACGAATTTTGCTGGTGGGGATTTTCCATTCAGCCAAAACGTTGTTTCTGCGATCGGCCAGAACGTTATTGCACTGCTTTTGACGAGTTCCCGGCACTCATTGTAACATTTCTCGTATTTTGCAGGGATCAAAGTTTCAGATATATATTTTCTATATAACTGGGGCTTAAACATTTCACAAAATCGGAAAATCCTTTTTCAGGTACAACATAAATGGTTGCAAGTCATGGGTGAATACTTTCAAAAGAGAATCATTTACGTTTTTTTTTGCAGAAGCGGTAATTTTTTGTGGAGCAAAATCCGTTATTTTTTGCTGTCTCCTTTTTTCTATCGGCCTTGTAGTGGGTGCTCGTGCTACACTTTCGTTTGCATCAGCGCTGTTCGGTTGGGAATTTCGGGTCTGGTATATGACGGAAGATGTCGAGGGTATATGAACTGTAGACTTGGACTGGGATGAATTAATAATGGTGGATTTACATTCGTCTTTATTTGCAGATCTGCGTGCAAAAGGGATATCAAATACTAAAAATGTGTGTGTTCGATAGAGAGAGAAGATAAAAATGCAGACATCTTCACTTTAATGAAAGTGTGCATGGGCTCAGCAAAATTTCGAGTATCGATGTGGTTTCCTTTAAATTGGGTTTTTTTTTTATTTCAAATAAATAAACAAATCGCCGTATCATCCGTATTTGCTAATTTTCAAAGGCAAATTTTGTTACGAATTTAGAAAAAAAAAATTAAACTAAATCTTATTGACTATGGACGATGGTGAGTTGTTTTTATTTGATTTGTCTATTTCCTAACAGATTTCACGGTCTACGAAGTTCTACATAATTATTATGAGGATGAAGAAGAATTTGCCTCACCAGCTCCTTCACCTTTTCCCGAACCAGTTGGTTTTCTGGGAAATACTCGCTCCCGAGAGCTCTTTTTCACAGCTCGGAACCAGTGCTCTTTTTTCAATAACAAATATTAAATAAAGAGCTCCGGCTCCGAGCTGAGAGCTGACAATGTTGAAGAGCCGCGAGCGTTTATATCCTTTCACATTGCCCGCTGACAGCACCTTCTCCAGCGAAATACTTTGCGAACCTGTTTCGTAGTAGCTTTGCTGCTGTTGCTGAGTTCCCTGTAAGTGGGCGAAGACGTTCCATATTAGTAGGCTCTAATCTCCAACGTCCTCTTGTTTCTCTGCCTTCAATATCCAGATCGATTAAACCGGTTCGATATACTGGTTCCCCTTGTGGTGCCGTAGCCAGTTATGCCAGTTATGTAGGCAGACGCAACATTGAACAATTTGTTCAATAAAAATCAAGCCAGCATTGATCGACGTACGGAAAATCCTCCATTTCGCAACAAGAATTCCGAAAGAGTTTTCGATTACTCATCTGGCTCTGCTCAGACGATAGTTGAAAATGCTTTCTTCCACAGTAAGGTTCCTCTTGCTATATGGCTTCAACATGTTGCCTGTTAATGTGAAGGCATCGTCGGCTACAATGACGTAGGGAATACATTGAAATTGTCTGTAACATCTTGGGGTGGCGGAATCCTATTATGATACAAAAATTGTTAAATTGAACTTTGTTTGTGAAGGAAAAAATTACTGTATGGAAATGGAGTAAAACTTTTTTCCCAACTCAGAGTTTTTTAAATATTCCACCATCACTCTGGCTTCCTGCCGCTCCTATGTCACACATTAAGAATGCATAATCGGCATCGCACAATGCCATTAAAACTATTGAGTAGTGTTTCTTGTAATTAAAAAACTCTGACCGAGAGTGTTGTGGAGACTGAATCACAATATGCTTTCCATCGAGGGCGCCTATGCAATTTGGGAAGTTCCGCTTATCTTCGAAGCCCTTTGCTACTTAAGTAATGTTTTCCATACTTGGAAAAACCTTTTTCCAAAGAGCTCTAGTGATGACTTCAGTTGTTTTGAAAAGAATATTATGAACGACAGAGGCCGAACACTTGCAACAAATCCCTAAGCTCTGTTGAGATTCCCCAGTTGCCAAATAACTATAGAAAATGAGCAAAGTAAGCATAAGAACTTAAGAACTAATTTAAAGTAACTTACCGAAGAGTAATGACCTAGCGCATTTTCGGACATACAGGTTCTCGTGTGACATATTCCTTTTTTATTTGAGGACCAACAAGAAGCAGAAGTTCTTCCAGCTGTGAAGAAGTAGTCCTCAAATATTTCAAGAACAACAAAAGGTCACTGATAGCCTCAATTTCCCCAAACACTGACAAGAATGCACCACTTTCATTTCTTTTGTGAAGGTATGGATGAACCCAAAATCTTCTTTTTTGTTTTTGCCATATATTTCTTCTTCTTGTAATAAAAAAGATGTGAGAAGAAGGTTTGATGCCGTTTTCAACTTATCAAAATCCATTTCAAATTTTTAAAATTGTTGTTTTCAATTGTTGCGGTAAAAATTATACGAAGTTATGGGGAGACGAAAAAGAAACACATAGAATGTATTCTGTCTCCCCTTCGATGTTCAAAATATAGATGAGCTGTTCTACTTTTCTGCAAATCTGCAAATAAAGACGAATATAAATCCACCATAATGGGTACAGTTTCAGTTTGTGTGGTTTCACTGTTGCCACGATCACAATCGATGTTATCAATTTGGACAGTAGGGTGGCAAGTTCTCAAATCTTTTTTTTTTAATTCGAATTTGTCGATTTGAATGAAAACTTTTTTTTACAAATATTAAATTTTGTTATCTATTTTCCACTTGAGTAAAGAACTTCCAAGTAATACTAAATTTAATTCTTTTTGCAAGAGACATTGTTCATTTGTTTATTTAGAAAATACAAGAGAATTTTTAGCAACAGTAATTAATAAATTTACTTCTTTTTTTATTTCTTAAATAATTACATTTCACTTTCAGTTCACAATAAACATATTCTTTTTGGGTTTCGACTCTCGAAAAAATAAGAAATAACAGCAAAAAAAATTGAACCAGTTACACATGTGCACTCACGTACATGTGCGTATACATATGAGATATGACATAAGAATGTGTGCGTGTCATTAATCAGCTGATTCTGAAAACATGAAAATGTATGCGAAATTACATTAACAAAAATCCCACAAAACACAAAAATACAAAAAAAAAATTACAGGACAGTGTAACGAAGCGTTACATGCTAATCTATTTTTTTTATTTACCAAACTTGGGGTCACCAACATCATCGCCAGTGTTTGCCATCGACGCCGACCGCCGACAAGCACACATAATTTTACCTTTCATATAAATACAATTCACATTTAGTCATCCCATGAAAAAGCATAAGGCAACCTGCACGAAGCTACCAAAATACAGTCCGCCGTGGTGAGAGTAAGTCATCAGCCATACTAAAAAAGCAGTCCGCCGTGGTGTAAAAGTACTTAGTCACAGTCTACAGCCAAAGTCACACGAACCACCACCGTGGTATTAAAGTTTAGTCAACCCTTTCCGCCGCCGTAAACCAGTCCGCTGCCGTGGTGAAAATAGTCACCAAAGGTTAAATTGCAAGTGTGGTGGAACAATAATCAACATCGGGAAGGGAGCGGAGCAGTGCAGATCGTCCTTGTGGGTAAGTGGTTTAGTAAATATTAATTTCATTGGAACTTCCCCCCACCAGTGGTAAGGGGTTTCCACTGATATTATTATTATTATTAACCACATTCGGCAAAATATTATCGTCGAGTCAGTCGGTGTCCAGCAGCAGAACGGAGCAGGTCGTCTCCCAGAGGTAATTGGATAAATATTTATTTCCTTGGGACTTCCCAAGGGGCCATTAATCCTGCCGTTTTGCGTGCCACCAGGTGGCGTACTAGTACCTGCTGATCCACCAGAGCTATTGCCTGCTGTTTTAGTGCTACCAGTGGCCATTAATCCTGCTTCCCCCCACCAGTGGTAAGGGGTTTCAAGGGTATTAGGTTGTTTTTCGCGCTACCAGGGGCCATTAATCCTGCTGTTTTGCGTGCCACCAGGGGCCGTACTAGTACCTGCTGATCCACCAGAGCTATTGCCTGCTGTGTTAGTGCTATCAGGGGCCAGTAATCCTGCTGTTTTAGTGCTACCAGGGGTCATTAATCCTGCTGTTTTAGTGCTAACAGGGGCCATTAATCCTGCTGTTTTAGTGGTACCAGGGGCCTTTATCCTGTTGTTTTAGTGCTACAAGAGGCCATTAATCCTGCTGTTTTGCGTGGCACCAGGGGCCGTACTAGTACCTGTTTGTTTCACCAGTGTTACCGAATGCTTGTACTAATTACTCTTTTTATATTCCCAGAGCCATACCAGATAGCTGACACGCAAAATCTACCACGTTATCCGAGTAGCATAAACCTGCCGTACCAGTTTTACACTATAACCAGAGAGATATAAGACCCCGCCGTACCGAATATAATAAACATAACCAGAGAAACATAAAATTGTTATCAAGTTTCATATAGTTTGGTATTAAATAAGTGTTAATAAAAGATTTATTATTTAAGAGTATAAAAAAAAATAATAAAGAAATTGTGGACCTTGTTGCTGAAGTTTAGTGTTTTTCTTCAGACGGAACCTTGGCGATCCGACGAGCATAACCTCGGCTGGAAAGCAAAAAGCACATCACAACAGGGATCTAACATGTAAGCAAGAATATAAGAAAAAGGCATTTTGTATGGAGACGTCAGTTCAGTTTCCTCTCTGTATCTACTCTGTGCATGTCGATTTTTCACATCTTCATAACAGCACCGCAATAAAGGTGTACACAAAAACCTACTAAATTACTAAAATGACTTTATTAATATATGGAACAGTTGTTTTAAAATGTTTTTTTTTTTTTTTTGTATCAATGAACAATATTAAAAATGAAAACATAAAAAAATCGCTATACAAAACATTTGAGTGCGACCCCTGTGGTCCACACGACTAACTTCCCAGATAACAAAAATAAAATGAACGTTGCCAATATTTTCGCGCGTTCTGTGGACATGGCATGGTTACAATTGTAATCTAATAATAACCTTTCCCAAAATGTGTTTGACGACGTCAATGGGTTAAAATTAATCAAAGATGGTACTTAAAATCGTTCTTAATTGCTTACAACAAACTATTGACAAATGATATATTTTCTTACATCGATAAATAAGATTTTGTTTTGAAATGATCATAATTTTCATGAATAATAATGATGAATGACAAATTTTTACTGCATTCACAATTTTAGTTCCTATTAAAAAAGCAATTCCGCATCTAATGAGACTAATCTCATGTCAAGGCCATGAGTGGTTCACGAGACACGAGCAAAAAAAAACTTAAAGTACATACACGCATAGATAAGGACATACGTAGATACACACACAGACATCATTATAAGAAGGGTAGGTCTAGGTATCCTTTAAACACATTGGAGATTCACAAAATCGGCCCCATTACAAACATTTCCTCTGGGAACTCAATAAAAGGGTGGTTCGCTGTAATGCCTTACAGAATAAGAAATTTGTTTGCTAGGATGTATGGAGATTGCATATATCCAGCACCTGAATTTCGATGGATTACTATAAATTACAATGGATTCAATTCGTCTACAACATAATGTACCCCAACCCTGGAATACTAGACTAAAATTCTGTGGAATAATATTTCAAATTGAAAAGATGTTGTTCGAAAAGCGATCTATACATCTAAATAAAGTTGATGTATGTACCTACCTATAACAAAACTTATAACCAATATAAAATTTTGCTACTGAAAAGGTGGCCTTATTCTCAATTCCGACTTGCTTGAATTCTTAAATGAAGTAATAAAAAGAACATTCTATCTTCTTTCTGAATTTTGTTCGTAAGGGTAACATTTGGTTGAGGCTGTCTGATGTCGGTTTCGCTTCACCCTTCAGTTCACATCCATCTATCGGTACTGCTGCAATGAATTCATTTTGCTCAAAATGTTTACAAACTCTCATATTGAATATAGTAGCATTCGCGTCGCGGTATTAATAAAGAGAACCTGTGTTTTCCAAATTATTTATTGTCAATAGTCACTAATTTTCATCTGATTATCCTTTATTTAAAATACATAGAGAATTTAGTGTTTCAGTCAGGACTCAAACTTCATAGATTCTTGTTGCATTTAATAAATAACATTCCAACACTTTGAAAATCGAACCACCCTCATTTAAAAATTTCAACTTTAAGAAAAATGTAAGAAATCAAAGTGAAATGGCGACAAGGCGCATCGTTGTCGTCATTTTCTTTAACAACATAGGTAACATGTGCCGGTTGTGTCCATCAAATATAAAAAGAAAAACTTCGTACTTAGGCCATGATTCAATTGCTTCAAAATAAGTATGTTCAATAAGAAAAGGTGTTAGTAAAAACAGCACAGAAACGAAAAAAAGAGTACAGATCAACACAGAAATGTCAGAAAAATTAGAACTGTCATGATTCTGTTCCAGGTTAATCATCCTCAAAAGCAAGTACAGAAAATCCTGTTCTTTTTTACGCTTATCTGAGACTCAGAGAGGTTTCCTTCACTTTTTCTTCACCTACTTTATTTTCAACTCGCAATTTGAGATTGAAAAGTTGACCTACTTCGATATTCAAAAAATTCCTTAGGAAATTGGTGACAGACATGACAGTTTCATGTTTTGATGTAAATAATTTTGCCGGTGTGAAAATTGCCAAGTTTTATAGTAAAAAAAGAAATAGAAAATTGTGTTTTACCGCATGTATTTACCATGGCACTAAAAACGAATAAACTGCCAAAAATTATATATACGGTTGAAGAAGGAAATTGCTTGGTAATTAATGTTCCGCGATATAGTCGAAAATAAGAAAACCGATGGTGCTACCTAATTGGTAAAGGACCGGGCTTGGGAAAAAATTACAAGTGCATTCAATGTTGCTCCACCTAACCAGGTCAAAAACATATTTTATATATTGTTATTCCTTCCTCCATTGAGCGAACCAATGCAAGAGTTATTCAATATGTTGATCACATCCACGTACGATGAAATTACTCCGCCGAAAGCAAATCCATCAAGCCAACATGTAGAAATTAATGCTGTTGCGACTCCTGCTTTTGAAGTTACCATTCAAGATGAAGTTTTTGTTTTTGAAAACGATGTCGCTGGTGAAGTGGTGAGGCAGACCTAGATGATGGGCAGCCAATGTGTATAAATACACCGGAAAGAAGTAATATAAGTATCCTCAACCCAGAGCCCAAAGGAAATGAACATATCTGAGAAAGGGTAAACCCATCAAGGATTAGAAAAAAAGCAAGCCTTTTGATACTGAAACAAGCGTCGAAAAATATAATAGATACGAGGAAAAAAATTGTGAGAATATCCGAGAATTGAAAATGGAAACGTTACAAAGCGAAAGTGCATAAGTTGGATTTCATTAGATTGATAAAACTGAAAAAATTCTTTGATCTGTGGGTGACACCTTTGAAGATAAAAAAAAAAAAAAAACATTTGGAATATTTGGAGTACACAAATAATAATAATAATGGAGAACCATCCCTTTCGATTTCGGAAGAGTTCTGGGTCAGTTCCGCTAGGTGATTGTATGCGGGTATGTGTGCAATCTATCGCTCCAAATATTTTGGCTGCTTCTAATCGTTTCATTTGTGTCTTGTACGAACTTGGCAATTGCATTAGAAACTAGTTTGCGATGGATGGACAGTTGCAATGCTAACTCCAATACAATTTGCAGCTGCATATTGGATTGATCCGAGTGCATAATATCGCAAAACAATCAATAATTGTGTAATGTGTCATAATTCACTTGACCTTAGGCAAGCAGTAAAGATATTGTTGCGTTTGGGAATTTTCTTAATTCTACGCAGAAGTTGTTTTTTAAAAATTATTTTTAACGCAATTATACAGTAAAATTGCTTAATTTGCATCAACTTTTGAAACAAAACGTCAATTTTAACCAAACAGGTCAAATTTTATAAAATTACGCAATTCACACACGGCGGCGTTAGAAAAATCAAATTTACAATATATATATGCAAAATCAATACCACACAAAGACTTTTTTAATTACCTAAAAACCCATCAAGAACAATATAAATGAGCAGTGGTAGATCGATACATGTTTTCACTAAGGTACAACTTAATAACAACATTTAGTTTAGAAGCTTCTTTAACTGAAGTAATATTTTTGCTTCGATTTCATTTTTGGACACATTTGTCAACAATAGAGATTGAGAAGGTAGTGCAGAACTCCAACGTCAACACCAGAGGCACTATATTCAAAAATCTGTTAACTTCTCGCGTACGCCACTGATACTGGTATAAATAGGAAGACACAGCGTGATGACAATGGAGACTTTGTGAGAATTTGGGGACGAAGGGCAAAATGGTTAAGCGGTAAATGAGGGAAAAACGAAGTATATGCTGGCTTCGAGAGGACACCCAACACCGATGGCTCGGACAGAACGTCCAACTAGACGATAACTTCGAGGTAGTAGAGGAGTTTGTCTACTAGGTTCCGCTATAAACACGGGCAATAACACCGCGCCGGTCAGGCGAAGAATAACTCTTGCTAATCGCTGTTTTCTTTGGGGCTAAGAAGCAATTGATGGAAAGCCCTCTCATCGAGCAAATAAGTAAAATTGTACAACACACTCATCCTCCCAGTCCTGCTGTATGGTGCGGAAGATGGAACTGACAAAATCGGATGAAAGTGCCTTAGGCTGTTTCGAGAGGAAAGTTTTCGGGTCATCTTTGGCCCCGTGTGATTGAAGGGGAATGGCGAAGAAGGATATAACAGCGAACTTTACGGGTTGTAACAACGACATGGGACCCTAGCAAAAAGGTCAAGTCCAGAGACTCAGCTGGCTTCGGTTATTTAGAGCGAATGGACTCCAATGCTCCGCCAGAAAGCCTTCGACACTTATTCCTGAGGGATTATAGGAGGAAAAGGAAGTCCGCGACTCAGTTGTGCGACTCAGTGGGAAGAAGCCCTCAATCAACTTGGACGTGCAAAACTGGAGATGACTAGCTAGGGACCGAGCTAGCAGCGGAGACTGTTGATTGAGGCCCAAGTCCACAACGGGCTGTAGCGCCACCTTAAGTAAGTAAGTAAGTAAGGATGTATGCCCGCTGTTATTCTGAAGAAGTGCTCTTCCATACTGGGCAAAACCGTCGTATAAGCTTTTAAGGTCATAGTAAACGCTTATTTGTATTTTAGTAAAGAAATGTCTCATAGACCGAAATCACTGGTCCATGGTGATTAATGGTTTATCTCACCGAACAGTTGAATGAGACTCAATATCGTTTTGGAAAAAGTAAGATTGTTGCACTTGTCGTTTCAAAGGTATTTCATAAAGTCTGACATCTTGTTTTTTATATCGAAAAGCAAGATATACAATAAACTCTTTTTGCTACTGTCCCTGAGTGACTTGTATCAATGAGACCGACCATCTCGAGATTCTTGGTATGTGTATCACTGACCGTCTCTTGTAGAACGAGCATATGTACGGTTTGAGTCCAAGAAATTTGTTTCCCCATCTGATCTGGCTGCTGTCTATAGATAAATTAGTGCCAACTAAAATTTTCGATCTGAAAAATTCCTTGAAACCAAAGAAAAAAATGTGCACGACTGGGTCGTATGAACTTGTTCCTGTAGTTATTTCAAAACCTCACTCACGAAAAAAAAAATATTTAAAATAAACAAAATAATATTTTTAAAATAAAATGAACTCCTTAAAAAAAGATGCTGATTGGACTATTACACTAGTTTACAAAAATAAAAAAAATCTTTTTACCAAAGACAATTAATAACTTGAAGTTGCGATTCTATGATCCCATCATATTATAAAAGTATATGAAATATATTTTTATCAGACTAGTTTTCTTACTCCATCTCATTAATTATTACGACTTACCTTGTAATCGGTATAGTTAATATTCGCTTATTGTAGTATTAATCGTAAAAGTAAGCATTTTGATTCGCTTTAACTATCTTAAAAGATAGTTTCAATTAAATCCAAATAAGTGTTGCCCTATTTTAAGGATAAATTTTCCAATTTAAGAGCCGGGAGGAATATTCGTGAAACGTTTAAAACGAGTCTTAAATACTTAAAACCATTTTCCCCATTCTTCTGATATCAAAGTCAAAGAAGGAATTTGTGGGTCCGAATAAGAAAAGATGAAGTTTTGATGGTCGTTTATCCAGTGTCGAAAGATAATTTCGTATGTTTGTATATATACTGCTCTAGTAATGCATCATCAAAGAATCGACACAGCGCCCCTATGAATGCAGGCAGAACTATTCAGATACTTTTTAAAATACGAGCAAATAACTTACTGGCGGCAATAACAGGTTCCACTCAAAATTCAGCCTGGATGCACTACTAGCGCATTATTCTTTATATTCAAAGTTTGTATTAATTTAAAGTCAGCAGTATAAATTATTGGTCAACCATAAAATAAGGGATGATGAAGACATTTTTCGATTTTTAAAAAAATTACCTTTGATGGGGTTTATAATGTCATTCAAACTTCTGATTTTTACATTCACACTGGATTTTTTCCTGGAAAATTGGAAGTGTAAGCGATGAATTTTGTAAGCGTTATCATCGGGATTTGAAGAATTTATGACGAAATCTTCCAAGACTTTTGGGAAAAAAATTATCTCAAAAGATTACCGTTTGTGTATATAAAGAGAACACATATGAAATCCGTCCAAAAAGGAAGTTAACTGTGTCATTTTTGATTTTTTTGTGGTAAGACACAGAAGATTGTTAGAAAAAGCTAAGGTTAATATTTCAAAAAAAACTTGACGTCCTATTTTTTTCCAACTTCAGTTTTTTAAACAAGGGATCATTACTTTATCATTTAACATAAGTTTCATCTTTGGGTAAAAAACTTGTAAAACTCGTGATATTTTCGACAAAATCTTATTATAAAAACGGTTCTATGAGAGGCACCATTTTGGAACAATAAAAAATAATTTTGTATGCATACAACATCAGTGTTCCAAAAAAATAATTACAAACATGTTTAGAAAAATCAAAGAAGCGGTTTTTAAGAAAATTGAAATTTTTGGTTTCTTGCTGAAAAATTTGTATGGTGGCTATCCTAAGTTTCGATATTGATAAAAAAAAAAAAAAACACCCATACAAATTCGCTCAAACCTCTCATTTTAAGGCTTTAGGTGCGTTTACACTTTTACAGGCAGACAAACAAACGGACAGAATCGCCGGACCCACTTTTTTCGACTTTTCTATCATCGTTGTGTCATATTTGATCAAAATCTCAACTTTTTTTAATTTTACGAATTCAGTTCTCTATTTTTTCGTTAGACATATAGAAAGTCTAACGAAAAAACAGAAAACACAGAAACCGATGCATCTGCGCATTCACTTGCCCTCACTTGCCCAATAAGCAAAATATTATATTCTTGATATTATTATAAATTTGCATTTTTTGTTCCATTATCAAATTTTATTGTTCCCACTTTTTAAGATGATTTATTTGTAAAACATTATTTATATGACAAGTTATTTCACAACTGTTATTTTAATCAACTCTTTCATTCAAATTTGAGTATCTACATATCATTTTTTAAATTGTATTGTAAAACTTTTTAAATAAACTTTACGTTTAAGATACCTTGTTGAAATAAAGATTTAAGAAACAAAAATCGTTACCTTACAGCATTTACTTCTTTCCCAACGTAACGGTAACTTGTTAATCATTTCTTGAACGTTTAAATAGATTTTAGATATCCCAATAATTTATCCACGTTATTTTGTTTACCAAATCATCAGAAAATCAGCGTACACAGTAATATACATATTATGTTTGTAAATTGCAAGCAAAATAAACATCCACAAATTAATTTTATTTAGATATTTGTTCACTACAAATCAGAATTCAAAGTGACCCTGATGAAAGGATACCTACTTCTACACAAATGTAATTCAATACAGCTGGTTTGGCAATGTAATGATTTGTAATCCTAAAAGGTTATAATGTAATATAATTAGTTCGACGCTAATGGCGACTTGTTGGGTTGGTAAGTTGGTATATATTTTTCGTGATGGGCACTTAAACTTCTACTCTGCTTTCTCCTTATGAGATTTGGACCTAGCACCATGCTTTCTAAGAGTTAACTAATTAGTAATCGTTTGAAGCGGACGACTGTATCTATTACTTAGGGAAATTGATCATATCATCTTCATAATTATATTTAAGAAAAGGACAGGTAAATGCCGTTACAATAAATATGGAATTCTTACTGAATATAGTTTTCAAAATAATGGTATATATGATAAATTATTGTTTGGTCAGTAACAGTAAACAAGAAATTGAATTACATACATTTAAATTAAATGGCCAACACAGTTAGTTATAAATGCATCAATTTATGGTAAACTCAACTTTGGTACGTCTCCGGAGTTCTGACAAATAATGTTCGAATACAGATTCGAAGTAAACAAAAGTTATAAAATATATTATAAATGTAAAAAGAAATGGCACATAGTTCTTAACTGTTTGTATGTGTCAAAATTAGCATTCCAAAATTCTGTAAATTCAAAGTTCCTTAAATGCAAAATTCTGAATTTCAAAATTCTGTAAATGATAAAAGAAAAATTGTTTTGATATTGAAAAGTGCGCTCTCTTTTTGCGTTATCATAACAATTTTTCTTTTATCATAAACAGAATTTCGGAGAACAGATTTTTGATGTTTTCATTTGTAGAACTTTGAAGTATAGTTCCCAATTCTAACGTAACTGCCAACTCACCAACTAAATTGCATATGGTTTACATGAAGGGCATACACTTGATAACATATTTTGCGATCGATAGCTAAAGTAAAGTAAGTTTATCTTGATATAAAGTGAAGTCAAATAATGGTCAATTTGAAATTGTTAAAATCCAATAAAGGATAAATTGTGTGTTGATGGTTTTATGTTCTACAACAAAAGAACAACGAAAAAACAAATATTAAACTGTGCATGCGCTAAGTGTTTTACAGAATCTCGAAAAAAAAACAGAATTTTGGATTTACAGAATTATTAAACACAGAAAAATGTTCAAACAGAATTTTTTTATTCAGATAAAGAATTTTGGCCATACAGAATTTTTGGAATACGGAAACGGAATAACGACCCGTTCCCGATTTTTACACCAAGAAAGAGAAGACATCTTTGATGGGACAGTCGGAAAATACAGCCAGCACCGAAAAACCTCCGACATATACGCGTTTACCACATTTCAACACAAACTTGGAGGTCCTCAGGGCCCAGACCAATCAACTGTCAACCAGATTGATTTGATCATATTACAATCGGCGCAAGCTCTACGAGGAGAAGAGGAAAGAAGAACACAAGGTTTTCAAAAAGAAGAAGAGAGCGCATGTAAAGCGTTCGATCGAGGATTTTGAAAGATTAAAAAAGTAGGAATGAGGTTTGAAAGTTTTACCAAGAGGTAAAACGAACTAATCAAGATTACCGAGCATAAACTGAAGCCTGTAAAGACCATCATGGAAATATCGTAGTAAAGTTAAGTCGCAGTGAATGCTAAGAATATGGAAAGACCACTTCTGCAGACTGTACAACTCTGCTGTCAGGTAAAAAAAAAAAAACAATAAAGACAACGTCTATCTGATCTGGAGAAGTGAAGATAGCAGTATCTAAGATTAACCAACAAATCCGCGGGAACTGAACTTTTCAAAGCGTCAGGGATTAATTGGTAGGGAGCATGCATAAACCCATTAGCAGGATATGGTTGGAAGAGAGCATACCTGATGAATGGGACCTCAGCATTTTTGCGCCAACTACAGAGGTATCAATATCAGCCTTCTAAACATCGCCTATAAGATTTTTTCTGCAGAATTATGCAAACGTCTGATGCAGTGTGGCCTTAGACCAGGAAAGTCCACCATCGATTACACGCAGATGCTGGATAATATCCATGAGCTCCGAATCGACTCATACCTTCTTTTCATCGATGTTAAGGCCGCTTATAGATATGTCAACATCTACACAAAAGAACTGTGAGTTCTTTTTTTTTATGAAAAAGGACTTTGCAAGCTTTGGAGCGAAACTGACGATGAAAACTATTTTCTTTCCACGAATGGAAAAATAAAGGAGAACAGAATTTAGTTCTGAAACGTACCTATCTACTGCTTGGAAAACCTTACATGCACGTTTAAAAACCAAGTCTTTTCGAGCAAAGTAAATTTAACAGAGATTTTGAAAACGTTTTGCAAAGAGGGAAAAGATAGGATACTGAATAGGTAGAAGAAAAAACAATGTAGTTCATCTTTTAGAGTAGAAACAAAATCAAAACATATGTCCTTCCAATAGGTCCCAGACATTAGGCGTGTTTTTTTGGCACAGCTATCCGCATCTGCAGTTGGAGCTTCCATGTATTACAAATACAACACGCAGTTGCGGATAAAACTTAAACTTAAATCTGACTGCGGATAAAAAATTGAAATTTGTTCGAGTATCGATACTCGATCGGAGTAAAATTGAATTTCTTAGATTGGTAACTCGGATAATCGGATAACTCAAAGAGTCTCTAAGGCTGTGTTCGCAGAGTGCAAAACATTTTAAGTGAGTTCTTTTATTAAAGTTTATTTTGAATTAAAATTGGAACGCACAAATCAAGGAACGAGTTACACATAGTTGACTTATGGTGCTTAATATTTTTCTTCTGTAATGTCGTTTTCTATTTGCGAGATTTAAGGTGTAACTACAACGGTCACCTACAACTACGAAAATTGTTTTTGACATAAAAAAAGCTTTCTGCATCATTTCTTTTATTTTTGGGGTGGAAAAACTGTCACAAAATGAGTTTGAAAATTTTCAATTTTTGACATTTTGCAAAAAGTGCTCCTTGAAGTCATACCTTTAGAGTCAAATTTGTGAAAAAGTGGAAAAACCTCAGATTTCATAATCTATTTGAGACTTGAGATTAAAAAAATGGATTCGAGATTCAAAAATCTGAATCTTGTTTTGTATCAAAATTCACACATACATACAAGCACACACACTTTCAAACACACTTCTCTGTTTGACATTTGTTATTGTTTTATTTATTTGTTTATTGAACGACGATTGAAGAAATCTATACGAACATACCCCAACATGTCAAAAACTTATCCGAAAGTAAAACCAAAATAACAAATCAAACTTTGAACAAATGCAGATGGATGCACAAATGGAAAATAAGGAAAGAAGGTGAATCTTCTATTTTAAGCAATTAACTTTGGTTTATAAATTAATTATACCTACGTTAAAACAACTCAAAAATAATCTTGAATAAATTTCGTTTTTGTTTGTTTTTGTTTTATTATCCAGCAGCTAGAGAAGTCTACCAACTTAAAAATAAAATAAAACTGCTGCGGATGGGCAACTGCGGATACGTTTTTTTGGTAAATCGAATTTGGCTGCAGATAGCGATGCCAAAAAACACGCCTATTGTTGCAAAATTTGAATTTATTTTACGAAGCAGAAAAGAGAAAAATAATTGTTTTTTATTAGTTCACAAGGAAGCGAACAGCTAGGTTAATGTTGATGATCGAGTTAAAAGAAGGATAATTTGCAGAGTTCGGAAAATATCGTTCGCGATCCGAAATATATCGATACTTCACACTTTTTTCCAATCTTCTCAATCGAAAAAAATTAAATTCTCATACACTACAGATACTTTTCTCGAGAACCGAAAATTTCTGATCTCTCTCGGAACGAATTGAATATTTTTTTCTCTTTTTATCATTCGTGAGAGATCGAAAATATAAAATTTCTTTCGAATTTCGTTCTCTCACGAAAAGAAATTGAAAAGATCTGAAAAGAACGGAAAAAATGTATTTATTGTATGTGTTTTGCGGAGTCAGGTTGATTTGTGTGCTATTGCTTTAATAATTAATATCAATTGTTTAAAATGGGACGCAAAAAAGAATTCGAGGTAGAAAAATGTGTTTTTATGAACAGGAAACAAATATGTTAACTTGTTTGAGATGTGATAAAATATTAAAAGGACTAGTGACTGGCAATATAAAAAAACATAAAAATGCATGGTGTTTGTTTTAATGATGATGTAAATGGAACCGCCGGGAAGTAGAGTGTTGCCATTTCCGGTGCTGGAAAATGAAAAGAAAAATATTATCTGTTTTGCATTGACATGTGGGCAAAAGTGCTTTTATTAAATGTTGTGTTGGACTTGCAACAGTGCCAATACTCATCGTGAATTGTTTTTTACGTCCTTCTTTTTATTCTGGAGAAGATCATCGGATGTGTCAAGTACAGACTGTCGGCGTCAACATCGATTCGCTGAGCAATGGCCGATTTTCGATTTGATCAGTCGATAGTTAATGAGAAATTCTTTCTTGAATGCTTCCTTCGCCTGTGGTAGGGAATAGATATTCCCGAATTTGTCTCCTTGGGATAGTGCTCCGGAGTGGAGATCTAACGCCGAAGTCCCACCAAATGAATCACTGTATTTAAGAACTTCCTTCACAAAACTGGGGAGAATTTGGCTTTCTGCCTTGCTGATTAGCGAGTCTGTTAAAAAACGCACACATGTAGCTGATACACATTTGGGGAATACTTCATTTCAGCTAGGGATTTCGTAAAAGACCGAACTTTTTGCATACGTAAAGGAATTGTTTCCTTAACGATGGGGGGGAGGAGGTGAATTTGATTTCTTTGGTGTATGTTGTATAGAAGCAGACAACGGTCATGACGGAGAGTATCATCACAGATCGAGTACATATTCGGCGGGTGGTTGATTTGGTGGCATTTCCTAGGTCGGGAAATAGAATTCTAAGGAGAAAAGAATTTGGTTCAGAACAGGGCAATGGAAATAGAAAATCGATGAGAAGACTAACCCATTGGTTTGGCATCGGTTTTCTTTTCCGAATCTTTACTACTTGAGGGCTTAGTGACATCTTTGAAAGTTTTGTGAGATCGCATGTAAAAAAAACTTTGGAATGTCAAATATTGTTGACATTAGCTGTCAAAAATTTCAATACTGCAAATAGAAACTAAAGGCACGATTATATTTTCCTAATGGTTTACGCGTACTATTTAGACTTATTTTTATTCTTTTTAGAATTTATTTAGATTTTTGATACAAATAGTGGTAAATAATAGTGCAATTATATGTTACAAGTGCAAAGAAGCAATGTTACGTATTTACTTTTATTATTATATATTATTTGCATTTTTGTAAGTATTTTAAGGTTTTTTTTTTTTTTTGAATATTTTTAGCTCAACGGAATCTTATTTTTGAAATCTGAGCCCATGAAACCCATACCTCGTCTCAAACCTGAGCATTGTATCTGAGTCAGTGCGAATGTATTGGTGTAGTCTCCATTTAAAAAGCATTGGAAAACTAACACGTTCTCATTGGGTATATATATATTCTTTATAGTAAAAAGCAGGATTTAGATTGTGTTGTTTTTTCGATGTAACCAGCCCCGGGGCGCTCCTGTGCTTGTCATACTATAACGGAGCTGTCAAAAACCTGAAAAATATCTTTGGGTTTGGTTTCACATCGAACGCGTTAGTAGTGCTCTGTTTTTTACTTGCGACATATAGAATATATGGCAAGTATTGAATTCGTACAAAAAAAAAATTTGAGATGAGGATGAGATATGACATTACGATGATAGAGAAGTCGAAAAAAGTGGGTCCGGCGATTCCGTCTGTCTGTCTGTCGGAAAGTTTACAGGCATCTACAGCCTTAACTACTGGTCCGATTGACTTCAAATTTGAAAATTAGAGGTTTGAGCAAAAAGTCATATCCCAATTTTTTTTATTTTTGTTTTAAGATCAAAATTTAGGGTAGCCACCATACGATTTTTTTGGCCAAAAACCAAAACATTTTTTTTTCTCCAAAACGGCCCGATAGATTTTTTTTAAACTTTCTTGAGTTTAATTTTTTTAAACATTCATGTATTTTATGTAAAAAAAAAATTTTGTATTGCTCCAAAACGGTACCTCCCATAGAACCGTTTTTTTGTTATTAGATTTTCTCGAAAACTGAAAGTCCGATCAGCGTAAGTTTTTTTTGAAAGTACGTATATATTGTTCAAATAATATTGTGTTTTCAAAAAAATTAAAATTTTTTTTTGGATTTTTAAAAAATATTTTTAACTTTTTTTTTCAAAATTCTGTATCTCAAAAACGGATCAATTTTAAGAATCCAAGTTGGAGTATAATATGTATATTTACATGGTCTTAAAAACTGCATACTCAAATTAATTTTAAAACATTTTTGAAAAATTTTATATATAAAAAATTAATTTAAAAAAAAACGGCTCCGACGATTTTCAAAAAAAAAATTCAATAAATCAAGAATAAGGTTTGAATTTGTTTGGAATTTAAATTTTTGGAATGAAATGTTTTTACGAGGTTCATTTTCAAATTTTAATTTTCTTAATGAATTCTAATTATTTTTATATATTGAGTTTTTTTTTGTGAGTTACGTGTAAGCTGTAAGTAAGAGTGTAATCATAAATATTTAGTTTTAGCATGCAGGAGCAAGTTCGTACGACCCAGTCGTGCACATTTTTTCTTTGTTGTATAGGAACAGCTGATCCGAACGCTGATGTTGCCATACGCGGCCTTAAAATCGATGAAAAGGTGGTGGGTATCGATTTGGAGTTCATAGGTCACTCAGTGCGAAATCAGAGCGCCACAGAGCGATCCAGAGCGCACATCGAACAAACCTATTGTGATAAAAAAACGCAGCTAGTGTTATAAGACGTATGGGGTATGGGTACAGAATACAGATAAAAGCAGTAACAATAACAAACATATTATTTGATGAGAAAAATATCATATAAGTGCATCATGACATTTATCATCAATGAGTTATAATTCCGTATGATTTCTTACTTTTTACTTAAAAGAATGGATGAACTCACTCTAAATTTTTAAATTTGTGAAATTTATTAAAATCTTTAATCAATTCAAAAGAATAAACCATGCCGCTAGTAAATGAGTGTTCCTTTTTGAGATCTTACCACGAATTTTCACAACAAATTGCTATGATACAAGCACGAAGCACATAATCAATTCCCTCCCCTGTAATATAATATGAATTGCGAGCGTTTTTCCCTTGTCAATATACCTAACAATAGAAAAAAATGTATGTAGATGTACCAACAAGCAAAAGGTCAATGTGACAACTCTATGGGTGGTTGTCCGTGTCCGTTCATCACTGTCCTGTCCTCGTTGGCGTTGGCGTTGCCAAGTTGACTACAAGAGAATAATATAATTAATCTCCATTCTACTGGCATTGTCAATCCCCAATTAGGAGGTCATTCATTTATTTTACGGAGCCTCAATTAATTTCTTGGAGGATTTTACAGTCTGTTTTCGAGTAGAGTCTAACATACGTACTGAAAAATATCTGCCTTTTTTTTAACCGATAACCACGTTCTTCGTGAAAGCTAAATTTGTATTAATTATTTTTGTTTTATTAATTCAACGGCTAAGAAGGTAGACATACTAATTAAGAAAGTCTTATCCCAATATTATTGATAATCTGTTACAGTTTTCAAATTATGCAAGGATCTTATTATTCAAAATTTAAACACCATATGATACAAAAGTTACTGTGTATTAACATCGTACAGTGTACACTCATAAGAAGGTTTAAAACCACAAAAAGAGAACGATAATTATAAACGAACCAACTCAAACACTGAAAATAAAATGTGTTTTGGGAAATAGTCGCGGTTGATACGAAAATAAATTAATTGAGAAATATTTTCACTTGCATAAAATGATATACATATGTAGGTATAGGTACGTAGTATATTATTTACGTTAAGGTTTAAGTTCATACCCAACCAATGGTCTAAAAAATAAACATTTCAAAGTTTTAATTAGTTTTGAGGCTTCAGTTTGTGTCTTTTTTCGATTTGCCAGTTTGTGAATAGAACAAATTTATGTATGTATGTAAATACATATTTTTCACAAATCGTCGCCTTAATGCAGAACTAGCCTAAGTCACAATTTCAAAAACTTTCAGGAGAGCGATTTTAAAGTGGACATAGATTAAATCTGCAGTGAAAAAAAAACAAAGAGTTGGACATAGGTTTATTTCGCATATTTAAAAACTGTGAACGAAGTCCACAACGGACTGTAGCGCCACCTTAAGTAAGTAAGTAAAAACGAACACCATCTGTAAAATGGTGTGCGCAGAATGATTGCCTTTTTTTCATAAAAAAAAAAAACGAGAAATTGTGGACCTAGGCTAGTTCTGCATTACTCACTTACTTAAGGTGGAGCCACAGTCCGTTGTGGACTTAGGCCTCAATCAACAGTCTCCGCCAGCTAGCTCGGTCCTTAGTCTCCAGTTTTACACTCCAAGCTGATTGAGGTCCTCTTCTACTTGAGTGCGCCACCTGAGTCGCGGTCTTCCCCTCCGCCTACGTTCCTCGGTAACAGAGTCGAATTCTTTTCGGGACGGAGCATTGGTGTCCATCCGCTCTTAATGAGCGAGCCATCTGAGTCTCTGGACCTTGACCCTTCTGGCTAGGTCCATGTCGTTGTACAACCCGTAAAGTTCGCTGTTGTATCTTCTTCGCCATTCCCCATCAATGCACTCGGAGCCAAAGATGACGCGAAGAACTTTCCTCTCGAAACAGACTATGACACATTCATTAGATTTTGTCAAGGTCCATACTTCTACACCATACAGCAGGACTGGGATGATGAGTGTGCTGTACAGTTTTACCTTTGTTGCTCGAGAGATTGCTTTCTTAGCCCAAAGAAACAGCGATTAGCAGGAGTTATTCTTCGTCTGATCTCGGCGCTAGTGTTATTGCCCGTGTTTATAGCGGAGCCTGGATAGACAAAGTCCTCTAAAAGCTCGAAGTTGTATGCGTTTATTGTGACGTTCTGTCCAAACCATCGGTGTTGGTTGTCTTTCCTCGAAGATAGCATATACTTCGTTTTTCCCTCATTTACCTCTAAAACCATTTTTGCCGCTTCTGTCTCAATTCTCACAAAGGCGCCATTGACATCACGCTGTGTTCTTCCCATTATTGAAGTTGAACAGATTTTTGGAAGATAGTGCCTCTGGTGTTGACGTTGGAGTTATGTACTATCTTCTCAAGAACGATGTTAAAGAAATCGCACGACAGTGCATCGCCTTGTCTGAATCCTTTTTTGACCTCGAACGATTGCGTAAGCTCGTTGCCAACCTTGATGGAGCAGCGTGAGTTCTCCATCGTCATTTTGCACAAGCGAACGAGCTTGGCAGGGATGTCAAACTAGATAGTTCGTCTCTGTAGATGCTGTCATAAGCGGCCTTAAAATCTATGAAAAGGCGGTGGGTAGATATCGATTTGGAGTTCATAGGTCTTTTCCAGGATCTGCCGCAACGTGAAAATTTGGTCGATGGTTGACTTTCCTGGTCTGAAGCCACATTGATAAGGACCAATCAGATTGTTGACGAAAGGCTTCAGACGTTCACATATTACGCCAGAGAGGATCTTGTAGGCGATGTTAAGTAGACTTATTCCTCTGTAGTTCTGCATTAAAGCAACGAAATATAATATAGATATGGAGTAGGATAGACTGCTTAACCTTTGCCATGATTTAGGAAATTTGACTGTACTCTTAGGTTGGGTTTGCCTTTGCCGTTGCAAGTGGCAAAGCCACTTTAGGATGGCAAAGGCACCTTGCAAACTACTATGAACTATGAAAAAAATTTGTTTAACTTTTTAAGGTAGCAAACTAGTTACGCAAATCACTTTTTTTAGGACAATTAATATTTAATAAAAATGGAAAATTGGTGCAAAAAGTTTGTGAAAAAAATTAAACCACTTGATTTTTTTTGAAGATATTCACCTTCAATTTTTTGTTTCCAGTACCTGGAAAACTAAGAAACACGTCCGGCCACTGTTGCGTTTGACTGAAACTGTCAAACTTTGTGGAAAGCTTCTACTTAGAGATATGAAATAAAATCCGAGGTTTCGATATTTTTAATTTTCTTCGATCTATAAGAAAAATCGAAAAACAAAGCCTCCCCACTGGCAAAGGGTCCCCGGTCTACCCTACGTTTAAAAACCAAGTAGTTCTAATTTGTCTAATTATAATGTTGCTTTTTTTATCTGCTCTTATTCATATATTATAGTGAACACTTTCATGATAATCAGGTACAAATTAAAGCTTACTTTTTCTTAAAGATTACGTGGGGCTCTCGGAAGTCGTCTCGTCTCAAATTGACGAGTTTCAATAAACTCCACAATGAACTGAAGTAAACAAATTTTAAATCTATATCTATACTAATATATAAAGCTGAAGAGTTTGTTCGTTTGAACGCGGTAATCTCTTTAACTACTGGTTCGAATGGTATAATTCCGTTTGTGTTGGATAGTCCATTAATCGTCCGTCTCTACCTCTTCCACATGCCAGAGGTGCGTCTTCGACTTTTGCATCATGCCCGCATGGGATTTTTGTGGCAAAGTTATTTTAAAACAGTTGACTCTCTCTAAATCGAGATTGTTCTTTACTCGAAGCCTTCATTATATATAATTTTCCCCGTTTTAGCTACACTGTTCACTGATGCTTTGCTCTTATTACTCGTAACTCTTAAGCATAACGTAGTATAGCTAAAACCCTTCCTTCAATACAAAAATGATTGTTCAATTTTGAACAGTTGCTAGGATAAGCGCGTTTAAACAATCAGAAAAATGAATAATTTGTTGTCGTTTTTTAAAACATTTTCCACTGATTCCTACTGTTATATAGCCTAAGTCCTTCCATAATTAATGAACTATTCAACACAAAGAGAATTGTTCGATTTGATTTAGTAGTTCCTGAGATCAGCACGATCAAGCAAACAACAGAAGCCTTCAAAAATGAATACATTTTGCCATTTTTTCCACATATTTCACTCACGCTTCGCTCCTATTGGTCTCAGCGTAATATTATATAGCTTTAAACCGTCTACGATAAACGGACCATTCAACATTAAAAGAATTGTTCAGTTGGATTAAGCAGTTCTTGAGATAAGCTCGTTAAAACGCAGAAAACTTAACATTTTTTGCCCGTGCGGCCTAAGTGTGAAGTAATTTAGCCACGTTAACCTAACATTAACCTAACATAAACTAACCTTTGTTGCTTTTATTTATTACACTAATGGCTTATTGATCCAAAATTCACTAAAACCAGTTTTTGCTTAAATGCTTATAATATAAGTTATAAAATTTATCGGCCTGATAAATTGATTATGTCGCACCAACGAATGTAACCGTACTAGTGAAATTTGAACAAAAACAATGGAATATACTAACCATTAAGTTCAAGCCAGTTGAAAAGCTCTTTGGCGATAAATTTGTTTTTTGAACAACATGTAAGTAATTCAAGAATTAGAAATTTTGTCTGAAATAAATATATTACTGATGTAATTGTTCCAAAAGGTTCGAACACAATCTTCTTCCCCTTACTTACGTGAACGAAACTCAACATCAGAGTTCAGGGTATGAAATACAATATGCATAGTGTGTTCGCCTCGTAACTTACATAAATAAGGTACCATTTAGATATATTAAGTGGAACTTAAGGTTGAAATTACGGAAAATTTCGTGATCGCCTCCATCATATCGTTGAGAATAAAAGGAAAAAATATTAAATGTTAACAAGGTGGCTCACCTTCCTGCCACCGCTATGCTGATAAAGTTTGAATAAACACGCTTCTGGGGTAACTTAAAGAAGCGTCAATAACATGTCAAAAAGAAAATCAAGTTCATGTGGGATATTTCCCAAAAAAAGTGTTGTTCTGCTTCCTCCTTAAGTTTAAGATTGCGTGAATAATTAATTGGGGTATCCACAATCAATCAAAAACTTTGTATAAAACATTTTTGTTTTTTGAAGCGATACAATTTTCTTATTTATTTTGCTAATTTAGTTGATTCTTCCCAGGACCCAACATTACTTCAACAAACGCTGTTAATTAAAGCTTGGTAGGTATCCAAAATATTCATTGGTCAAAACAAATTGAATTTAAGAAATAGGTTAAAAGAGGGAAACTTGATCTCTTTTTAAGATTTTGAATCATTACTTTTTATTTTTCTTTCCTAAAATATTTGCTTCCATGTTAAACCAAAGACACGTATGTTGGCTTGGTTGAAATAGTTGAAGTTCAGTTTTGAAAAGAGTGAAGAGTGGAACTAGATGTCTCTATGGAAGGCTTGATCCCTGAGTCAAATTCGGTAAAAATTGCTATTTGCATAAGAAAAAACATCTGTAATTTTTTTTATAAGTAAATAATTTAGTAAATCACTTAAAAAAAAAATTAAAAACGAATCCCACGAAAAACATTCTGAAAAGTAGCTGCTTGTTTATCTCTAAAAAGTAATTGTTGAGAAAGCAAGCGTTTTTGTTTCTCTGTTGTATAGATCCAGTCGCTCGAAGATACGATCATGATGGATTGCTTTAATATTTTGGATTTTAAAAGACACGGTCCTTACAGCTTAGGGACTTTATTAAAAGTAAGTCAGGTTATTTTAGAATCTTACAATTGGTGACAGATTAATAGATCAATCCATTGTATATGGACTCAGCTATTAGTATCAAGAATGGTGTTTTCGATATTTTGTGCTACATCAAACCCAAAAAAAGAATCCCTATACCAAACTTATGGTGGATTTACACGTATCTGCATTTTTAGTTCTGCAAAGAAGAGAGATGCAAAATACAAAAATCATTCTCATTCGATAGAGAGGCAAAATTAAAATGCAGACATCTTGAAACAAATTTTTTTTCTGATGTAGCTCAAAATATCGAAAACACCATTCTTGATAATACTAGCTGATTCCATATACAATGAATCAATCAAAACATAGAAATTATAGGATTTACAGGGTGTAACTTCATGGAATGAATTGATTCATACAATTTATAGGAAATGTTAAACAATTGAGATAAATAAGTGAATAATGAGTTTTAAGAACTATGTTTTTAATGCCCAACGCTCTCCCGCCCTTAAAGGGACCAAGGCTCTTCAATCGGAAGTCGTCGAATTCTCGTAGCAGCTCGTTTCACCTCTCTAGTTGATGTTTTTATGGTCACGACTCTCACAACGTTGTTGCTTCCAGGATGAACTTGAACAACTCTACCAAGTCTCCATTTCAGTGGCGGTAGATTATTGTCTTCAATTATAACCAGATCGTTGACAGCAATTGGATACCCCGACTTAGCCCATTTGGCTCGCACTTGTAAGTTTTGTAGATATTTTCGAGACCATCTGGACTAAAACTGTTGGAGGTACCACTGTAACCACTGTTAATGCGTTAAGGTGTTGACGTTAGAGTTGTGTAGCTGTGGCTCGACTGATGCCTCAACTTCAACGACGAAAATGGATGCTGAATGGGTCACCAAAATCAACCCCAATGATGTTAAATGGCCTCGACTGTTGTACGCGTTGATGAGAAAAATTACCCATAATTTGAAAATTATGGGACGGGTTTGCTCGTGAACAACCTTTCGAGTCACCGTCTTACCACGTATATGGCAAAACTTGTCACGAACAATGTTAAGAAGCCCCTGCGGACAAACATGAAAATTCTTCTCATGCAGATGACGAACTAAAATTGTGTTGAATGTATGGTCCTTTGGCAATAATATAGGATATTTCGCATCGAAGTTCAGATTGGAATTAGAAATCCTACCTCCTACACGAAGTATTCCATCCTTCTCCTGATAGTAAAAAATTGCATCTATTATTATTTCCTCCATCGGAGTGGGTGATAAAAAAAATAAATAGAGATCGACAGCTCTTGAAGAGCCAAGGCCTAAGTGGCTTACTCTCATCAACAATGCTCTGGGTTTCGAACGGCAAAGTTGAGAAGCACTTTTTCATGACAGATGATACTCTTGGAAGTTTGTCAGTTCTTCGCAAGAGGTAGTGCCAGTGAAAGATAAAATAAGAACTATGGGCACGAGTAGGACTCGAACCCACGACGTTCTGCTTAGCAGCCAACACACCTTACCACTAAGCTTCGGACACTACATCGGAGTGGGTGATATCATCATAAAATACCAATAATAATTTAAAGTGATATCATACTTAAATTATTACTGCTCAGAAAATAACCAACAAGCCATGTTTTAAAATTCCGTTTAACTTTGATGTTTACAAATGTATAATCAAACCCGTTAACTTTGTTAACATGGCAACTTGAACATTTTTGTTGATATAATGGAAATGTTTAACCTCGCAATCTTATTCACCTATTTATCTCATTCCATCGTCCTGAACTCAACAGTCGTCATTTCCATCGTCTGATCCTAATAGTTCATTAACATTAAGGATAAAAGTTCAGAGACAAAAACGGTTATATAATCCATTAGAATACTGCTGAAGTCACCTTATTTGGCGCCAGAAATCTTTTTCTGATGCCTCCAAAAACAAAACAAAACCAGAGGTATCACACAAACTATAATTTATGTCTTCACTATATTTTTAAAGTTTCTTCTGTGGATGTCGGACGTGTTTTACCTACTATACATTGCTATTGCTACGTTGGCGCTGTTTGAATTTTAAACGATTTGCACTAAAACGCTTGAAAGAGGGACCGCTTCAGTGTACTTCGAAAAAGTGCTTAAGATATTGAAAGCAACCCTTTTTCATTTACAAAACTTTTCCTTCCAAACAGAGAAAATTTACGTGTTCGACTTGTCTCCTCACTATGGGGCAACATAAGGGTCAATAAAAGAATAAGTCATTCAAAATGGATGGATTTGCAACTTTAATCTATATTAATTTGAAATTGAATAAAGAATACCTTAAGTCCACGGGTTGGACTATTAAAAAAAAAGAAATACCCCAAATTAACAAAGCTATGATGTTAACTGTTCATATATGTTAACAATTTATTATGTGTTAAACATTTTTAAATTTACATAAGTTTAAGTTGAAAATGATAAGTATATATATGATATAAGGTATAAGTTTTCACGGTATACAATTGAAGGATTTCTTGCATTTCTTTGGAAAATTAAGAAATCATAATTTTTGTATGAAATTTTTCAATATCAGTCCCAATGTTAGTTGCCGCCCACAATTTAGATTTTTCTTCCGGACTTCCTGTTGTACGGATAACCCACGTCAGATTCTTTTTGCTTATTTCGTTTTCTTCAAATAATATTTCTTAAAGTTGTTCTTAATATAAAACATAGACAACTAAAGACCCAAGTTATTAAGATCATATGTTTTAACTTTGGAAGTTACCAACAAACGGCTGATACAGAGAATAAAATAATTTGATTTATATTTAAATTCCAAAATAGTTTTGCATCAAAATCAATGACGAACTATCAATCACAATATTCAAGGACATTTGTTTCAGTTAAATTTTATTTTAGGAAAGATATACCTACTCATACCTAGCATTTAAAATGTAAATCTACGAATGTACAATGTATGTACATGTACAGTGCCGTGCAAAATATTCGTAACTATAATCACCTATTATAAATTCCACATATTTTTACATAGAACAGTTGTTCAAACCATATTTTTTCATCGCACTAGACTTTGCATGTATCATCTTAACTGTCCATAATCCGAAAGTAAAACGGTTAATCTGAAAAAAAAAATTTAGTAGCAAAAATTATTCGTGCGGCTTGGCTCGTTTCGAGAGTTTAATCGCGAATTATATACATAAAAGTGTTTTTTAACGTAATAAAAACTAATAAATAAATTTAAAAAAAAAAATGATTTTTTATTAAAATGGCTAGAAACAAGTATTCACCGGAAATGAAATCAAGAATTTTGAGTGTCTTCAAAAAAGGAGTGTCATAAAAAGAAATTTCAACAAAGTTTTCAATACCAAAATCTACTATTTGTCGGATTATAAAGAGTGGCAAGTTAGTGTCCCATCACCATCATAGAGGTATAAGGCCTCGAAGTACGACAGCAAAAGAAGATAGAAAAATAACTAATTTCTTCCGAAAAAACCCCACTGCATCTTCTAAAGAGGCCAAAATTGAACTACAATTACATATTGACGCATCAACAATCAGACGCCGTGCTTTACAGGCCGGATCACGTGGCTTTCAAATAGCTAAAAAGTCATTCATTTCGAAAAAGAATGTAAAAGCCCGTCTGGATTGTGCCAAAAATCACCTCAACTGGAGCTTGCAGCAATGGAAAACGGTGTTGTTTTCTGATGAATCTAAATTCAATATGCATGGATCTAATGGAAGGCAACATGTAAGAAGACCAAGAGGTGAAAGACTTAATCCCAAATATACTAAGGGGACAGTTAAACATGGAGGTGGTACGGTTATGGCCTGGGGTGTTTTTTTCTGGTCAAGGAATTGGACCAATTAGACAAGTAGAGGGCTGAATGAAATCAGAAGACTATGTTGATATCCTTAATAACACCATGCTTCCTTATGCTGATATGGAAATGCCACTTATTTGGACGTTTCAACACGATAATGACCCCAAGCACAAGACGAGGTTGGCCACAAACTGGATTACTGAAAAAAAAAACATCAAGGTATTGCAATGGCCCGCACAGTCCCCAGACCTGAACCCCATAGAGAATCTGTGGGAGATAGTTTAAAAGAAAATAGGATGCAAAATTTTAAAAAGAAAGAGTGACCTTTTCGCTGAAGTTCAAAGGCAGTGGAATGACATACCAGAAACTATTTATTAGTAACCTAATTGCTTCTATGCCTAGAAGATGTGCAGCTGTTATTAAGAATAGAGGGTATGCAATTAAATATAAGCATTTTCTTGCATAAAAAAAAGAAAGTTCAATAATATACCTAAAAGTTGCAAATGTTTTGAACACCAAACAACCTCAATATTGAAGTCTTTATTTATTTATTTTTTTATTTAAGTAAAAATGTATTTTTTTTTCTATAGTGCTATATAATGATATATATCTAAAGTTTTCAAAAATGTGCAAAGAATTTCGTTGTTTTTATTCTTAGGCAATTTTTATGATATGCAAAAATCTAGTCGTTTAGGTTGCAAATGTTTTGCACAGCACAGTAGGTACACACATGTGTTGAACCAAAATGTTGATACGTACAGACGAATGAATGCGTTCACACATCTTATAATAAAGGGTTTTCCAATAAGAGGTGTTATTTTGAAATTCAAAGAAAAATGGCATTTTTGAGATAAATGATCGGATGTTTATTTCATTATAAAGAGGAAGGTATGCCGTAAATAATGGAACACAACATCAGCCAAATGGCCGCTACGACCACGCTTACAGGACCATATCCTTTTCATGAAATGTTACATAACCAAATCGCAAAGTTGCTGCCCTCGATAGCCTCACGAATTCCATCTTTGAGGTCTTGAATCGACCCTGAACTGTTGGCGTAGACCTTATCTTTCACATGGCTCCAAAGGAAGAAGTCGCAAGGTGTTAAATCACAAGATCTCGGTGGCCAATTGTGATCACCTCTTCCAGAGATAACACGGTCCGGAAACTTTTCCCGTAAAAGTTCGATGGCTTCATTGCTTGTGTGGCACGTAGCGCCGTCTTGTTGAAAGTAAACGTTATCCAGATCAATACCATCCAATTCCGGCCATAAAAAATCATTGATCATCTCTCGATAGCGCAACCCATTGACCGTAACTGTTGCTCCAGCCTCATTTTCGAAAAAGTAGTGTCCAATGACTCCGCCGGACCATAAACCGCACCAAACAGTCACGCGTTGAGGATGGAGAGGCTTTTCAACAATAACTCTTGGGTTTTCCGAGCCCCAGATGCGACAGTTTTGCTTGTTGACGTAGCCTCCGAGGTGGAAATGGGCCTCATCAGTCAAGATGATTTTTCGATGAAATTCCGGATCATTTTCATGCATTTCAAGGACCCAATCAGCAAAGACACGACGTTGTTGATGATCAACCGGTTTGAGTTCTTTCATTAACTGAACTTTATAAGCCTTAAGCCCAAGTCTTTATGCAAAATACGGTGTAATGACGTTTGTGGAATGCCTAATTCCAAAGAACGACGAAGAATGGACAAACCTGGGTCTTCTTCAATACTTTGGCCTACTACAGCAATATTCTCAGTTGTTGTTGAGCGACATGCACGGGTTTTATTCTTCACATCACTAACTTGTCCCAACAGCTCGAATTTTTCCACCAATTTCTGTATTGCGGTCCGACAAGTTGCTTCATAACGACACAAAAATGTTTTAGTTTTACGAACCGTCTCTGCCAAATTTTCACCATTTTTATAGTGAATTAATAATTTAATAATTTCAATGCGTTGTTGAACGTGTATTGTTCCATTTTTATTCATGGCGTAGTTTCTACTTGTCAAATGTCAGCTTCAAAAGTGACAGCTACCGAAATAGCGGGGTATTCAAAATAACACCTCTTATTCTAAAACCCTTTATAATTGAGTATACATGTTTGTATCTGTATGTAACATATCGTTTTAATTTGGAGTTCCAAGGCCGTGTTTGAATTGCGTTAAAATGTGTATTGAAACTTGACGTTTGGTTAAAAATGGGATTTTTTAATCAACCTTTCTGTGTAAAACTAAGAAATTTCCCTAATGATTTAAGAAATTTCCTCAACAAAAAATGTTTGTATTTTTATGTACAAAAACAAACTTTAAGCAATAAATTTCATGAAAAGTCACAACAATAACAAACGAACTCGGTTTTATTTATTTTTCTCGATTTTGCAGTGGTAATTTGTTATTTTCAAACAACAGTAAGAAATCTTCAAAGAAAATTCCCATTTTGGATGGTTGGTTTTTTCCGTGTAGTAACGTAGTAACATTGCAAAATTTGCTTTCACAGCTGATATCTGTTATCATTGTCAAAAGAAAGAGCAATTACATATTTCGTTTTTGCAACTTAAAAATATGATTTTAAAGTATTTTATTTTAGTCTTTAAAAATATCAATGCAGTTATTAGTTAATAATAATAATGGACTAAATAAACTTCAAGTTTGCGCCCGATGATGGACTGAGTCCGAAACGCGTCGCCTCTAAAAAGAAAGTTATTTGAAATAAAATAAATTAAGGCCGTGTGCGAATTGGATGAACTGTGGTTAAAAATGGATGAATTTTTAACCACTGCTGTCATATTTTAACATGCTCCGCAGCTAGTCTAATTTTTAACACATTTTATTCAATGCGAAGTGTCAAAATTTAACCAAACGTCAAGTTTTAACCTCTTTTTAACCCAATTCGCACATGGCCTAAAAATTAAACTCAATATATTTTTATTGTTATTGGTTTTTTACAATTTATTTTAATACAATACAAAACACAAAACGGAGACAAAAAACCCAACAAAATGGTTTAATTGCACATTATAACGCAATTCACACACGGCCTAAGATTTAAAGAACGTGGGTGGGATTTAACACTTACGTTATACATTTGAACATTTTTTTCACAGGCTTCGGGTGATCAAATAAATACAACTGTTTAAAATAATCCAACAAATTTTAATTGTAAAAAATGTTAACCTTTGAGACGTTTTAAACGAGACTGTTGAAGTCACGGTTGTAGAAAAGGTTTGTTTTTATTTGACCGTTCACGTACAAAATACACAATGACCTTATTAAGAAGACATGACTCCACAACACCAATAGCTACCGTCTAAGGACTGCAACGGAGAAGCCGCAAAAGTTTACGGTGAGGTACGTCTTAAGATCCGGATGGCAGAGTTGGAAATTCTCTCATCTGTTCTTGGTAGCAGATATATGCGACAGTATATTGTCGGCCTGAAATATCGAGATTCCGATGATCCATGGCACTTTCTCATATGACACCTCGTCATCTGTGAAACCGTCATCAAAGAAGATCTCACTTTGCCTGCTTCTTCAGAAGTATTCGCGTAGACGAAATTGAAGGGTAAGCCTGGAAGTCATCGATACCTCATGGTCGAACCAGCATCTGTTAAGTCCTCCCAAAACGTCACCATTAGGAAGACTTTTGTTAGACCTGTAAGGAACATGGTTCCCGTACGAATACTGAACATCAAGCCATATGAAGTTAAGCTTAGGAAAGGTGAGATTGTCGGACAATGTGAATCTGTATCAGCGATAACAAGGATCAACGAAAAGAGTCGAAGCAAACCTTGAAGTCCGAAGAGCTGAGTTCCATAAAGACCAACATTCTCAAGTCATATAATCTTGGCCGCCAACAACGAAGAACTGCAGAAGTTCTCCTAGAAGAATTTGCAGACATCTTTTCGTCAACGCAAGGGAAATATGGCAGAACACAACTGGTTCAACATCGAATCAAGACCGGAGATGCAAAGCCGATCCGTCAACCTGCAAGACGCCTTCCACTAGCCAAGTAAGGTGAGGTTGAAGAACTGATAACCACCATGAAGGAAGAGGGTCTGATCGAAAACTCTAAAAAGCCCTGGGGTCTCCAGTGGTCCTGGTAAAGAAGAAAGACGGATCAACCCCTTTGCGGATGGTATCGTAGGTTGAATTATGTGACCAAGAAGGGAAGCTACCCTCTGAATAGGATCAGTGATACTCTGGACGCAATGGAAGGAGCACAATGGTTTTCAACTTTTGTGGATACTGGCAAGTGGAAATCCATCCTGAAAACAAAGAAAAGACAACATTTTTAACAGGGAATGGATTGCGGCAGTTCAAAGTGATGCCTTTTTGACTATGCAATGCTCCAACGACTTTTGAGTGCCTAATGGAATGCGTCCTGCAAGGACTCACATGGAAATCTTGTCTGTTGAATTTTAATGACGTCATAGTATACTGGAAAACATTTGACGAACAGTGTACAAATTTGAGAGCTGTGTTTCAAAGACTTCGAGAAGCGCACCTCAAGCTCAACCCAGAAAAGTGTTCACTCTTCAAAACCGAAGTGAAATATCTGGGACATATCATCTCATCCCAAGAAGTTAACACGGATCCTTATAAGGTTGACACTGCGTGAATTGGCCAGCACCATAGGACAAACATCAATTCCAAAGCTTTCTGCGTCTAGCCACCTATAACTATAAGTGCTTTATCAAGAACTTTGCTAGTATCGCCAAGAGTCTACATCAGCTATCGGAAAAGGGAAAGCAGTGTAAAAGGTCAGGTGAGTGCGAGCGCAGCTTTTCAGAGCTCAAGCAATGCTTGTTTAATGCACCAATGCTGACCTAGCCGACTCCAGGATGCTGATGACAGCAATGTCAGGATTGGTGATGTACTATCACAGGTACATGGTGGGGAATAAAGGTGATTGCCTAGGTACTAGGTACAGCAAGGTACTCACGAAGTCAGAAAGAAACTTTTGTGTGACCAGAAGAGAACAAGGTACTCCCGAAGTCAGAAAGAAACTCTTTTGTGAGCAGAAGAGAACATCTTGCACTGAATTTGGCAATAAAGCACTTCCATAAGTATCTCTATGAGCAGAAGTTTCTTCTCCGAACTGACCATGGAACACTGAACTGGCCCTTGAATTTCAAGAATCCAGAGGGTCAAGTGGCGAGGTGGATTGAGAGGCTGCAGACGTACGATGCACTGTCTTGGAGACCATGTACGCAAGACTGTGGCATTGCAGATGACAAGAAAGAAAAAAATGTGGTTACTGTCCAACGCACCAGAGCCGATGCCATTTATGGCTGGAGCGACGACGAGTTGAGGAAGGCTCAACAAGAGGACCCAGATATCGAACTCATCCTCGCATGGAAGGAACACCAGAAAAGACCAGTATGGGCTAATATCTCTGACAGAAGTCCGGCTCTGAAGGCCTATTGGTCACAGTGTGACTTTCGGCGTAAGAGGGAATCAGCAGATGGAAAGTTCTATGTAATGCAGCTAGTCTTACCGAGATCGAAGATTATGGACGTTCTGTGAGAGATGCATGATGGAGTTTCTGGAGGCCATCTAGGAGTAAACAGACGCTAGAAAAGGTTCGACAACGATTCTACTGGCTGTATGCAAGGGATGATGTCGAGAAGTGGTGCCAAAATTGCAATACTTGTGTTGCCCACCAAAGGGCCGAAATAAAAAACGCAGTCCACATCAAAATTGCAGCAAGGATTTACTTCAGATATTCAAGTGGCCTGAAGCATACGCCATTCCAAGTCAAGAAGCCTAAACAGTCGCAGACCAAATTGTCTTCAACTGGGTGAGCAGATTCGGCGTTCCATTAAAACTGCACTCCGACCAGGGAAGGAACTTTGAATCAAACATATCCAGAAAGTTTGTGGGCTTCTTCACACCAAGAAGACAAGAACAACACCTCTCCACACAGAATCTGACGGTATGGTCGAACGATTCAACCGAATTCTTAAGGAACATATTTGCAAAGTTGTGGACGACAGCCAGAGAGATTGGGATCGGCACATTCCGCTGTTTTTGATGGCGTATTGAAGTGCAAGACATAGCTCAACTGGCCATACAGCGTCTGAGATTTTGATGTTTAGGAACATCAGACTGACAAGTGAAATAAAATTAGGATGTCCCACTTCCGAGCCGCAAGCTGAGGATGAATACTTGGATGACCTCAAAGAAAGTCTCCTTCAGATCCACGACAATACCAGGTTGAAAACAAAGATGTTCAGTGACCGAATGAAGACACGCTACAATATACGAGTGACACAACAGAGTTCCAAGCAGGAGATCGAGTGTGGCTTTACAATCCCCATCGACAAAAAGGGTTGTCACCAAAACTTCCACTGGACTCTGAGGACCCATATATGTACCGTCATTTCAAAAATCAACGATGTCGTGTACCGGATAGAAAAGGGAGTCAGAAGAAAACTTAAAGTTGTACATCGCTACAATGGTGATGACAACGATGGATTTGTTCAGAATCCTAAGAAGGGGGCAATGTAATGTGTATACACTTTATATCTATACCTCTCTATATCTCTATGTGTCTATAATATATTATGTGATGTGTATATACTGCAATGTGATACACTCATTATCTCTATCACTCTTATATCGTGTTATAGTAGAATAATAAGTACGTAGCAAAAGTTTAATTTGTAGTAGTAAGCACTTGTGTATGACAGATTTAGCGTAGGGGAAGTGGTTAAGAACTTCGTTAAGCATCGAGAATAATCAGCGCCTACAAGAACCTAGTAGTTTCTCGAACCGATTTTTAGTTATATAAATAGCCACTTGGAAGCGAAGCAATTGAATTGATTGTAAACTGCGATAAAGTAAAGATACTGAGTTTGAAAAGTGAAACTTGAGAGTGTTGAATACATAATTTTGTGAGTGATTTGAATAAAATATAATTGTGCTTATTTACAAAGTGAATAAGTTTTATTTGTCTGACCAAGCCGAATATTACAATATTGCAAATCGCCAAATTTTGGTTTTTTGCCACTCAAAATGATTGATATATTATAGAAAATATAATTAAAGGAAATATAAACATAAAACAAACTTTATCACGCTTCTGTTTCCAGTGAGCCCAACGATCAAGGACGTTCTCTTTGGTGGTATGGGACGAAGGGATGTGGCGGCCACGCTCTCGCCGCCCGTTACATTTTCTGTCGGTTAATTCAACGTTAGGTCGAGATTTTTTATTACACGCCTTAAAGGAAGCTTACCTAACTACCTACATTTTATTTTAGGCTCATCCATTTATCCTATCCCGACTTTTTTTTGTTGGTGTTATGTCGAAGAAAAATAAGACACGATGCTTACAACACTATACTTTAAGCTTTTGCAATGACAAAACGAACACCTAAGCTATCGACTTTATTGCCACACTGGGACTTTCGTATGTCCGGTGTTAAACTACAAGTTAAGTAAATAAATCATCCGAACTGGGACCATATCTACGCACACAAAAATGTTCAAGGTTTTACATTTTTTTTTTCTTATACGCACAATAATGCGTATGCATTCAAAAGGTGCATCGTTAACACCAACACCAACCTTCACATTTTACATCATTGTGCATAAACAAAAAAATTGCACATCAAATGCAATTGCAGATGGTGACGTCACATTTGAATTGCATCGCGGCTGTCGACTTACCTCCTCAAAGATTGCTATATATACTAACCCTAGCTCAGAACCTTAGCTTAAATCCTAACCTTTTTAATCGGTTCGAATCGGTGCATTTAACTTTGAATTTTTCTTTGTATATAGTTATAGAGGAATATACAAAGGAATTTTTAACGTATTTGCCATTATAAGTATGCACTACTACTGCTATCATTGTAGAAAATACCTAGTTGTAAGTTTTCATACTATAGCGTCATGTAGAATCTATTTTGAGCAAGCAGTCAGATCTAAAGATGACTCTAGCAAGATCTGTTTACTTTTACAATTACATATTCAAATTTCACGCTCCAAATTATTTGACAGCGCAGCAAAGTTTGAATCAGCTGATCTGAATTCGAATCCATCAATAGACCAGACCCTTCCAGGGAAAGGCTTAAAACAACATAAAAGTTAATGATATAGATAGATTTTAATTTGCTCCACACGATTATGCTACTTTTTTACTTTGATACCAATACAAAATATGCAAAAATAATGAAAATACTTTCTATTTATTATTAATCGAACGTCGGCGTCGTAATGAATAGCGGAATGAACCAATAAAATTTGCGCATTCGTTGATTGAATTCTACTTACTTACTTAAGGTAGCGCTACAGTCCGTTGTGGACTTGGGCCTCAATCAACAGTCTACGCCAGCTAGCTCGGTCCTTAGCTAGTCGTCTCCAGTTTTGCACTCCAAGTTGATTGAGGTCCTCTTCCACCTGCGCCACCTGAGTCGTGGTCTTCCTCTCCTCCTACGTCCCTCGGGAATAGTGTCGAAGGCTTTCCGGGCCGGAGCATTGGTGTCCATTCGCTCTAAATGACCGAGCCATCTGAGTCTCTGGACCTTGACCCTTCTGGCTAGGTCCATGTCGTTGTACAACCCGTAAAGTTCGCTGTTGTATCTTCTTCGCCATTCCCCTTCAATGCACACGGGGCCAAAGATGACCCGAAGAACTTTCCTCTCGAAACAGCCTAAGGCACTTTCATCCGATTTTGTCAGGGTCCATGCTTCTGCACCATACAGCAGGACTGGGATGATGAGTGTGTTGTACAGTTTTACCTTAGTTGCTCGAGAGAGGGCTTTTCCACTCAATTGCTTTCTTAGCCCAAAGAAACAGCGATTAGCAAGAGTTATTCTTCGTCTGATCTCGGCGCTGGTGTTATTGCCCGTGTTTATAGCGGAGCCTAGGTAGACAAACTCCTCTACTACCTCGAAGTTGTATGTGTCTATTGTGACGTTCTGCCCGAGCCGTCGGTGTTGGGTGTCCTTCCTCGAAGACAGCATATACTTCGTTTTTCCCTCATTTACCGCTAAACCCATTTTTGCCGCTTCTGTCTCAATTCTCACAAAGGCGCCATGACATCACGCTGTGTTCTTCCCATTATATCAATATCATCGGCGTACGCGAGAAGTTGAACAGATTTTTGGAAGATAGTGCCTCTGGTGTTGACGTTGGAGTTCTGCACTATCTTCTCAAGAACGATGTTAAAGAAATCGCATGACAGTGCATCGCCTTGTCTGAATCCTTTTTTGACGTCGAAAGATTCCGTAAGCTCGTTGCCAACCTTGATGGAGCAGCGTGAGTTCTCCATCGTCATTTTGCACAAGCGAACGAGCTTGGCAGGGACGCCAAAACTAGACATAGCTTTATACAGTTCGTCTCTGTAGATGCTGTCATACGCGGCCTTAAAATCGATGAAAAGGTGGTGGGTATCGATTTGGAGTCTTTTCCAGTATCTTCCTCAACGTGAAAATTTGGTCGATGGTTGACTTTCCTGGCCTGAAGCCACATTGATAAGGACCAATCAGATTGTTGACGAAAGGCGTCAGACGTTCACATATTACGGCAGAGAGGATCTTGTAGGCGATGTTTAGTAGACTTATTCCTCTATAGTTGGCGCAGTTTAGAGGATCTCCCTTTTTCAGTTGATTGATTTCGCGCTGCATAAAAACTTCATAAATAATTAGGGGAAATAGCCAAAATCCTTAAATAAGTGTTTTCGCAAAAAACGTCAAGGTCAAGCCCCTACCAGTATTTTTTGGTATCAAATGGTTGCTTTATTTGTTGATAGCATTTACTTTGTTTTGTCCTCATTCACTTCAAGACCAACAAGTTTCGCCTGTTCTTCAATAGCTGTGAAGGGCTCAAGCACAGCTCTCTTGGATCGACCGATGATGTCTATGTCGATCGCATTGCCAAGGAGCTGGTTGGATTTGTTGAAGATAGTGTTTTTCGTACTCACACGTACTATCTGCTCCAGGACTAGGTTGAAGAAGTCACATGACAACGCATCTCCTTGTCTAAACCCTGCACATGTTTGAAACAACTCAGATGAGCTGTTACCCATTTGCACACTGCACTGCGTATTGTTTAGCGTCATGCGGCACAGCTGGATCAGTTTGTTCGGGATCCGAATTCAGACATCGCCATCATAAGCTCTTGGCGGTGGATGCTATCATAAGCAGCTTTGAAGTCGATGAAAAGATGGTGGGTTTCGACTTGAAATTCGTTGGCCTTTTCCAGGATCTGCCACACCAGTATGTGTCGATTATTGTGTTGCAGAGCGGTTTAAGATGCTCACATAGTACGTTGGATAGATTTTTGCATGCAACATTAAGCAGGGATATGTCACGGTAGTTTTTGCATGACATAGGATCGGTTTTATTTGTAGATGGGGCTTATCGACCAGTCAGTGGGCATGCATTCTTCCTCCCACACTTTGATGATGACCTGGTGCATGCGGTTCATCAAAACACCTCTCCATATTTAAAGAGTTCCGCAGGTATGCCATCCGACCCGGGAGACTTGTTATTTTTTAGCTTTTGGATGGCTCTTTCTACCTCTTCTGCACTGCGGGACTAGGTCTTCATTGACTCGTCTTGCTTCTCTTTCGTCATTAGCTCGCTCGACATTCTGAGCATTCAGCAGCTGTTGGAAGTGCTGCTTGAAAAAAATCTACAATTCCTTGTAGATTGCTTCGGTGACTAGGTTTGCTTAACTGTTTCGAAGAGCCTGTGTCGCGATTCTGAAACAAGAAGCTAATTACTTCGACCTTTTAAAGAAATGCCAGGTGTTGTTCTGTGGCCGAGACTTTTCAAGAGCTTTGAGCTGAGAAACTGCGGATGCTCTATTCTTTCTCATTTCTCCTTTTTGTTCGGTTCTCTTCTTTTGCTGCTCTTTTTCCACTGCAGCATCTGCAAACGTGCATTTTGAGTCAATAACGCGCACTCATCATCATACAACGGGTTCTTTTTCGAGGGTGGCTGATAACCTCTGATGGTCTCGGCTATATTTTTTATTATTTCACGATATTGGTTCCACATGGTGTTGACATCTGTGGTATTTCGAGTCGCTCGCTCAGGCACTCACTGTAGTCTCTGGCATTATCCGGAGTGCCAAGGCAACCGATGTTGAACTACTTTCTTTGTGCCACACGTGTTTTTTTTTTTCCTTCATAGTGGTCAGAGTCAACATTTGCTCCTCGGAAAGTGCATTTGTCAAGATGTTGGATGCGTGCCTTGCGCCGATTAGCACATGGTCGATTTGGTTGGTGGTTCGACCATCCGAAGATCTCCAGGTTGCTGTGTAGATCTTTCGTCTTGGAAAGCTAGTGCTACTTATCACCGTATTACGAGCCGCAGCAAAGTCAATTAGTCGGAAGCCGTTATCTGTTGTAATTTCGTGGAGCCTGTGATCGCGCCAAAGATGTCTTC